>OX463763.1:11297384-11758046 GCA_949825005.1 Gasteruption jaculator
AAAAAGATACCACGGGTAAAACCCGAGGTTTTCCTATGAAAATAAAATATTCCCTTACTTCTTATAAAATAAAATAAAATATTCCTTACGTCTCTCTCCCATAAATCACAAGTCCGACTCCACTCGTGATAATAATTACAGAAAAACAATGCAATTTACATAAATTTACAATAGAATATCTGTTATCGCTGTACATTGTACTATCTGTCAAAACTGCTCACTCGTAAGGTTTGTTCTATTTTCCCAGAAAATTGCGCAATCGAATAATTTAAATAGCCGCGTCAGGCATTTATTTTTGTAGATAATAAACTACGATCGGTTAGAAAAAAATCTGAATGCAATTCAAAGAATTTCAATATTTTTGCTTTACAAATCACCCCATTAACCCTTTGCGGTCGTGTTATAGTTAAAGAATAGGTGTCATGCTGGTCGAAATTAATTTTTCTTGAACGAATAGGAATACACACAAGCAAGATTATGAGGGAAAAATAAAATTTTGTTAATTTAGGTTTGAAACTTACTTAAAACAAAAATTATATTATATACAAATTTTTTTGTTGAACTTTAGATAATTGTAATCAGTATGGTTCTTTGCTATGGTGGCTGAGAGTAGACATACCAGCACAAAGGATTAATTATAATATTATAAATTATAAATTGAAATTATAACATTATAGTAAATTATACTCACATCGGTACCATAAACAAAGAAATCCGCCGAAAGCGCGTGACAAGTAATTTTAACATCCGTCAAATTCGTTTCGGGAAACATCTTTGAGTCCTTTCCTTCGTTTATCAACGTCTGGTCAATTTTAATCTGGAATCAAAAACCACAAAATTGAATTTCCAATGTTTCCTAAAAAATCTTGAATTCCAATCGAACTGCTTCCAGGTACAAATTCATGCTTACTGTGTGCAATTGCACTTTTCCGTCGAACAGGATCGACACATAGGTCTCGTTTAGTCGCATACTTTCCACAGTCGACAAATAATCCCTTTCGAAATGTACCGATACGTCGTATCGACTGACAGTCAAATCCCAAAATAATGCTCGATTGTTTAGAGCAACAGCGACATGCGATGGACCGACTGCTATTATCGAAGGCTCGATTATCGTGTTAATTGTCACTGGTGCTGGTTTTTCCTGCGATTTTTAAATACTTTTCTCAAAACCTTCTTGAATAATTTCTAATAATAAGGTGATAATAGAATTTCCCTGAAACTTCAATTCCTTCTTGGAAATTCCAAATTTCTTCAATTTTCTCGAAAAAAAATGGGATAAAATCCTTTCTCACCTTATCAAGAGTATAAAGATGTACGATTACTTCCGTGAGACTGGTTAAAATAGCGATCCTGTTACCGCAAACACTCGCCAGTTTGGGTATTTGTACCAAATAGACCAACACGTTGCCAGTATGCGACACAGCGGCTAACATGGAACCATCCGTCGACCAGGCGACGCTGTTCACACCGGTTTCCCCGGTAACGGTTATGACTTTTTCAGTTTCCTCCAGATTCTGCAAACTGTGTATCTTCAAAGAGTTGTCCCCGCAGGTAACGACCTTCCCAGTGAGTTGATTCAGAGCGACGTCGTTTAAACAATCGCGGTGATTCTTCACCTGGAACAATTCTTGGCCGACTTCCTTGATATGCGTCGAAATCGCTATGAAATAACCGGCTTCGAATCCCACCAGAATGTATCCGTCGCCGTACCTGTAATATTCATAATAAAATTGTAAAAAAAAATGTATAATAAAGTAGAATTTTAAAATTGGAAATTTATAAAGAATTTTGATTTGATTTTACCATTTGTAAGTCACTATTGGTCCATATCGTTTCTGAAAGGCGAGTTCTATAGGATTTTCCGGATCTAAAATGTTGTAGAGAAATAATGTAGCTTTGCTCACGATAAGAGACACCTAAAAATCAATATCATTTTTATGGTTTACATTATTAAATTTCTGGAATTTCACAAATTCGTCTTACAAGTGAAAAGTACTTTTCCAGGTAATTTTTAATAGTTCTGGGATAAATATTTCAAAGAATAGCCCATTTTTCGACATTTTTCTGCTACTTACGGTATTTTCACCACCGATGCGATGATCCATTTTCATTTCGCTGAATTGCAATTCCGAAGGTTCTCCTTGCAAGGAAATCTCTCGGCGAGTGTCTCCTTCCGAAGTGCTTATCGTTAGGATTCTGTCTTCGCTAGCCAATGCCAAGAGACCTTCCATGGAAAACGCTCCGCAAACAATATTTTTCTTATGTTTCCCCAAAATTGGCACACGTCTGTAATTTTATAGAATTTTAGCATTCTTTAGTATGCAGTTGTGCTAATTCATACATGTATAGAATCCCAATATTTTTTCATTCAATTCGATCAAAGTACAAATAAAGTTGAAATTTTCAGATTTTTAAATCGAATATCATTTATAAGAATACTTTAATTTTCCAGCACAATTACAATAAAATCTGAATCAAAACTACAAAAAAGTTTCGATAGCTTACTTTGAATTGAGGTGGTCGTAAAGAACCAAGTTTCCCTTACGAGTGCCGATGGCGAGTAAACATTTCCGTTTCGCCCAGATCATGCATGTCAGGGAGTCTCTTACTCCCGCGTCGACGGTGGATTTCTTCCCGGTGGTTGCGTCCCATATCGTGATGGTCGAGGATCCACTGGATATTGCGGCCAACAAGTCTCCGTCCGAATCCCAACCGAACCCGGTGCAGAGTCCAGAGATACTGATACGTTCCTGGAGGTCTCCCTGTCTATCGAAAATGGCCACGGAAGAATCGCAACCAGTCGTCGCCAAATGCGTGCTGTTCCCGGGTCTCCAGGAAATGAAGACGCTGCCGGAACCATGGGGCTGGTCTAAGGCATATAGCACCTGAGGAAAGATTTTAAATTATAATAATAGTAACAATAATAAAAATAATAATAATATCTATTATTATCATTATTATTATAATTCGATTCTTGGAATTCTGAATCGATATTAAATAATAAAAAGTTAAAAAGTACCCTGTTATCACAGGTTGGGTTCCATGATAGCAGGGTGATAAAAATAAAAAAGGGTAAATAATAAACATGCAAGCGAAAATCCAAGTAAGGAGATTCTATAATTATATGCATGTATACAAGTTATCCCTTTTTGTTGAAAGAAAAGAACATAACCTACCTTATCGGACGACATGTTTAAACAATAATCCAGTAGAAAACTACCCCTTTTGCAGTAGACGTTAAATAAATAGATACATTTTTCTACGTCACATAGCGTTGTACGATTATGTCCTATTGATTAGTTCTTCAATTGAACTCGTTTTTTATTCAGCCGTATAATTACATTTCGGCCATGTTGTTTATTATTAAAAAGAACGAATGAGCAATGGGCAATGGGGAAAGGGTAATGGCGAATCGATCCATCGGAGATGCGTTCATTTATTTACCCTGCAGTTTCTGGATTTCTGGGGGAGGGCCAAGGTTTGTTCGCAAATTCGATTCTTGGAAAAAAAATTTTTGGAAGACCCTTATCCGATGTATTTTTTTCCGAGGAATTCATTTTCATTGTCAGAATTCAAGATTTCTCACGGGAAATACGATTTTCCCTCAAAAAACCTACTTTTTTCCAACTTCCACTAGGATTTCATCAAATTTGACCTTTGCAATCGATTCTACGGGAAAAATTACCCCTAGAAATGATTCGTCCAACCCTATTTTTAAAACTTTCATTTTTACCCCAATTTTGGGGAAAGGGATAGGTATGCCCAAAAAAATCGACTTTTGGAAAAATCTTTTTAGAATTTTCAGGAGACCCATATCAGATGTATTTTTTTCCGAAGAATCCATTTTTATTGTCAAAATTCAAGATTTCTCATGAGAAACACGATTTTTCCCCAAAAAACCTACTTTTTTCCAATTTCCGCTAGGATTTCATTAAATTTGACCTTTGCAGTTGATTCTACGGGAAAAATTACCCCTAGAAATGACTTGTCCAACCTCCTGTTTAAATCTTGAATTTTTGTGGATTTTGTGGATATAGGTATTGTAAATTTATCGTTCGCTTCAGAAAAAAATATGGTCTTAAATAACAAAGTACATATTTCCTTCCTGAATTTATTTTCATTTTTATACTATATTTCCACCTGTGTATCTGTTCAAGGTTCCTTAAAAATACCAATACTTATCTCGTTAGTTAACAGCCTTGTTGCATATTTAACAAAGCGATGCATTTATTAATGTAAGGAGTAGTATTTACATTTGACGTCACTCCAAGCTCGAAAACCTTTTGCAATAACGGCAAAGCATGTTCTGAAATACAATGTAAAAAAAATTTTTAACAGTCGTTAATTAAACAATTTTATAAGTTAACGATACAAATATTGTTGTACATATACAATTATATCAAATTCAAGTTTTTTACAAATAAAAACGCAAATTTCTTCGGTGTTCAAGAATTTTCTTACCTTGCATGCATAGAACCACATCCGGTAATCTGTCCAAAGCGGAAGTCAAAATATCTGCTCGAGGGCTATCCAAGCACCTTTGAAACCCCGACAATATATTCAAATTCGGTGCTGGCTTGTGTTTCAGAGCTCGCACCAGCAAAGTGTGCGAGAGGGTCCTTATATTTCCTTGTGGAGAAACGAGCAATTCCACGATATTGTCCGTTATGGACTCCAGAACCGATGGTTTTCGAGACGACACGTGTTCGATTTCTTGCAGTGCTGTATATACATCTGAAACCCGAAATTAAGTAATTTTCGAAAAATTTAGAAATTTTCAATTTTTTTATCATCTTGTACCTTCTCCGTGTAACTTAGTGAGAGTTGTTAATAAAGGCGACCAATGTGCTGGAATGCTCGGTTCGGTGGGACCAGCGGGTGGAGGTGCGATGTTCACCAAGACTTCTTCGCCGTTGTCTCCCTCGGTTTGCACTGGAATTCCCGATATCAGTGTCCTCAGATTCGCTACTCCCGGATAATTGATCTGTAACTCACTTTGACCAGGAATAATCAATGCCACTTTTAATAAAAAAAAAAAAGAAAATAATTCTCTCGAAGAAAATTTTATTACTTTGTCCCATAAGTTTCTTCCTTTCCGGCTCGAGGGCACACATAGAGTGGCGCGGAAGAAACTTATGGTACACCTTAATATAATGGAAATTCTTACTGTAACGAATGAGAGTGTTTCTGTATATATTTCAGGGCTCTTTGAACGTCGTGTGAAATGTAATTCTGCAGCAACGTCACGAATCTCGTCACAAGTGGAATTAATTCTCGTATGTGTCCATAACTCTGGAAAAAAATGCACGTGCTCTAATTAGTCGTGTACAAAAAATTTGAATAATTCAATAAAATAAGAGAGAAATTACAATTACAATTTTTTCGCAGCCACTTTTTGGGAATTTCCAAATTTTCTTTTTTGCTCCCTTTCATTATTCGTTATCTTAAAGTGTTAAAATAAGTTAAAAAAAGATTATTCTTATTTTATAATACCTGAAAACACTGAAAATAATTCTCCAAAGTGTCTTCCAAAGGACTCTGATGCTCTTCATTGAACAAATGGGGTTGCAGCAATTCCAGTAAACCCATGACTTGAATATACAAATTCAAGTGGTGACCCGATCTGAATTGACTGAATTCCATGTAAGACCTTCCCATGAGCGAAGAGGCGATCATGGGAAGTTGCCGTAACACCAGAAGAGGATGAACAGCTGCCATTTTTCTCGCACACAACTCGAACTCCTGCGATTTGGAATTCCAGGATTTTTGTCGCGGTGTCGCGGCTAAGGCTGTTAGTAGGGAATGGCTCATGCAGTCCAACACGGATCCCGTCCATCCAGTGATTTTCGCTCCATCCACTAGTTTCTTGGACTGAAGTGTGTCGAGGTAACAAATCACTTTCGGAACTTTCATGTACAATTGCAGCAAAAACTGATGCGCCATCGGTGAATTTGTACTGCAATGAAAAAAGATAATGGATTTCTTGTTTTTTCCAATAAGTGTTAATTGAATGGGTCACCTGAAAAATGTTGTAAGGTAGAAATTGCAAATTGTTTAAAAATCCCCGAAAATGAAAAAAATTACCTGATGGATTTTTTTAAACAATTTTTTTTAATGGATGGAAATTTTTAAAAATCCATCAGGTTATTTTTTTCGGGGGTTTTTGTACAAATTTGTAATTTGTTCCTTACAATGTTTTGAGGTAACCCATTCAATTAAATACCTAGTGAAATTTATTTTACAAAATAGTCGAACTGTACTTGAAGCTTCAAATTCTATGTATTTTGAAAAATTACCAGTTCTCATTCATCATCTGTTTCGCCAAATACTTGACGACACATTCCGTGAGATAATCCTCGGCGGAAATGCAGTGCAGCAATAAATCCAATCTCGCTTCCATTCGCGTTAAAGCTGCACTTTTGTTGTGCCGAGCGCATATGATCGTTCCTTCCTCTACCAAATAAGCAACGAGCGTCAGTAATTGCTTTTCCGTCAAAAGCAAAATGTCTTCGGGAATATAATGTTTCGGGGTGAATTTGTCCCTTCCTTGCCATAATTTCGGATTGCACGTCAAAGCCCAGAGAAAATCTAATACCGCGGTTGGATCGTATCTGAAAATAAAAAAACAGTATTAGTATAATTATATTACAGTAATATACAGTAATAGTATAATTATATTTCTATAACCATACTAATTTTTTCCCCATCTTAATTTAGTTTTATCTTGTAAATCCGACCCTCCTGCGATATTAGATTTCTGTATGTAATAAAAAAAAATTTGTATATTTTATTATCACCTAAGAAAATCCAATATCGCACTAGGATGGTTTCCAAAATTAAAGAAAAATATAATACAATGGAAATTAAATATTTCACCACCTAATAAATAATGATAAAAAAAATGTAAAAGCTTTTATGCCAAAATAAACATTTTTTATCTATCCCCCAAACCTGAAAAAAATATCCCCTTCCAAGAAAATTCCAGTCCTTGGGTTTAAAAAAAAATTCAATAAATACCCCCTAATTTCGAAAAATAAATTCATCCCTAACTCACCCCTCGTCGCATTTCGCCAACAAATGTCCCACGCATTTATAAAGAGTCGCCCAACTGGCACGATGCGTTAACAAAGTCAGCAAATACGGCCGACACGAATGCGAGCTCACGATAGTCTCGTCTATCTTGATAACGGTTTTCTTCTTCCCGAACAACAGCTTCATCTGCAAATTCGGACAAGTGCCGATCAGTTCGGGCTCGACGGACGCCAACCAGTCGATCAGCAACCCAGTTTTTGGATTGGCCGTGCTCTCGCTGCTGTCGTTGTCCAGGAACTTCACGGTGCTTTCCACGAAGAGCTCGTTTTCCCTCTGCTTCAGGCAAATGTCCAGCAGCTTCCTGCCCACGTTCTCGAAACACACGGTTTCCGTGTCCTCCAGGATCTTATAGGGCTCCCTGTTTTTCATACTAATGACGAGATCCGCGCTCTGCGGCGTCCGAGCTCGCAGATGTATGTTCGCGAAGTCCATCAGAATCGACGAAATCGGCGGCTTCACGTCCCGCAGCAGGGCCACCAGGTGATAGCACATGTCCTTGGCCAACTTGATGACCTGCGAGCAGGTCGTCGGCTTCTTCAGAGGCAGGAGGATGATCCTCATCAACGTGCACGAGTATTGCGGCATCGCCACCAGAGACGACAAAAACTGCGTGACTTGCATCGAGCTGAGAACGCTGCAGATGTGCTGGATGGCCAGAACCGCGGCCCCGCTTTCGTTGGTGGACTTCTGCAGATCCTTCGTCAACGTTTTGTGCAGCTGCCGATAAGCCTCCACCTTCTGATTCATCGGGATGTTCTCGATGAAGAGCCGGTTGATGAGATGGGGCACGTCGGTCTTGACCGAGCACTGGATCACCGACTGCTTCTGCATCATCGACGTCGGAGGCAGCGGCTCCTGCAGTTTCCCGACCACCAAAGCCCCCTCGTCCGGCAATTGCGGTTCCAGCAGCTGCAGCACCTGCACGAACACCAGTCCTCCAGAGGCGCCGCGTCTGTGCTGCACTTTCACCAACTGCGCCATGTACGTTTTATCCAGCACGGCCTCCCCCATCGAGCTGGGGTCGATCTGCACCGCGACGTCCAAAGTGTGCAGCAACTTGCACATGGCGTTCACCGGGATCCCGAAACTCTGGATAAACAAGACCAGTTGTTGCGGTTCCAGGTCTTTCATGGCCGCGTCCACCAGTCGAGGAATGTCGCTCCTGATCATCCTCAGTTTCAGCCAGTCCGGGATCAGCAAAGCTTCCTCGCTGGTGTCCACCAGGAAGGCCTTCGGTGGTTCGGCGTTTTCGGGAAACCAGGTCTCCAATAATTCGTTGAACAGCTCCTCGTTGTCGCAAGCGTCGTAGGTCAGGAGGATGATCATGGCGTGGACCACCAGGATGTGCATGGTGCATTCCTCTCCGCTGCTCCACTGGACCAAGATCTGGTCCTGGCTCTCGGACCAAGTGTAGCCTTCCCCCCTCGGAGCTCGAGCTTTTTCCAAGTAGTTGCAGAATATCGTCATGAAGGCGCGCAATGTTTGCCGAGCCTGATGGTTGTCGTTATCGGGTTGGGGCAATATCGCTGCGGTTATGGTGCTCCTCTCGACCACCAACTGAGAAATTTCGTTAGCCAAGTCTATCAAGTCTGGCAGGTCGTCTTCCGCGGTATGAACCGCCAGGTAGGAGATGTACGCGCGAACTAAATCCGGATTATTTTCCACCTGGCAAGCTGCTCGCAATGCGATGGACACTAGCGATCTCACCGCTGGGAAATGAGGGATCGATGGTAATTTACGCAACAGCCATATTTCCCTGGAAAGGAAATTATATATATTTTTTTGTAATTTTTTGCAGACTTCGAAAACTTGACTCTATGTGTGATGTAATCGTTGGAATCAATTTGAGATGAACTAAAAACTTTGAAAATATTTATATGTAATTGAATAAGTCACCTCAAAAATGTTGCAAGGTACAAATTGCAATTTGTTCAAAAAACCCCGTAAATGGAAAAAATAACCTGATGGATTTTTTTAAACAATTTTTTTTTAATTATGTGGATTTTTTAAAAATGAGTGGATTAAAAAAAAATACACAAGTTTTTTTATTCATTTTCGGGGGTTTTGAACAATTTGCAATTAAACAATTTTTTTAAATGGATGGATTTTGTTTAAAAAATCCATCAGGTTATTTTTTTCATTTTCGGGGGTTTTTGAAGAATTTGCAATTTGTACCTTGCAACGTTTTTGAGGTGGCCCATTTAATTATAGATCCAATATTCAATTTCTGTCTAAATAAATAAGAGGGTAAATTATAATTTCCAAGACTTCAAATTTAAAATACAAAACCAAAACATCCACGTACTTCTCAATTTCTCCATCGACCTCCATACTTTCATCCTCCAAAGGGATGGAATCGAGAATGACTTTCAATCCAGTAATAGCTTGAAGTCTGCTGCTGCTTTGTTGGCTGCTCAATCGTCTCAAAAAATACTCCAAAACTTCATAAGCGTGTTGCTGATCTTGACTCGGATCCGTCAACAGAGTCTGAAGGTGTCCGAGCAATTGTTGCTGCCTCGGTTGTTTTTCTGCAGCTTGTCCACTGGTGGACAGCAGAAACTCGCACAGACATTGAACGGGCAGTTGACTTAAAGACCCTTCGCTATTTTGTACGAGATCAGCCAACCAAGGCATACTTTGCGACGAGCTCTGCTGTTGTCTCTGTATGATATCCAACAAGAAATCCGGTTTCCTCGAACGGCAAAGTAAATGTCCCAATCTATGCGATACGTTTAACGACTGGATTTGTTCCAACGTAGCCGCTGGAGGTTTTCTCGCGAGTCCCGTTGGATCCATAGTGATCAGTTGCGATAATAGGAGACTGTTTTGCTCGGATATTTGTATCCTCGTAGAAGCTGCCGCCAAATGCGACTCGTATTCGAGGATTTCTTGCTTCTCTATAGCTTCCACTTGCAATTCTTTTGCTCTTTCTTGTTCAATCACTTCTGGTAGAGCCATCGTTGGAGGAGGATATGAAAAATGACTGGAAGTAAGCAGAAATAAAAAAAAAGTTAATGTATAAATTGGTTGACATTTTTTAAACGTAATTTTGAGATGATCTATTTTTTAAAAAAATTAAAAAGTAATCAGAAAATTTTTTTTTTTGTGTGAAAATTTAGCACAATTTTTCTTATATCTTTCATGCAAGTATAATTTAATAATATTTCGTATTAAATTGATATTAAACAATTTCTTTAACATAAAAAAAAATTCACTTACTTTGTGATGCACATTTCCATAAGTATCCTCAAAATAGGATATCGTTTCCAAGCGAGTGCACCAATAGATGAAGGATTGTGAGCTGCTAAAATTAACAGCATTATCCAACCTTTCCAGTATAAATTAGAGATAGCTAATGTCGGTGGAACATAGCTGTAAAAATAAATAGATCTCTTTATTCATCGAATGAGGAATGTCTGGGCGACCAAAGTCGTACTCGATCGATTAGAATTTTTAAAAAAATCTATGAATTTCATTGAATTTCTTCCATTATATTTACCCTGAAGGTATGTTGATGCTTCCAGGTGGCTGGTAAACACAAAGGTTGAAGATCAATTCGATAATATCCAACTTGTCGGTTTGCAATGTAGGAAAACTTTCCGTAGAATTTCCAGCAGCTCTTCTAATTAATTGATCCGCTAATTCCAAAATCTCCGGATGCGTTATTCCATTATCCTGTTACATACAAAAATTCAGGATGTCAATTAAATTTTTACATGATTAATATTAATTTTAATTGCGACTAATATTAATTGTGTTAAAAAAATCGATCTGATTTAATCGTCTTTTCTTTCCAAAATTTGATATTCCTGCATATTAATCTAATTAGTGCCCGGCTCATCAAAATAATTAGCACACCTTGGAAAACCCGATGAGTAAAATTCTCAGCAGGGTGTTTTGCAGTAACGGAACGTCGGAAACCAGTCGGATGTAAAAAGCTCTATCGGATTCGGGTGGCCAATTGTCCAATTTATAATAATGATCGGGAGACTCAAGTATGAGAATCTTGTGCATGGCATGAAGCAACTCGTTCTTGCCGATTCCGTACATCTGCTGAGCCGGAGTCTGCAGCCAGCAAATGGCTTCGTACTGAATATTGGCGACGAGATTTTGAAACTGATGCAGAGTCGCTATTTCCTTCTTATCGCCTCTCTGCGCCAAGAGGGCGGCTTCCTTGACTTGTAATGTGATGGCGAGCAACATACAGAGACACAGCAAATCCACGATCGACATGAACACGCGTTCCTTGAATTCGAAAACCTGCAATTGCTGCGCGATTTCTTGCCGCTCCGCCATGAGAGCGCGAGCCAAAGTGATCAAACTGATGTCGTAACGGCACACCCTCACTATTTCCCTCAACAATGCGCGCAAAGGTCTCAAATAATCTTCTCGGTTCATCAACAAGTCTTGGAATATCTCCGCCAACAATTTTGCCGATTGGTCGGGCAACGTCTGGAAAATGACCCCGAGCATGGGCATGTTGTTCGGGTTCCTGGAGTTCGAGAGCTCGTTGTAGATGGTGTGTTTTAGAATCGTCGACAAATTTTCCGGATGCAAGCCTATCAGCTCTTTTACGCAGTTCAAATAGAAATTCAGAGCAGCCTTCGACTTGTGCCTCAACTTCACCAAGTGAGAAATGACCTCCACGTCCTTCTGCGTGTGCGAAGTGCAATTGTAGCAAATGTAGCTCAAGAGTTCCAACGCCGGTCTCGCGAGTTTCGGGTTCGGCAGCCAGTTATCCAGTCTCGCGACCACCAGGTTCCGTATCTCCACAAACCCGCAAGCCAGAGATACCAGTTTGAAGAAGTTCCGCGTCAAATCCGTTTGTCGACGATTCAGTATGTCTTTGATGACTTCCACGACGATGTTCTCGACGTTCTCGATGCAATGAGCGTATCGCGGTCTGACTTGAAACTCTGCCTTCTCCTTATCGGCCGACGACTGGAGCGTGGTGGAGCTGGAGTCTTCGTCGTCGATTATCGAAGGACTGTGGCCATCTCGTGGAGCCTGTACCGTTACGTCGGTCGGCTGCAACATGCTTTTTGGAGGATGTCTGGTGTTGAATCCTGTCAAAATATTTTCCACGAAACCTTTGCATTCTTCGTTGTCCACCCAGACCCTCTCGTTCGCTGCGTCTTCGATGTAGAGCTGCAAAATCAATTATCGTGCCCATTCAAGTTTATTTTATTGATTAATAATATTTATAATTAGTAATTTATATTAATAATATTAATAATAATAATAATAATCATCATTACGTGAAACACATAAAAATTATATGGGTTTAATACTTTTAAAGTTCAATAATATATAAAAATTGAAATTCATAAAAATTCTTTGATTCGCTGTAGAAGCTTAATAAATTAGAAATATATCCCAGTCGAAACCTAAATAATACTTACCCTGATGAACACCTCTGGCCAGTTCTTCTTATCGTGAAAGCCTCTCATTAACAAATTGGCAGCCAGCACAGGAACCAATGCATTGCCCTTGTTCTTAAAATTATGCACCAGCTCTCGTTTCTCCTCTCGTTTCAATAACGAAGACAGGGCGTGAAGTATGCAGTCGTTGGAGAATATGGAGGATCGGATTTTGGCCAGAAACAAAAGTCCCATATAAATTAACGTATCTGGATTCTTTCTTTGACCCTTCAATGTCCTGATCGCACCACACACAAGTCCGATAACTTTGTCTCCTTCGTCGTTGTCGTTCGCTTCTAATACCATAGGAACTAAATCTGCTGGGTCGCAATCTATAGCTACCACTTCCCAAGCTTCGGCGCTGGACGATGCCGGTCTCTGGTGAGGAAGCGTAGCGAGTTTGGGTTTCTTTTGCGGTATCGAACATTGTAAGGATCCCGACGGTGCTTCTTTTTTACGATCGTTTCCTGTATCGATAGAAAATCGGGAGCCTTCATTTATTATAAGTGCAATTTTTGAACTTTAGAATGAAATTTTCAATATCACTACTTTATTGTAAAATTTATTTATCTTTTTTAACATTTTTCCGAAGGCTAGCCTATTAATTGGCTTTTCGTCGCCAATGCCTACCGACCAATAGCCCATTAATCGGCCTATTATTCAAGCGGCCGGTCGAACGCGTGAATGCTATCGAATCGGTAGCGGTCTGTAAAGTGTTAATATTTAAGGATACAAGAATTTTTTTCAATTTGGAATTTCCAACATTTGGCACTACTAAGGAAAATAACGGAAAGGACGTCTTTAATTCATGAATAATTTTAAGGAATTCAAAAAATTTCTTGAATCTTGAATCTCACCCGAGCTGCCAGCACTAGTACTGGGTTTCCCATGCAAAGCACCGGGTCTCTTGGTATCCGTGCTCTCCCCCCTGGAGCTTTTTGAACCGAGAGCATACAAATCGGGAGGATGTTGAGCAATTTTGCTTTTCGCTCCTCTACCAGTTCCCGTTTTCACTCTCTCCATTTTTCCCTCCGATCAAATGATATTTTCTGTAAAATTTATAACACTAAAATATCTATTTTTCACACCACTAATAAACAATTAAGAGATAGATTTTAACTAAGATTTCCATTGTATTCTCACATTAAAATTGAAATTTTCTCAAAATATTTGGAGTCTTAGATTCCATTTCAACTAAAACAATTCTAATCGGCATTCCCATAGATTTTCTCATAGTAAGTGAACATTCATGTAATAGTGATAATAAACAAGGTAATGAATTATGTTATAGGTATACTGTCGAATACGCGTGTGATGATAGAAAATAATCATAACAATGATGTGTACGAGATCCTAACCTCAAACTATACGTTCATTCATGTTATTGATAAATAATAAGCGAAAAACGGATGTGGATTTTCAAACTCTTGCGTTCGTAAAACGTGTAACCCATTGAAATTGATTCGCTATAATTTCGAGTTAGAACTAATCGCAATGCAACGTAAATAGACTACTAGGGAACACATCATCGAATTCGGCTCCATACTTCAATGCTTTCAGCTTGGTTTTTGTAGTAGTATCAATCAGTATTCACTAATTCGGAATTGAGTAGGATTAGTTTGTATGTGTGCATGTGTCCACGTAGTTGCATACACACTGTTGTACTAATTCCCACCATGTATGGGAAGTGAATTCAAATTTACGCGAAGCGTCAACTTGACGCGGCTTCAAAATATAACTGACGCGCGTTATTTGAAATATTATATACATTTTTGTCGCGATGTAATTCGACGCGCGTCGAAAACAACGCTTTGTAAATTGACGCGTGAACTCGATATGGCTATTTCACGAGAGCGTCAAATTGACGTGCGTTAGGTTACCACGGCATATGTAAACAAACGCAAGAATTGCAACTGGTTTCGGTACACGCGCTTTAAATTCTACTTTTTTTACACGAATATTTGCATTTAGCACTTACCGATTTCTCCTTTTTTTTTTAGTGGACCACGGTTATTCTCCAAACTGCAACCGGCTTGTTCTCCAGAACTTCGCTGGCAACTGGAGTTGGATTCCGGTACTACTGTTGCTACTCGTTACTCGTGACCATCACAAGACTCGATCAAATGAAACCAAGAAGATTCATACTTTAAACCATAATAAGGATATTTTGAACAACACGAGGATGAGAGTTCGGAAGAATATTTTCCCTCGAACCTTGAGCGATATCTGCTCGATGAGCTTCATACTAGCGATAGTGCCACTCCTCTACTGGTTTGAACTCTGGGTCGTGTTCCCGGAGCTCTACGGGGAAGACACGCCGTCGTACCTCTTCCACTTCCTCTTCGGCAACTTCCTGATGCTGAACATAGTTGGGAACTTCACGTACACGGTTTTATGCGACACCAGTACCAGACAAATAATAGTTCCTACGAGTTCCACGGACCCCAAGGACGGCTGGAGACTATGCTCGATATGCGAAGCCATGTCCCCTCCGCGTTCGTGGCACTGTCCCACGTGTAACACCTGTATTCTGAAACGCGACCACCACTGCATTTTCACCGGTTGCTGCGTCGGACATTTCAACCACCGGTACTTCTTGATGTTCGTTTTCTACCTATTCGTCGCGACCGTTTACTCCTTCGTTCACAATCACGTCTTCATCTGGAGTCGCGTGGAGTTTGAGTTTCCCATGTCCATAATTAAAATCGTCTTTCCACTAGCTATTTTTATCTTTCGATTCGATGGTTCCATGGATCAGTTTTATTTGTTGTTATATATAGTAACGACTATTGGTATGTTGTACACAGGGTTACTGTACTTTTATCACTTTCGCCTGGTGCTTCAAGGATGCGTCGCCAACGAGAGGGAAAAGGGTAACAAGTTGTACGATTTAGGGTGGAAAGAAAATATCAGGGAAGTTCTCGGCGAGAGATGGTACTTGGCATTGTTAATTCCATATGTCAAATCCGAGTTGCCGCATAATGGGATATCATGGGACACTCGGCATTCCTGGTATGAGAATTGTGATAAAAATAGATAAGGATAGTTTTTGGGAATGAATTATGTGGAAAAGTGTTTAAGGATTTTTTTGATTGTGCAATTTGTCGAATAAAAGCAAATCATTTTACAATCTGGATAATTTGATTTGTATCGAGAACTATCGAAGAACCAAAGAGATGGCGATGGCTCATAAGTATAGACTAATTAATTTAGGGAAAAACATTTTTCAAGAAGGAGATTAATGGATTAAATATTTTTCTCTTGTTATCATTTTTTAAGTGAAAAAGATAGAAGTATCTTATATCGTGTATGTGTGTAAACCTATTAAGTGTGAAGTTCAAAATTTATTAAAAAAATATTAGACTAAAATGCGCATAAAATTTTATATTATAATGGAAATGCATTATAAGGCAATCCTAGTGTATAATATTATTGCGTACTATAAAAAGTTTGTCAATGAATTTTTCTTCTCGATGTCGAAATACGAATGTGCATTGTATTGTTTAATATGACAAATTCTTCGCAAATTCCTAATATTATATTCATAATGAAATTCGCTTCCTACATTAATTCATTCTTATACTTTTTAAATTTCGCGCCCATTTTACAAGCATAATTCGATATTAGACGTATGTATGTATGTATAACCGAACTGACGAAACTTCCATCGGAACTTGCGCTTGGCTTCTCGTCAGTGTAAGTATTCTGCTCTGCTGCATTGCAGGTTCTATACTGTGTAGGGGCCAGAGTGCATAAGATTCTGTCAAAAAATGTCACCAATGGTAAGTTTTATCATACAAATCGATTACATTTAATTCTACGTTATTTGACATAAACGATAATCTTTCGACGAATTACTTCGCGAAATCGTTTTGATAATCGATTGGAACTTGCTGACTATTTATTTACTCTCCACGCAACTGCCCTTCCATATTGACTGATTTGTCAATACTTTCTGCTGGGAACTTAGCCTATATTTCGAACTCCGTATGATTTCGTGCCCCGTTGGAAAACGAGTATATCGGATTTCTGAATATTTCTCGTCTCTTTGCAGAGGATGAAGGCGACCAAGTGTCCCACGGATGAGCTGAGTCTCACCAATTGCGCTGTTATCAATCCCCATGATTTTCCCAGCGATGTCAAGTAAGTGCTTTTTGCTTATTTATCTCATTCATTCATTCATTCATCATCCTCCTCCTTATAATTGCAGCTATTTATAGGAATGTCTCCAGGGTTTGGGTTCCAGTAGGATCGGCTTGGGAATTTAATTTCATCATTGATGACTCATTTGATGCTTATTCAATTTGAGATTGTATATCTATTTGTTGGGCGGATGGATTTTTCTTTCAATATAGTTATAATAAATATAGCAGTTATTTAAGAAACTGCCATTTTTTAGCATTTTTAATAAAATAGATTTTCTTATTTAATACCAAATTTTTTTACAAATTCGGGACACTTTCTTCTAATTGATGTCAAAAAGTTAGTTGACGAAAAATTATTAACATGGCTTTCTGTCGTCAACATTTAACCCACTCGAGATGGCGATTTTCTTTGAACATGGTCCCCGAGAGCGAAATTTTTTATCTTGTTGAGGCTATAGGACCAGTTGCACACCTGGTGTGCCAAGAAATTAAATTCGCCAAGAAAAAAATTTCACTCTTGAGAACCGGTCTTGTAGTCTTGGAAATCAATTGCACACATGGTGTACAATCGGTCTTGAATGGGTTAATAAATATAATTTAGCATTAATATCATCGAGCGACCGGTCATTCGCGCAAATATTGTTGAATCGCTAGCAGTCGATAAAGTGTTGAATTAAATTTAGAAAGCAATTCTAAATAAAAGGTGCTTTTTCAAATTTTCGGTAGAAATAGTGTTAAAACTATTGAAATGTAAAAATTGTGTGACTAGTAATTTTTCAATTTTTTTGGATAATTTTATAACTTTTATATTTTTTTTTAACAAGCGCATTTCATTTTTCAGGGTATACGTTTTTCCCAAATTTTCCATTTTTTTAGTTGCTAATTTATATTTAAAATATTGCGATTAAAAAACTTTACTCCTGTATTTGAAGAGACAATGTTACAGACACGAAGAGCGATATTGATTGGGTTGAGAGAGAAATAAATTTAAGAGCTTATTATTAAAGCTGAAAGTTGACACTCTCCAGCAGCTCTCACAGTGTCTGTAAAAAGTTCTTTGAGTTTTTGAAACTTCGAAATTGGCTGTTTTATATTTTTCTTTTTTGGAAAATATTTTTCATATGCAAAATTATTGGAAAACTTTTTTACATTTCAATATTCTTTAACGATTATTATTTTGAAACTTCCGCATAAATTATTAATTATTATTAATTTTATTTCATTCTTTATCAATCTCCTTTCGATTTTAATCCACATTCTTATAATTTTGTTGCGATCGTCTCTTTCTAGACACATCGAGGTGACGACTGGACCAAATCAGCATTTCGTGTTTACCGTAAAAGTCCATCCTAGCATACCGCACGGTTGCGTTGGATTCAGTTTGCCACAGAGAAAATGGGCTACTCTTTCTCTCAATCAAGACATCGACGTGAAACCGTACAACTTCGATCCTTCCAGTTCCGAATGTTTGTGTACCATTGTTTTGGAAGCTGATTTCTTGCAGAAGAAATCGTACGTTATCATCACAAATAGTTATAAATTCTTTTTTCTTTATCTTTTTTTAAATTTCTAAAAATTTTCTTTACTCGAGTTCACCAAAATTTATGCCAGGGACAAAAGAGGATAAACAATAATTTCTACAACTTTTCAGAACATCCCTGGAACCTTACGATACCGATCTCATGGCAAAAGATTTCCTTCTACAATTCGCTGGGCAAGCTTTCACCGTTGGACAGCCTCTGGCGTTCCAGTTCCAGGAGAAGAAAATGTTAGGCTTAGTTATAAAAAGCTTGGAAGCTGCCGATTTGAGTGCGATCAAATCTGGTCAAAATCCGGTACCGGTAACGGTAAGAATGGGTCGTTGCTTGGGAGACACCACTATTCAGTTCGAAAAGGCGGAGAACTCGAGCTTGAACCTCGTTGGCAATGCGAAAGGCAAGGTTGTTCGCCAATCGATCATCAATCCCGACTGGGATTTCCAAAAAATGGGAATCGGTGGCTTGGACAAGGAATTCAACGCTATCTTCAGAAGAGCCTTTGCGTCGCGAGTTTTCCCACCGGAAGTTGTTATCCAGTTGGGAATCAAGCACGTGAAAGGAATCCTGCTTTTTGGGCCCCCTGGTACCGGTAAAACTTTGATGGCTCGACAAATTGGAACTATGTTGAATGCGAGGGAGCCAAAGATCGTCAATGGACCACAGATCCTCGACAAATATGTGGGCGAGAGCGAAGCCAATATTCGAAGGTTATTCGCGGAAGCCGAAGAAGAGGAAAAAAGGGTAATTATATGTTCTACTAGAATTTTTTAATGTGGTAATTATTTACTATTTAATTTAATTGATTTTGATTTGAAATTACAGCTTGGACCCAACAGCGGATTGCATATTATCATTTTCGACGAGATCGACGCTATTTGCAAATCCAGAGGAAGTGTTGCCGGTAACACGGGAGTTCACGACACAGTCGTCAATCAGTTGCTTGCGAAAATCGATGGTGTCGAACAGCTGAATAATATATTGGTTATTGGAATGACCAACAGGAGAGACATGATTGATGAGGCTTTGTTGCGTCCCGGTCGTTTGGAGGTATAATTTCTTTCAACGATATTTTGTAGCATTTGTTGGAATCTCATTTCTAGATTTTATTTAATATGTAACATTTATTATATTATAAATATAATATAATAATTACAATATTTTTTTATACATATATATTATAATAAATATTTAATATTTATTATATTTTATTATTTTATTATTATTCGAATATTGCTTCGGCATTATTAGGTGCAAATGGAAATCAGCCTTCCCGACGAACACGGAAGACACCAAATCCTCAATATCCACACCTCAAGAATGAAGGATTACAAAAAAATTGCACCCGACGTGGATCTCAAGGAACTCGCTACTTTGTCGAAAAACTTCAGCGGTGCAGAATTGGAAGGCTTGGTCAGAGCTGCTCAAAGTACAGCGATGAATAGATTAATAAAGGCATCCAGCAAAGTCGAAGTTGATCCGGCAGCTATGGAAAAGCTGATGGTCAACAGAAGTGATTTCCTTCATGCTTTGGAACACGACGTGAAGCCTGTAAGTTTTTTTTTTTCGTCCCTTTCCTTGCTCTTATATCTTTTTGGCTATAAAAAAATCATTTAGGAAAATGAAGCTCACGTTCGGTTTATTCTTGGATTTTTTTATTGTATCACAGGATGTTTCTATATATATGTAATTCTATTTTATTTATTCGCTAAATTGAGTTTCAATCTCTGTTTCTATGATACTCAAATTCTTAGAGGGACGTCATATTTTTTACAGGCTTTTGGTACCAGTGCGGAAGCGTTGGAACAATTATTAACCCGTGGTATTATAAATTGGGGAATTCCAGTGGCGGATATTCTCGCAGACGGTAATTTGTACATTCAAGAAGCTCGTGCGGCTGAAGGGTCTGGTCTGGTATCCGTTCTTCTGGAAGGTCCACCGAACAGTGGAAAAACCGCTTTAGCGGCACAAATCGCCAAGAATTCCGATTTCCCATTCGTGAAAGTCTGCACTCCAGAGGATATGGTTGGGTTCACAGAGTCTGCCAAATGTCTACTCATTCGAAAGGTGCCGAATCGCTACGATTTTTTATTTTAATATTATGAAATTTTGTATTTTTTTAAACATTTAAATTCTCGATTTTGAAATCGAAATTATTTATTCGAATCCGAAAACAATTCTTACAGATCTTCGACGATGCTTATCGTTCTCAACTTAGTTGTATCCTGGTTGACAATATCGAGCGTTTGTTGGATTATGGACCCATTGGACCGCGATACTCCAATTTAACGTTACAAGCATTGCTGGTGTTGTTAAAGAAAAATCCACCCAAGGGACGTAAATTGTTAATTCTTTGCACAACTAGTCGAAGGTATGGTAATTTTTCAATCGATTTCCCGGTGAATAAAATTTATAATACAATCAATTTTGAAATCCATTATTTCATTTTTACAGACAAGTCTTAGACGATATGGAAGTTCTCTCGGCGTTCAGTTCCATTGTCCATGTGCCTAATTTGTCAACACCCGATCATCTTCTGTCAGTGCTGGAAGAAGCTGATATCTTTTCGAAACAGGAACTCACATCTTTACAAAAGAAGCTTCAGGGAAAACGGTAAAATTGTTTAATTATATTTAGTTATTTATGATTTTTAGTATTTTTAGTAATTTATTATATTTCGTATTTTCAGTAATTTATTATTTAGTATTTTATTATATTTAGTAGTTATTATTTTTGTTAACTTTCTGATTTACGACATTGTGCCAAAAAGACTTTTTCTTTTTCATCTTCGTTCCTTCTCTTGACTTTTAATTATTATTATTGTTAGAATATTTATACTTCGTTATCGAAATTTAATTGCAAATTTATTATCGAAACTTTTACAATTATTGCATCCACATTTTTAAAATTTTGAAGAAACAGGAAAAGTTACTAAAATTAACAGAAAAAAAGCGTAAAATTTATTTTTTAGCTTCTTTTTATTCTTTTCACATATACTTCTTTCTTTTTACTCACCCGCATTATTTTCTTTTTCTTTCAGCCTCTTTATCGGAATAAAGAAGTTGTTAGGATTAATCGACATGATTCGTCAGGTAGAACCGAATTACCGAATACCCAAATTGCTTTCAAAACTTGAAGAGGAAGGTGGTTTGGAATAAGAGAGGTAATGTATTAAACCAATGGAAATATTTATGCAGCAATTAATAAGTAGTCAATATTTCGACTAGTGAGTATAACAAGAAAAAAATACAAATGTATTGGACCCTATGCCTTCTGAAACAATAGGCAAAAAACACAAACAAAAAAGAAAAAAATTAACGAATCATATCTAATATTAAATACAGTAATACCATTTCTATTGGAACGTTACGTTGGTTCATGTAACGCACTGTGTTTCAAAGTTCCAAATTTAAACTCTGTTATTCCGATGCAAAAGGCTCCGATAGAATAGATACGAACAAGGTATTTATGTAACAACAATTGTAGGTTCATTTTTAGAAAAGTATTTCTAATCGATCGAATCGTTCTTTTCCTAGGAAGAAAAAAAAATATGATACGAAGTATGGCATTTATGTATTCGCTGGCATTTCAATTGGTATTAAGTCAAATCCGTAGTAAGGTTTTCAGGATATTTGCGAAAGGCTCGAATCTGGAATATGGCTCCTTTAGCTTGGGTACTAATTACGTACATTCACGAAGGTACATTGAAGGCGTGAATGGAACAATTGCTTCGTTCTGAGACGGCGTCTGATTGGTAGAAAAAAAATGAACATTCTCAGGGGCCAATTGAAAATGCATTTATTCCATTCATCCTCTCAGCTTGGAAATTCCTAACGATATGCTTGTTGCTGTAACTTAGAGCTTCCTTTTTTCGAATTTAAACTAAAATGGAAAAATGTGGTTCCTGATTTCAAAAGCTGTCACGGATTAAGTAGAATGAAAATTAGTGGATCCGATTAGTTTTCCTGAATTTGACAATTTTGTGGAAAGCGGAATTTTTAATGGAATTGACGATAATTAGAAAACCGAGAATCTCCATAAAGTTGAAAATTTCACAAATCGGATAGTTTCTGAAAAGTGAGGATCGGAAAATCGAAAATTGATAATTAAAAAGTGGCATTTTCGACGAAACTGTTCCTCGATTTTAGCAGAAAAAGTTATAAAATTGTCAACTGCTAAGCAATGGACAATTTCAACGAAATTAATAAGCTGCTGGAACTGCAACTGGAGATTTTGCCAAAATCGTCATTTTTATGGAAAACTTCTATTGGTTATTATGTCGTAAAAAATTCTAGCTTTCTAAATTCGCTTTAACTAAAATTGCTCATCTCGTAAAAAATGTTAGTTATATGAAATCCCGGTTTATCTTTCCTACATTAAAAGTATTGGTAGATTTATTCCAAGTATTTTGGGCACATTTCAAAATCCTTGGACAAATTTCTTTAATGGTAACTGCTTAATATTTAAAAAAAATAAGATTACTTAATACGTTGGTCTCTTTTTGTTACCCTGTATAAGATTATTTATTGTTTAGTCTATTACGTAATTCTCGTCGATAGATAATCGTACTTTTTTGTCTAACTATGTATATACTAGTGCAAATAGTAATTATATGTGTCTGATTTTAGATTTAAGTTGAACCCTTCGGTTCACGCTGGCGTACTTTGTTGCAATTGTCAGGAGATAAAAACGAAGGCTTGTATCAAACTTCCAGTATTTTGGAGAGAAAGCGAAGGAAAATAGGAAAATTCTTTGAGATGAACCAGAGAAAATGTTACCTCTCGCTTTCTTGGTACCACTCAGCTCAAGTATTTGATATCGAGCCTTTTTTAGCTGCTGCCTGATAATTTTTGCATTCTGGAATATCAGTTTGTATACTCGCTTATAAAATAATTTTTTTTTTTAACGAGAAAAACAAATTCGATGGTAAACCAGTAAAAATTCGTTTGATGTTACATATGGAGATGCAAGTAATTTGGGAAAAAGATAAGATACATAGGGTATTTTTATTTGAAGATTTGACGTTGATTAATTTCCAAGATTATATTGTGATGAAAAATAAGAGGCAGAAAATTTGTTGTTTTTTTCAAAAGCTCTAGATCCAAATGTTTCCGTACTTCGTGTTATCTTATCGAGATCAATGGAATATTTACTGTCAAAAATCTGAATATATGTATAATACTATTTAACGACGCAAAAAGTATGTTAAGAAAAACATGAAAAAAAAGACAAGTTGATAAGGAGACGAAAGGAAGCTGCTGTTGCTTAGGATGCAGCCTAGTAACACAAAATGTAACGGTTACCGCAATATTTATTAGAGTTATTATTCTTATCGAGGTTTCATTTGAGAGGAAAGAATATTGTCAAAAGAGTTGTTGTACAGTAATGTAAAGAGATTGAACATTAGGTCAACGTATTTTTGTATTTATTAAGAAATGGAAAAAAGGATGTTCCAATAATACCGCAGATAATCTTTCAATGAAGAAGCAATAATGAAACTGAGGATCTCAAATTTTTGCGAAACTTTTGGTTTTTCGAGAATTTTAATAATTTTCAAAAATGTTGTATTTGAAAAAATTAAAATTCATTCCAAACGGTTGATTTCGCTGTTTTAAAAATAGTTTATTACAATCAGAAATTAAGGAAAAGATTTTGTTATTTTAAAATTATTTTTTGAATTAACGAAAAATAAAAAACCAAAAAAACACCAACTACGCAAAAAAAAATCCGGATCCTCAGCTACACAACTAATGGCCCTAAAAGCATATTTTCTGGCGCAGTCGATATATAGAAAAATATATCTTAATCTCATATATCTTCTCATCGACTAAAATATTAGTAAATGTAATTAATTAATTCTG
This sequence comes from Gasteruption jaculator, assembly GCA_949825005.1. NCBI lineage: Eukaryota > Metazoa > Arthropoda > Insecta > Hymenoptera > Gasteruptiidae > Gasteruption > Gasteruption jaculator. The sequence goes on from OX463763.1 coordinate 11,321,441, forward strand.
GAACTTGGCGGTACTCTTAATTTAAGCGGCTAGAAAATTGTGAATCGCAATTTGGATCGGGTCTTTGCGTTTTTAGAACCGAAAAAGATTTCTCGAATTTTTGTCATCTTGCGAAAATTAAAAAAAAGTCGAGAAAATGCAGATTTTACTTCTTCCTGGCGGTTTTTGCAGACAGGGAAGGAATTTTCACTGCAACAACTTGGGGATGACCTATTTGTCCCACGGTGATTTTTACCTCGCAATATAGGAAATCTTACCCTTACGCTGTCAATATTAGTGTATAACAAAATTTACCCTTTTCTGATCTCTTTACTAACCGTGAAATGCATTATTCTCTGACTTTTTTCTTTTTTTCGCAATTTTAATGAATGAAAATGAAATAAAATACTATAAAAGTTATATTTTTAATAATATAATTTTTAATAATATAAAAATGATATTAAAAATTATATTAAAATAAAATAATATAAAAATTATATTATTTAATTAATGGAGTCGATGATCTCCGAGGTTTTTGGAATTTCTTGTGATGGAAAAAACTCTAGCGTTGAGAAATATCGAAAAGTACAAAATTATGTTCGAGTACGTGTCACTGTGGACCCAGAGAGTACTTAGAAAGAGAGCATGATCATCATTTATGCAAATATAACGAACTTCAATGCCTATTTGAGAAGATTGCTATATTGTAAATTACCGAGACGAGGAAAACAATTTTATTAGTCGGATGTTTACCTTCACGTGTTTCTCAAACATTATGATACCAAATATTTTCCTCTCAAATGATAGCGTTCATTGTTAATGCGATAACAGACTTCACAACATTATTGTACAATTGTTGAAAACAAATCTGCGTACTGATGCGATATCGCCCGAGATAAGCGGTCGAGTACCAAGTGCATCTGCTTGCCCTGAATTTCCAAAAATATTATCCCAGTTATTTGGAAAAACAATTTTGAAAATTTCGAGAAATGATATTTATGGTTTACTTATTCGATATGGGAAAAAAATCAAGGAAGTGGAATATTCGAATTCACGTTATTATTCGAATTTTTGAGGAAAAACAAAAAAGTTATATTTATTTGAAATTTCCTGAGATGGAAAGTTCGTAAGTTGCAAAGTGTCAGAGACATTTATATTACACTAATTTAATGAGAAAGCGAATAAAATGCGCAAATAAAATGATTCAATGAAGTTAGTTGAATTTTCGAAAAAAAATATAAATAAAAAAGTGACTAATCTTTGAAAATTCAAAAATCGAAATAATTGAAAATTCGAAAAATTGCTTTATTATAAATCACCATAAGGATTTATATCTTATTTAACATGAAAGCAAATAAGTCATGGAAATGGAATATTCGAGCGCATATAATTAGTCAAATTATTGGGAAATAAAAAAAAGCGTATAATTATTAAAAAAAAAAACAATTCGATATCAGTAGATAAAAATTGCGATTGTACGCAAGAAATTTATGAGATTACGGATACTTATTCTGCTTTCATTGAATTTGTAATAACAAATAAGATCACTCCAAGGAAAGGAAGTGACTAATTTCTCAAATTTTCCAAAGACGCTTCCAAAAGACAAAAGAAAAAGTTCAGTGCTGACAATTGAGTTATGTCAGTGCCCAAATTTTAAATTATACGCATATATTTATATATATTTATTGACGTTCGTTTATCGTCCCAGTAACGATTTCATGTTGTTCGTAAAATAATCTGTTATCTATTAAAATTCTGTTTCGTTATAAATTACCGCAAAATTGGAAACATGCACTCTGTCAACTTAAGATTTGTTAACCCCGTGTCTCATATCTGCTCACGATATGACAAAATATCGAGAGCTATATGGGTAATTCTTTTACAAACCGAACACTGTTTGACCGGCACATCTCCGATTTGGCCGGAATTTTTTTTACAGATTCTACATCGAAAAATAAGAGATACGTGTCCCGGGAATTTTTGTTTTTTTTCGAATATTTTCGGAGATATAGGCTATCGAATATTTGAGAATTGAGTGTTTTTCGGCTTAGAGGCTCATTTTCAACAAATTATAACTCCAAATCCGTAAGAGGTACAAAATTTTCACCAAATACATTTTTGTAGCTAATGAACTAAATTTTACGAAAATAATATTTTTTACAAAAATTAATAACAAATTCATATTGTTATTAACAAATTAATTTTTTAAATTGATTTTTAACAATGGTCCCTCCGCTTTAGCAACTTTTAAATATCACCATCGTATTCTACGTCAAATTTACTACAGAAAGCCGTTTAAAAATTGATGGAGCAAGAATTATTACTATTCCAAATATATTAATGTTCATAGCGCGTCACGTTGAAAAAAACGGTTTTTGGCTGTTACAATGAAATCTATAAGTCCTATCAAAAAAAGTTAAATATAAAAGTTGTAGACAATTGAAAGATCTACAACTTTTGTATGAACTATTTTTACACATCACCTCAAAATGTTTGAGTAACATGCAAAGAAAAATTGAAAATCATGTTTTTTTCGATTTTTTGCTGTATTTTTTACCCAGCATTGTTTCTCTTTGTAATATAAGTATTTCTTATGTTTTCTCAAACAAATAATATGTATTATCAGTCAATATTTCAAAAAACTCAAATAAAAAGTAAATAACCAAACAATATTTTATCAAATCAAAATGTATTAATTAAGTTTCCAAATTTAATAATTGTTAATATGCATTCCGTTGATAAAATTACAATTGTGTTTAATACTATTTATATTTAATCACTTGAAGATTTTTACGATCGTCTTTTTTTCATAGAGTGAGAATATCTTCGCTTCCAATTCTTGATGAGACACTGGTATCATACAATGATATTTTAGAGTTCCTTTTACTGTTAACGCTTTTGTAAAACGATCAGACAATTTTTGTTTTTCTTCTTCGCAATCATCGTTGTCAGAATATTGACAAGTAATATTCAAAGGATTTTTTTTTGCCCAATCAAATAATTCTTTCGGTGTACGTATATTAACTTTTTGAAGACTTGCTCTAGCCGCAAGTCGTTTTAAAGTACCTCCGATTCCGTCACATGGTCCTTTTCCATGAGACGCTGGAAAAAAGTGCCACTCTGCACCCATGTGAAAGTCTTCTTTATGGTGTGTTAAATTTATAAAATTTTTTTTGTTTTTATACTGTCCTCTCGCCCCGTCCGAGAAGTAGATTATTTTATTTATCCCTGACAATTTCGTTTGTATAAACTGTACTAATTGCCTTTGAAAAAGATGGACAGCGATTGTGTCGCGATGTAGGCATGCAGAGATACACACGAAACTTTTTATTTTCAATTCATTTTACTCATCTTTGTAGCAAATCGAGAAGGGATGAATTGTCGCCTGATCGTTGTTCCAGTGTATGCCTTGAACGGAATTTTGGAGAACGAAGGCGTAATTTTCCGAGAAATCACAAATTACTCAAACATTTTGGGGTTATGTGTAAAAATAGTTCATACAAAAGTTGTAGATCTTTCAATTGTCTACAACTTTTATAGTTAACTTTTTTTGATAGGACTTATAGATTTCATTGTAAAAGCCAAAAACCGTTTTCTTCAACGTGACGCGCTATTAACATTGATATATTTGGAATAGTAATAATTCTTGCTCCATCAATTTTTAAACGGTTTTCTGTAGTAAATTTGACGTAGAATACGATGGTGATATTTAAAAGTTGCTAAAGCGGAGGGACCATTGTTAAAAATCAATTTAAAAAATTAATTTGTTAATAACAATATGAATTTGTTATTAATTTTTGTAAAAAATATTATTTTCGTAAAATTTAGTTCATTAGCTACAAAAATGTATTTGGTGAAAATTTTGTACCTCTTACGGATTTGGAGTTATAAATTGTTGAAAATGAGCCTCTAAGCCGAAAAACACTCAATTCTCAAATATTCGATAGCCTATATCTCCGAAAATATTCGAAAAAAAAATATTCCCGGGACACGTATCTCTTATTTTTCGATGTAGAATCTGTAAAAAAAATTCCGGCCAAATCGGAGATGTGTCAGTCAATTTTTATCAAAATCCGTACGGTTTATAAAAGAATTACCCATATACATAAATATATATATACATATATATAATAATAATAATAATAATGATATCAATAATCGGTGCAGTACATGTATATATTGTTGTCCATGCAACTTAACGTTGCTGCTAATGTAATCACGGTGTATATGTTTCTTATTGTATGCATTTACCAGCATTGCATTCTGTGTCTAGAACTCTATTAATTAAAAGTCATGAAATTACTCAATATCTGCGTCCGATACTGTGCATTTATGTGGTAACGGTATTCTCCGAATTTCCCTTTGTTTTGCGAGAACTGCTGATTTGTTGAAAATGTTAGAATTTATAGTTATTAATAATTTAGACCATTCCTTTTTTTTTAATTTATAAAATACGTAATAATTTTGTGTTGTAAATAGTTCCCTGAATTTTCGCATAAATGAAAATTGACAGAATTTTCGGTATCTATTTTTTTACATGAATTCTACGAATTATTTTTGTTTATATAAAATCAATGTACAGCAAAAAAAAATGTTTAAGAATTTCGCGTAAACTTAGAGATTCTTTTTTTGCATAATCTAGATACAAAAGTAGAAAATTTCTTTTTTTTAAATATAATAACAGCAAAATTTTATGAATTTGTTTTTGATAATTCAGAAAAAGTCTATAGCATTATTTTTTTGAAGATAATTTTCAAAATTAAAAAAATTAATCGTTTCTTAGTAATTCGGATGAAAATTCAAAGAATGTCATTTTTAAACAAAATATTGTAGAGAAATTCTCTAAATTTCAGATAATTATGTAACCATTTTTTAAAGGTAATTGTAAAAATGCGAAAAAGATAAATTTTTCTTTTTAAATAATTTAGATACAAATTCAGAAAATTCTAAAAAGGCTAAAAATCAATCTTCTTCTTTTAATAATTTAGATACAGATTCAAAAAATGTCTTTTTCAGATAAAATACCTTAGAGAAATTCTCTGAATTTCTTTCAGATATATCAGAAAAAAATTCGGAAAATTCGAAAAATGCTAAAAATCAATCTTCCTTTTTTAATAATTTAGATAAAGATTCAGAAAATGTCTTTTTCAGAAAAATTCTCAGAACCTATTTTATTGAGACGTACGTTTCTAAAAATCTAAAAAATAATCAGAAGTAATGAGATAATAATCTTAACGAAAAATTCAAGATAATGATCGAAATTTGATTTGATGTAAAACAATTAAATGATTCAAAGTCTTTCTTTTTCTCGACCACAGGCTTTCGGTGTTTCCCTTATCTCTGAGACAAGTGCATCTATCAGATTCGCGAAATTGGCGAATAGATTTGCGGTTTTAATTTCGACGAAGAAAACGACGTATTTCTTATCTTAATTACAGAACTTACAGATACTGTAGTAACATTATCAATCTATAAGCACCCATTAGAGAGTTATGGAAAGTTATGTACTTACTTACAAGAGTAATAATGACACAACGTCTGCTATATCGAAGGTAATCAGCTATAATACATCTGCATTTATGTTCATATATGTGTACATGCAGATTCCTATATGCAATTAGGACCGAAGCAGCACAGAGCTACAGATAACTTCCGTAATTAGAAAGGTTATCAGCAGGAAAGCATGGAAAGCTTTTCATTAATGACGTTATTCATATTTTTTTATGAAAATCTATCCCTCGGAAAATTTAAAAAGAATGAATCTTTCATCCTCTGTGACTGTTTGTCAAATTTGGTATTTTTCCCCCACAATTGCTGTTTTTACATTTGGTAATATGGTAAAATTTGCTAATTGTAAGTAATTCCGTGTAATTTCGCAACGTTTTGTAATTTTGCAGAATTCTCTGGGTTTTGAAATTTTGTATACTTTGCTGCGTTTCGCAACTTTGCATAATTCATTGCGTCTTGCAATCTTGTATAATTTTCTGCATCTCGCAATATTTCAAAATCCTCTACGGTCTACTAATTTGGAAAATTCACAACGTCTATCAATTTTTTTCAATTTCCGTACGTTTGCAGTTTACTTAATTTACCGTGTCCCGGAGTTTTACAAAATTCGTTACATTTTAGAATTTTATAACACACTTTTACACAAATTTTTCCATTTTTCATAATTTTCTAAAATACTATATCTCGCAGTTTTCTAAAATTTTCCCATTTTTCCTACCCTTCTTCACCTGCGTAATTTTTCATATTACCCCATGGATTCCAAGACATAATAATTAAAATTCTTGAAAACCCTTTTTCGAAGGTAATTCTAAAAATACAAAAAAAAATTAGTCTCTTTCATTTTAAATAATTTAAATAAAAATTCGGTAAATGTTTCTTTTCAAATAAAATTCTCTGAATTTGCTCCAGATAATTCCCACAAATTCCGAGAACCTCTTTTTTTTTAAAATTACACTTCTAAGAATCTAGAAATTAATCAAAGAGAGAAAGTTTTCAAGATTTCTCAAAATTCACCAATTTCCAAAACCTCCTACCCCAATTATGGAAAAAAAATTCTTGCCTTGGTTTCTTCCAGTCCAAAACCTTCCCAAAACTGTCCGATCTCGTCCCCTTGCTTCATTTCAACCCCGAGTCCTCTGATTTCTCTCCTTCCCCTCTATCACCAACTTTTACCGAGACAAAAAATCGCCACTTCTATCCGGATCTTTATCTTCTTCTTCTTCTTCCACTGCTAGTTCCTTGGAAAAATTCCAGTTGGTGTGGAATTTTTCGAAACCTCGAAATTAATTAATTCCTCATTCCCCCTCCCCCCCCGTTTACGAGGTCCCAAGCTTCTTTATTTAATTCTTATTATTATAATTATTATTAATATAATAATAATAATAATTATTATTATTATTACAATTTTAGCACAAAGGTCCATTGTCTTTCCGCAATCATTAAAAGTTGATTAGGAGGCGAAGACGAAGAAGAAAAAAAAAATACTTTAGCACCGGTTTTATGTAAATCTGCGCAAAATCAGAGCGTACAAAGTTTTGTTAAAATGAATAGATTGAATTCATGATCAAAGTACCCTTGTTTGCAGCAAAATCAATGTCAATTTTAATGAAGCGAGGAGAGGAGAGAAATTGAGGAAAAAAAAGAAAAGGCAGCGGCAGAAAAATTGAAGGCGAGGAGAAAGAGGAAGAGTCTGATGACTTCTACGTAACGATCTGCCAACTTTATCGGATCGAGTTTAGGAATGAATAAATCATCGTGTTGCGTTTGTATGCGTGCGCGAGATAGAATATATCAAATATTATAGCCGTTTATGGCCATTCTCAAAGGGGTCAAAGGGGACTTTTCTGAGATTTATAAATTAAAAAGCTTGCGATAGGAATCGTCAGTTTGTGTTTTCAGTTTAACGCAAGAGGAATCGGTTGTTGTTGCTAATTCTGCGGAAAAATGACGACCAAAGTCGCTGCCGTAAGTTCCGAATTTTTGACTTATCCCGAAGTTGATTCTCTTTTTTTCTTATTTTCAACCCCTTTGAGCGTTTCAAATTCGTGAGAAAAAAGGGGATAAAATATGTTTTGGGAGTTTGGGGTGATGTCTTACCCCGAAAGAGCGATACAGTGGGTTTTACCGTGTCAGCTGGAAAGAGTGTGTTTTTTTCTTAGTATTTTGTATTCGAAATTTTGAGTGAAAAGAGGTTTTTCTGTTTTTATTTTTATAAAATGACTGGGTGTTAATGCATTCAGGGAGTGTTAATGGGTTAATTTAAAAAATTAGTGGGATTTTTGTAGGAATAATTCGGTGTCATATTTTGCAATTTTTGAAAAGCGACTAATTCTTCAATTCTAGACAGCATTTTGAAACTTCTGTTTTTTTTTTCTTCCCAAACTAAAAATTCCGAAAAGTGTTTGGACAAATCTAAAATTGATGAAGCAAACAAGGGCAGCGTGAAGCTCGAAATTCTGTTGGGGTAGAAATCCAGAGGGTATTTACTTTCGTCAAGTACTTCCACTTATTTTTGACTTGGAAGTCGTTCGTTCGAAACATTCCCATTTTTGGGCTCGGTTTTGGGGTGCAAAATTCTGAATTTTCTCCGGTATCAAGAATTTCCGTTCTCTAATCTACTTTCCTGGAATTTCAACACCCAATTTTCTAATATCTCAACCCCCAATTCCCTCGAATCTTAATCTTCAATTTTTTAGAATCTAAATTCCCAATTTTAATTTTCTCGAACATCGAACCCCAATTCTCTAGCCTCTCGACCCCCATTCTCTAGGACCTCAACCCCCAATTATCTAAAAACTCTTCTTCAAATTTTCTAAAACATTAACTTCTAATTTATAAAAGAAAAAAAAAATTTCCCAGAACCTCAAACCCCAATTTCCCAAAAAACCCTAATCCCCAATTTCTTCAAACCTCGATTTCCAATTCCCTTTTTCCTCAACCCCAATTCTCTAGAACCTCAACCCTAATTTCCTACAAACTCTTCTTTAAATTTTCTAAAACATTAACTCCCAATTTATAAAAGAAAAAAATTCCTAGAACCTCGATCTCCAATTTCCCAAAAAAACCCTAATGCCCAATTTCTTCAAACCTCGATTTCCAATTCCATCGTCCCTCAACTCCAATTTCCTAGAAGCTCAATCCCGAATTCTTACAATCTCAAAAAAAATTCCTAGAACCCCCAAAAAAATTCCTAGAACCTTAAAAAAATTCCTAGAGCCTCAACCCTCCATTCTCTAGGACTCAACCCCCAATTTTCTGGGACCTCAATCTCCAATTTTCTTCAGCTTCGACCGGTAAAAAAATTTCTAAAGCCAAAAAAACCCCTTAAAACCCCCAGTTTCTCCAACTCATTCGTAAATGTCCCATCATCAAACTCGCACTCGCCTGGTCCCTATTTCTTTCTCGAAAACCCGTCAAAGAAAAAAAAAAACAAAAAAAAAACCCTCCTTCGAGTCCCAAGAAACCTTGGAACCTCAACTACGACTCATCTGTTCTACAAATTTCCTCCGTTTCGTTCGCTCCTCTTCTGCACGTTGCGAGGGAGAATGCGAACGAAAAAAAAAAAAAAAAATGGGATGAAATCTTATCAGCCGTCGAAGCTTATCTACAAAGCCGAGGATACGATCTGGAAAAGATGCCTGAGATGTTTGTCTGCAGTCCAGCCGGCGCACGTGCTTCTTACGGTGTGTCGCTTATCAGCGAAACTCAAGAAGGTCTAAGATCGTAAATAATGCAATAGCTGCGAAGAGATAATGCGTAGATGGAAGCTCCGCGTATTTTCCTCGGTGCGAGTACGATAGGCCTATCAACGCCATCGAACGAGCGCACGAAGAGGAAGGGGCCAAGAAAAGCCGCCCCGACGGCAGGCCCCTTCCTCTATGCCTTTCATCACGTAGATACGAATTTCGACGTCGTTCGCGGCTCTTATCAGTCGGGGGCGAGGGGGAGGCTCGCAGAAATCCTATAAAATGCAAGTGTGCCCGACGACAAGAGCGAGAAATCTAATTGGACCGGATAGAATCGCACCGTTTCGTTCTCTTTTGGCACAAAGAACCGCGTTCTTTGTGCTGCTCCGCAAATTGGCGATTATCACACGAAAATTCGCTTCTCAGTGAGGAAGATTTACACCTTGGAGTTTAAAATCTCCTGAAAGCGAAACACCCTCGCCTCCGAACGAGAGACCCGCGACTTCGAGAGTACCATTTCGACATGTTTTCGATCATGACCTATCGTGCCGCCGTGCAGACTACGCCCGGTAAGCAGACACTTCCTTGAACCAAACGAGATTGGATCCTTTGAGAGAGAAAATTTCGAAAATCGTCCGATTTTTGAAAAGGAAGGAAAAAAACAAGAATTTTTTTTGGTGGAGATTTTTTAATATCTCCCAGGGTCCGTCAATCCTAGACGAGGGGGATGAATTCGAGCGAGTAGGTTTTACGGGGGAAAATTAGGATTTTCTTATGGTTTTTGAATTTTCCAAAATTTTGTTGTAGTTCGAAAGATGTTCCTGCATTTTTATGCAACTTTAACGATTTTTGTTGTTGTGAGTTTTTGACGTCCAAGTATATTCGTGTAATTTATAAATTTTTGTTCAATTTTTGAAGGCGTGCTTTTGTGGGTTTTCGGAAATTTTTCGATTTTTCGGAGCTCGTGTGGAAGAATTGCAATTTCTTGTAAGTTTTGGTGCAGTTTTATGCAATTTTGGAGGGATTGTAAATTGTCGTAGAAGGTTTACGTTTTTCTACAATTTTCCACAATTTTCTGAAATTTTTTTTCAATTTTGTAGTTTCCTAAATTTTGTAAAATTTTAGAATTCCATGGAATTTATTGCTATTTTTTCCACTTTTTGAAATTCCCTGTAAAATCTCTCATTTTTTTACAAGATTTTCAATTTTACGTGATTTTATTCGAACTTTCTATAATTTATTACAATTCTTAATTTTTTTTATTTCCTGCAACTTTTGCAATTTTTGCGTTTCATACAATTTGATTAAAAAAATTTTCGAAGTTCCTACTGAAGCAACAACTTCGTCCCCCCATTTTTTTTTATAATTTCGCATCTGATTGTTTTTTTGTTTTTTAATTTGCAGTCGTCTGGGCGAGCAACGATACTCGATCCATCCGAAAAGTTACGTCCGGAAACAGTCTACGAGGGAAAACTGGAGACTCAGTTCCGAGACTATGGATACGATCCGGAAGATCCGATAAAGGAGCGCGTACGGAAAACCTATAAAAATATGCACACTTACCAAACCGTCGAATTTGTGAGATGTTAGTATGTCGAGCATTGATATGTACCCGCTGACCTTTTAAACCGATTGCACATTTGCATGTTACAACTTCACCGAACACACATTTTACATATACTAACAAAAACTAGAAAGTTATTCGTGCCTTTGTTGAAATTCCACACTATTTTAGATTTTCAATCTCGAAACTATTTCGATTTTGGTTACGAATTTCGTCATTCCCTTTTCAAAATTTTCCTCCAAATTTCCCCTGAAATTTTCTTTTTATTTTCTATGAAATTGCGTTTCCAAAACTATTCACCGAATTTCCTTTGAAAATTTGTTTTTTTCTTAAATTAATTTTCTAATTTTTTGTTCTCTATTATTTTCTAAATTTTCGTCCAATTTTCAAGATCGCAATTTCGTTTTCAAATTTTCTTGGAAATTCCTGCTTTCAAAATCTTTTCTAATTAATTCTAAGAATTTTCTGGGAAATTTTCTATTTTCCCAAATTTCGATTCCAAAATTATTCTCTAAATTTTCAATCAACAATTTTTTTTCTCAAATTTGGTATCAAAATTATTTTCCGAAATTCCTCTGACGTTCCCTTTTTTTTCTAAATTCGTTTCCAAAACTAATTAGCAAATTTCCGGTCTCATTACTTTTTCTCCAAATTTGGTTGCAAATTTGGCAGTAAAATTTCGTCGCCATATTTCACCGACAAAGTTCAAAACTTTCTAAATTATTTGCACGTAATTACTGTAAACCAAACTTATGGGGAAAAATGTACGTAATATTTGCATTGGAAGTGCAATGAAAACGCTTCTTAAACACCTATCGACGCATATGTGCGTCCGAGAGTGTTAGCCAACTGCTACACTGGTACATAATTAAGTATATTAATTATATAGACATATATTATTATTTATAAAAATTGTCAAATAACTATTTATTGACAACTAACTTGACAATTAACACACTCGTATAATTTCAACTACGAAATTATAATGCATTTACACTCTGATTTTGTATATGCTACTTATGCTTGTTTATATAAAAAAAACCATTTGCTACCAATTGTTCAGGTGTTTTCAGTATTTATTTTATTAATTATATAACAAAAAAAACCTTGAAATCCATTTGCGAGTGAAGAATGTTTCCGGTCGAAGTACCATTTATAGGAGAAACGAGAAATTATATTTTTCTTTTCATTTGGTGATTATTTATTTTTTAAATTTTCGTCCAATTTTTCAAGGTCGCAATTTCGTTTTCAAATTTTCTTGGAAATTTCTCCTTTCAATATCGTTCCCAAAATTCTAAGAATTTTCTCGGAAATTTTCTATTTTCTCAAATTTCGATTCCATAATTTTTCTCTAAATTTTCAATCAACAATTTTTTTTCTCAAATTTTTTATCAAAATTATTCTCCATAATTCCTCCGACATTTCTTTTTTTTTTTCTTTTAAATTCGTTTCCAAAATTATTTAGCAAATTTCCTGTCTTATTATTTTTTCTGGTCTCGAATGGGTTAATAAAAATTCGGGAGCGGTCACAAACAGGATCATGGCCACCAATAGGGACTTTTATCTTCAATTGGTCAAGATTTCATCTTAAAAGCCGCGCAATTAGATCCCGGATTCGAAGCGAACAGGAAGGAAATTAAAATCGGTATCGTCGTAAATACATGATTAGTTCTGCTAGGTCTTATTATTTTATATATGTATGTGTATAGATATCTATATATTTATATACGTATATATGCGTATATGTAACTCTTGGGCTCCGCGACAATAATATCGGGTACAAGAGTTCACGAAACCGATTGGAATTTCATCCCACAGTGCCCTTGAATGGCTTCACTGGCAGCTTTTCCAGCAAAAGCGGATATCGTAAATTTCGAAAAGATTAACGTCCAAAGTTCGGCACCTACACAAAAGAGGAGCAGGGCAAAAAAAAAAAAACAACGAGAACCGGTGCACCGGTTTCGTATCTATTCTTCCCACTCGAGTCTCGATGGGTGGCGATAAAATTCTCGTCTTGACTGATAAGGAGGCATTTTTTTTTTTCTTATCGTCCCTTATTTTAATACCAAACCGCTGAAAATAAGGTGATCCACGAGAATGCGTCAGAAGGGTGTTGACGTGGCGGCTTCTGAGGAATCGTCGAGTGTTTTCGTCAGTTCCTCGAAAGTGTCACGATCGAAGATCGAAGATCGAGGATCGCGAAGAAATTATTCCACGATAAATCACACCTAGAGCCATACCGTCTGTGCAAATGACGATAACAGAGATACGCCTTATCAGCTTGACTCGAGAGAAACTGATTTTTCTGACGTATGTGACGTCTTTGACTCCCGAGCACCTTCTCGAGAGCCTCGCTATCGAGACTCGAAGGTTTCTTCGATGCCGCGTAATTTAGGTCAATTAAATCTCGATGAATTTCAGGCCAATTTGAAAATTTGCAGAGGAAAGGTCCTTGAATTTTGAGAATTTCGAAATTTGATAAATTAATATTACCCGGTAAATTATCAAATTAATGAAGTACTCGGTCGATTGTCAGTTAGTGCCATTAGTAAGAGCGGAGGTTTATAGTAAAATTGTAATCGAGGTATTTTGATATTGCTAATAGTTATATTTTGTTGGAATTTATACTCCAAATAAATAAAAAGTAAAATGTTGGTTGGTTTGAAGATTTGGAAATTCGATAAATTACTGTTAATTACCTAGTAAATTATCAAATTAATATTTTGGTAGTGGAAAATTTGGTTTTTAATAATTTATTACTTTCAGCGGTATTAGTATTTTGCTATTGAAAATTAATTGGAAGTAAAATTTTAATTAAAGTGTTCTATTATTATTTAATTCGCCATATTTCTACTGTTATTAATGTTATTATTAATTATTATTATACTTTATTTTTATTAATTATTAGAATACTCGAAATATTATTATCAATTTCCAAATAATTGAAAAATAATTGTGTCATTGGGGTAACACACTTGATTGTTGCTGGAAGTCATTAATTATCAATTTCAAAAAATATTGATCAATTAAATGTAATAAATTAACAATATAACAATTAATTACCATCGATACAACACTACTGGGGATTCAAAAATTAATTCACTATTATTTTTTTAATTATGAATTGCAAAAGCAATAGCGAAACATTACTATGTTTATTATAAAATAAACATTATTATGGAATATTATTAACTATTATTGGGTTGGCAAATAAGTTCGTTCGGTTTTTAACAGTGGAATAAATCACAAAAACCGAACGAACTTATTTGCCATCCCAATATAATGTAAATTAGAGTGGAGGTAATTTTTTTGATTTTTTAATGATTGTTTGTTACAATCTAGACAATGTTTCTTACCGAAAGAAACGAACTCTATTATTTCATTAGGTATATGTTCATTTGTTAAATTTCTGAATCATTTTTCTTTTCTAACTTCAAAATTGCTATTGTTATTTTTATTGATTAATTTATAATTTTCATATTCGAATTTGTCGTTTGATTCGATTGAATTTGTGAAAGTTTAGATTTAAAAAAAATTTTTAATTCTGTTAATTTTCTGATTGTATGATTTAATGAAATTTTGAAAAGTTACTTTTGGTAATGTGTAATATAAATTAGAGTAGAGGTAATTTTTTTGATTTTTTAATGATTATAATATAATTATTGTACATTATATATTAAGAATTATTATACATATTATAGTTACTATATTATTGTAATTATAATATTATATTACCAATAATAACCGACCAAAAAAAATACCAATGGCATTTTAAAAGTAACTATAAATAACTATACTAGAAAATAATACTCTTATTTGTATTTACCAAGAGTATTACAATAATGCTGTGGTTTTCAAACATCAAAAGTCAGTACTAATGCTCCAGAGTATTGGTACCTTTGCTATCGAATCAATAAGATTTACATCCAACGTATATAATAATAGTGTCAATAATAACGACTATAGTAACAATGCCGCTCATTGGATAGTTGCGTTACTTTGTGCAAACAGCAATACCATTGAGCGAACGGTAAAACAATTTAATGTCAATCTAATGACATCATTTGACGTTTGCGTAATGCACTTGTGTAATTGCGATTTTCCATCGCACGACAAAAAAAAATTATTCCCTTCGATAAAAACGCTGTTTGTTATTGAAAATGCTATCGGATTTCCATCGCATTGATTGAAGGTAATGAGATTCCATGTAACAGTAGATGGAGCAAGAAATATAATTAAATATTAAATGTTATTTATTTTGAGATAAACAAAGTAAGTTATATCAAATGTGTTACATTTATTTTTAAGAAATAGTATAGCCGAGATTGAATTTAATTGAATGATATTTATGGCATTTGTTGAAAATAAATGTAGACTTCGATATTTATTATTTGCTTTCCAATAATCAAGCGAAACGCAACTGAGCAACCCTAACAATAGTCGCGCTAAATGAAGTTGTTACCCACTTCGGGATAGATGATAAAAAAATATTGTTTGTTATTAAAAATTGTCATCCCATTTCCATCGCGGCCTTATTAATAGTTAATGAGATTCCATGAAATTTTATTCAACAATTTATCGCGATCGAAATTATGAAATACTAATATTATTTACCTACTGTGATATAAATGATAATAAAAGTAGTATAAATAAAAATTAAAATAAACCAATATTAGAAGCCTTATGTATATTAAAAATATATGTAAGGGTTTTGATAATTAAAATATATACATATATATTGTGTATATTACAATTATTAAAAAATATATATTTCCTTCTACTAATATTGGATTAACGATAACTGTATTTTCTAATGTTATTTATATTATTGATATTAGAATAATTAAAATAATAGTAACATTATAATTATAATAATATAATAATCATAATAATGCTATTATTATTATTATTATTATTATTATTATTATTATTATTATTATTATTATTATTAGATTATTTCAAATGGTTTTTTTATTTCTTCGGGGTAAAAAAAGAGAATTATTTAAATTTTTTTAAATTTAGTGAATATATTTACACATATATTTATTTATATTTATTTATGATATATTAATAATATATTCAAATAAAAAATAATTATTTCGAATACTCAAAATTCAAACAAGGACTTTTCAAGGCACAAGAAAATTTCTAATTGTTCCGATTTATTATTATAATTATTTTTATTATTATTATTATTGTTGTTGTTGTTGTTGTTTTTGTTATTATTATTATTACTAAGATTCTAATTTTAGTAAATAAAAATGTCACATTTATTATTCATTTTTTAACAGAATCTCATTAATTTCAACTGGACTTCGACGACGAAATTGGATTCCATTTTTCTTGTTCTCCTTCGGATCCTGGAAGTTGCTTTGAAATTTCCGGTACCCGCGGGAGACCTTCGGTCGAAACGCCTTCGATTATTGAAATGAGTTCGAAACGACGACATTAAAAAAAGGAATTGACGGCAAATAAAAGCTCCGACGTGAGCGAATTTACGAGACGATATCGCGACACCCCTCGAGTGTGACTTCCTTATACTCCCGGATCGTGTAACAAAAGCGCAATAATCGCTTCACCTACAAGTTCGCGGTTATCCACTTGTAATATTTTATCGGAGAAAAGTGCGAAGATATTTACGACCCTTGACACGCCGACAACCAGGAGGGTCATCATTTTATCCATAAACTTTTCCATCGACTCCGACTCCTTATCGGTGTCGCTAATGTTTCCCGTCCCGGGCGACAAAGAGAGCTGATTAATTATGCAACCGCTGAATATTTGTAAATAAAGAAAAAACGTAAATATTCCTCCCTGCCGATAAGAAATCTATATTTTTAGTTTAGATTCGATCGGTTTCGTAATTGTCATATTTTCGGCACAATCGGCCGCGTTTGAAAAAAAAGTATCCCGTTTCTCGGCGAAAAATCGGCAATCGACGAGACACAGCCCCCAGAAAATGAAAATTCGAAAATTCGAAATTTCCAGAGCTTGAAAAAATACTTAAAAATTGGAAATCAGAAATTTCTTTCCTTTCATAGAAATTAATAATAATAATGACAACAACTTAAAATTAATAATAGCCAAATTAATAAATTTTAAATAAATAATAGCTAAATTACTAAAAAAAAAGTAACTAAAAATAATTTGGAAATTTCAATACTTAAAAAAATACTTGAACTTTGAATTTTCCAGAAAATGAAAATTTATTTGTTTCTTCCAAATAGCTCGTATGGAGGAATGGATGAAGTTCGAGAAATTCAAGATGACCGTCAAGGATGCCCTCATCAAGCTGAACGATCTCGTCGACGAAAGCGATCCCGACACCGATATGCCGAATATCGTCCACGCTTTCCAAACTGCCGAATCAATCAGAGAGAAGCATCCGGACTTGGAATGGTTTCAGCTGACTGGGTTGATACACGATCTGGGAAAGGTGAGGTCTCCACCTGGAAGTGGAGTTTAATGGTTAATCTGGAAGATATTTTGTTGTTAATTTTTGCTAAAGAAAAAAAATTCTACCTTAGCATACAAATTTGTTTAAATTCTTTGTAAGGGATAACATTTTTTTAGCAAATTTTTTTGCTTCAAAAAATTTTTTCTTCGTCGAAAGGATATTTTGGTATTTTTTCAAATAGAAATTTACTGGGTTAAGACAATTTGTAATGTCAGATAGAAATTTATAGAAATTTTTTTTCCATTGGATAGAAGTTTGAGCTAAATGATATAAATTTAGGAAATTTTTTATCCTCCGGATAAAACTTTTTCACCGTCGATTAGAAATTCTTAGAAATTTCTGATAGTGGATTGACATTTTTTATTATTAAATAGAAATTTCGAGGAATTTTGTAATTGGATAGAAATTTCAGCTAAGTGATATAAATGTAGGAAATTAGTTATCCACTGCGTAGAAATTTTGTAAATGGAAATGGAATCAATGGAAATTTCGCAGGAATTGCTGCTTCCGGACTGAAATTTTTTGCTATTAAATAGAAATTTCGGGTAAAGGATATAAATTTAGTAATTTTTTCTGGTGCGGAATAGAAATTTTTCTCCAGATAAAAAAATTCATAGGAAGATGGAAATTTCTATTATAGGCTAACAATTTTCAAAAAATCTCTACCCTCGGATAGAAATATCTTTTTCTGGGAAACAAAATGGTAGAAGATAGAAATTACTAACAATTTGTTGCCATAGGATAGAAATTCCTACTACATACCATGACGGTATCCCATCATCATGTATCGCAAAACATACCACCTAGACTTCCGCCATACTTTCGCTCCTCTCCTCGAATGGTCGATGCGAGGAGACAAAAGCCTCCGCAACTGCTCACGATAACGACTGCATTTCCTGACACTCAGGTAATGGCTTTCTATGGAGAACCTCAATGGGCCGTGGTAGGAGATACCTTCCCCGTTGGCTGTGCATGGGGAGATTCCATTGTCTACCGGGACTCAAGCTTCGAGGACAATCCTGATGGTCGCGATAGCAGATACAAGTGCGTTTTTCTGTTAATTTCTTTGGGGCAAAAAAAAGAGAAAATTATTTTTATTTTTATTTCCCAAAATACCAAAATAAATAAATATATAAAAAATAAATACTTTCGAATTCTGAAAGTTCCAAATAAGGACTTTTCAAGACAAAAGAAAAATCTTATTTAATCTGATTTTATTTTTTTGGGCCAAAAATAATATCATTTTGATTTTTATTTCCCAAATTACAGTAATAAATAGAAATGTTAATAAAAATAAGAAAATAAATATTTTTGAATTCTCAAAATTCGAGATAAAGACTTTTCAAGGCAAAAGAAAATTTCTAATTGTTCTGATTTTTTTCTCAGCACAAAATATGGAATTTATAAGCCAAAATGTGGAATAGGAAATTTATTGATGTCCTGGGGCCACGATGAATATTTATACCGTGTGCTGGTGCACAACAAATCAAAACTGCCGAAAGAAGCTTTGGCAATGATCCGGTACCATTCCTTCTACCCGTGGCACGCTGGCGGCGATTACATGCATTTCTGTACGGACGGGGACATGAAGATGTTGAAGTGGGTCCTGGAATTCAAGTAAGTCTTTCCCAAGAACCGTCCTTTTCCCCATTGGCATAGCAAATTTCCGGCGCTTTTCTCGCAGAATTACAGACGAATCGATTTCGACTCCTCTGTACCTGGAAAGAGCAGTCGATGCACCGATAGAAGTTCCCAGGAATCGAATTCCGGATGTAATTCTAAGGAAGCCAACTATATAATTATGGCTGCCGTAGATGGAATCGGAAGTTCCGTCGATTAGATGGGAAATAATGATAATTACTATTGATCGTTAGACTGAAAATTAAAAATCGATAATATCGATTAGTTGTGTCACCGAAAAATCTATAGAAATTTGAAGAAAAAAAAAACAAATTATTTTCCCTTCAATTTTCCGTTTATCCTTCTTTCTATTTTTTTTTTACTGCGAGGGAATTCGAAATTTCCGGAGTCAGAAAAATACTTAAAAATTGGAATAGTCCTTGGAGAAATCAGAAATTTCCTTATTTCTATAGATAATAATAATAATAATAATAATAATAATAATAATAATAATAATAATAATAATAATAATAATAACTACTTAAAATTAACAATAACCAAATTAATAAAAATTATATTAATAATAGTTAAATTGCTAAAAAGAGTAACGAAAAATATCTTGAAATTTTCAAAAAATAAGAAAATAGTTCAACTTCGAATTTTCTTTTTTAGAAATCTCAAATTTCCTTATCTCTGTGGAAAATAATAATAATGATAATAATAATAATAATAATAATAATGATGATGATGATGATGATGATGATGATGATGATGATAATAATAATAATAATAATAATGATAATAATGATAATAATAATTCTTGAATCTTCGATTTTTAAATTCGTAGAATTTTGTTCTCTGCTTTTTGTCTTTTTCGAAAAATCATGAAATTTCAAGATTCCCCAAAACCGGGCTTTCGAAATTTCTGGGCAAAAAGAAAAATCATTTTTTTTTTTCGTCCGTTTCGAATTTTCTTCGTTTCCATTTTATTGTTGTTCAATTAACGTCATTATTCTCTCTTTTTTTTTTTATTTCTTTGTCACAGCAAATTCGACCTTTACACGAAGAGCAACAGTATTCCCGACATCGATAAGCTGTGGCCTTACTACGAGAAGCTTATCGACAAGTACATCCCCGGGGTCCTGGAATGGTAACCGAAAACGTCGACGACACTGGACACGTACACTGGGGTTGTCGGATACCGGAGAACGACAATTACTCTTGGCTCGGGCACGAAAAAGGGGCTAAATTCACACTGGATTTTCACCCTTTCGTTGGAAATCTTAGGGTTTATGAATTTCTCCTCTCATTCTCGCGCGGGGGTGGAAAAAATGGAACCCAACGTTGGCTTAGAAGCGAGGGCAAAAAAAAAGAGGAGCGCAACGGGTAGTTTATTTATATACGAATTCGCTAATATCGAGATTGGAATCCAAACAATAATATATATATATCTTTTTGTTTTCCTCCTCCCCCGAGGGAATTGCAACCCCTTTGAAAAGCTTCGCATTAAACCCGCACGTGAATGACTTTTCCCTGCCGCGGAAAATCCATAGGAGTCTTTGAAATGGACTCGCAGGGTACTTTCCATACGTGGAAATGTCTACTTGCAATTTTCCAGCCTCGTGTGAATTTCTTCCGGTAGGATTTCTCTGTCTGTACCTCTTTGCTAACACGCTTTGTAAACTTACACCAACAAATATATTAAAATATATTCAGCAAGGAAATACAGTCACCTCGGAGTTGGTGTAAAAATAATTGCGGAGTCTGATACTAGTTTATCGTTAAAAACCGCAATTGTTTTTGCACCAACCTGGGGATCATGATATTTTTTTTTCATTTCCCGACCTTCCCTTTCCGCGTGAAAATTCTAAAAACACGTAATTGTTTTTTTACGTAAGAAATGAGAATAAAGTTTACATATTTTGAAAGATTTTTGAGTTTTCTATTTTTTACTGTTTCCTTAAATATTTTTTAACCGGCGATTATTATTTTTCGGAATTTTCTACTATGGATTAATTTTAGAATTTCGTATTGTTTTTTAAATTGTGCGAGACGCTTTGTAAACCTAGTTCAAAAAAATATATTAAAATATATTCAACAAGGAAATATAGTCACCTCGGAGTTGGTGTAAAAATAATTGCGGAGTCTGATACTAGTTTATCGTTAAAAACCGCAATTGTTTTTGCACCAACCTGGGGATCATGATATTTTTTTTTCATTTTCCGACCTTCCCTTTCCGCGTGTAAATTCTAAAAACACGTAATTGTTTTTTTACGTAAGAAATGAGAATAAAGTTTACATATTTTTAAGGATTTTTGAGTTTTCTATTTTTTTCCTCTTTCCTTAAATATTTTTTAACCGGTGATTATTATTTTTCGGAATTTTCTACTATGGATTAATTTTATAATTTCGTATTGTTTTTTAAATTGTGCGAGACGCTTTGTAAACCTACTTCAACAAATATATTAAAATATATTCAGCAAGGAAATACAGTCACCTCGGAGTTGGTGTAAAAATAATTGCGGAGTCTAATACTAGTTTATGGTTAAAAACCGCAATTGTTTTTGCACCAACCTGGGGATCATGATATTTTTTTTCATTTTCCGACCTTCCCTTTCCGCGTGTAAATTCTAAAAACACGTAATTGTTTTTTTACGTAAGAAATGAGAATAAAGTTTACATATTTTAAAGGATTTTTGAGTTTTCTATTTTTTTCCTCTTTCCTTAAATATTTTTTAACCGGTGATTATTATTTTTCGGAATGTTCAACTATACATTAATTTTGTAATTTCGTAATTTTTTTTAAATTTGCGATAAAAAAAAATATGTGGAAGTTGTAAATTTATTCATACTAATTATTACAATTTTTAGGGGATTTTCTAGCATTCCAAATTCAAGTCTAAAAAATTTTCAAAATTTAGAATAATTTCCATACGCGTTGTTCCAATTCTTTGTTATTAAAATACAATTTTTTGGGGGGATTTCCCAGTTTTCCAAATTTAAATCTGACAAATTTGGAAATTTTGATTGAAGCGAAATTCAAGAAAGTATCGATTATACCATATACAGTTGAAGCGAAAATTTACGACAATTAACAACACATCTCCTTGGTTTCAACTGTATTATTCCACAGTAGTAAAATATCAATAGTATCGAATACCGGTACGTCACGTTGATAGCTACGTGACTAGATAGAGGCAAGACGATACAATCGGAGTCAAATGTTTTTCTTTCTTTTCTAATTAAAATGGTAACGAGGATTAATCGGCACGGAGTGATTCGGGCTCCAATCTACATTTTCGGGCGGTGAAAATAAATAATGTAGGTGAAATTACCTTCTTTTAATTTGATAACCTTCTTTTATTATTCGTATTTTTATTCGTATCTTAAAATTTGAGTGATCGACTCAACAATATCCTGGTAAGTCCTTATCGCGTCGAACTCGAGCGACGCTATGTATAAAAAATATCTATATTTTTTATAAATTTTATTTTCTTCCATTAGTATAATTTCTTTCCAAACAATAATTCTCTTATTAATTAAAATATTATTTATCCTAATAATAATAATAACCATCATAATGAGATTCGATTTATCGACACATCGGATCTCAACGCACTATTATACTTTGGCGAGCAAGCGAAAGATTTTTATCCTTGTTTTTATGCAACATTTTCTTGTTTTTACATTTTTTTTTTCATGTACACACACTTTTGGAATGTCGTAAGCGAGTATTCCTTCCTTTCTATAGGGTTGTATTTTTTTTTTTAGTCGTAATACGGCTAAAGTGGTTGTTAACTAATTCAGTCGTAATACTGATTTACCTGCGAAACTCAATTTTTCTAGGAAAAAGTTGCAACAATATTTTTTTCCCTTCATTATATTACTTTTCCAGGTTCTCAAATTATCGAGGTAATTGGAGAAATTAGATTATCTTTTTATCAACAATATTTTTGTAAAGAGAAAAATTTTCATTGCAGAAAATAAAATATAATTATCGTATTATTTTGAATTCCATCGTTTCAAGATCGACTTAAAAAATACATTTTTCGATATTTCTAAAGAAATTAATTTTTTTCTTTAATATAGGATTTTTTTTAAACGCGAGATCTGCAAATTTTGGGATTCCTGAATTTTCGAAAGGTAAAACCCGAAAAAAATTCAGCTAATTCAATTAGAAAGCGCGACAACGATATTTTTTTGCAAAAGTAAATTTTTCCTTGCAAGGGCAACTTCAATTAATTAATAATCTGCATTATTTGCAGTATCTTCAAAGTTGCATTTAAAAAATAAAAGAGTTTTGTTATTTTTTTCAATTTCACCTGCAAATATTTCGTGAAGAAAAAAAATTCTCATTTTCTGCAAGAATAATCATTTGTTTTCCAACTCAGCCTGAAAATGAGAAAGGAAAAAACGAAAAACAAAAAAGTTAACCAAACAGCAACTGGATAAAAAAGAACAAATGAATGATTAAAAGGAGAAACGTGGGTATGACTTAAGTTTTGAGGGAAACAAAAAAAAAAGAGTATTAAAAATACAAAAGATTACTTCGTTTTCACCTTACTGTATGGTGATGAGGTTTACGGTACAATTCGAAGGCACTGCCCCTTTGCTCCCTGCTACCGGCAAGATCCAAACCACTCGGTTCTCTATTATGCCCGAAATTACCATTACTTGTGTTGTGATTATTATTATTATTGTTATTGTTACCAGCAGCAGAAACGCTATTGTTGTGTGTATGACCATTTTGATTAAAATTATTACGAGACTGTCCTTGCATTAAACCAATTTGTCCGGTACTATTGCTATGAGAATGCGTCATTAAAGGTGGGCTAGAATGGGTATGACTATGACTTAAACTATGGCTGTGTGTAGGCGGAGGTGGCGGAGGAGCGTGTCCATGATTGTGATTAGCATTTATCACATTAACGTCGTTATTGCTGCGATTCGGTGGTGGAATGTTGTAATAGTATTGATTGTTGCTCCTTTGTACGTTGCCGCTGATGTCAACCTTGAAATAGAAAATTTTGGAAAAATTAAAAAGGAGCCCTTGAATCAATTAATAATAAGACTTTTTTCCAAATTCAATTATTCTTTCATGAAAATTGTTGCACATTTCAATGGATAAATTGTTGGATATCGAAAAATCGATATTTTTCCATTTATTCGGAATTGCGGCTGCCGATGAGAAAAGTATTGTTGCGGATAGAGAAAATTCGTGCTACGAATGGGTAACGTTTTTCGAGTTTCGAAAAATACTTAAAAATTGGAATTGTCGTTGAAAACACCACAATTTTCCTTCCTTCTATAAAAAATAATAATTATGACTTTTATTGAAAAGAAAATACTTCAACTTCGAATTTTCTTTATTAGAAATCTCAAGTTTCCATATCTCCATGGAAAATAATAATAATTATCACATGTTAAAATTACTAATAACCAAATTAATAAAATTTGAATTAGTAATGGCTGAATGAAATTTTTCTGCGAATGGGAAAATTCGCGAAAGAAAAGAAATTCATGATTCACAATTTTTCTATTGACAAACAATTGAATTCAAATGAATACATCGTTTGAAATTTATCGCCCTGTTGAGAATAAAAGAATTGAGGTGTTTTTCTATTTTTTTTCAACAATTTTCAACAAAAAATACCGCTTACTGCACAATTAGAAACGAAATAATGATATTCTATTTAAATTTTCTCAACTTACCCCATTATGCACTTGAGAAGCAATGGAATAACTTTTCGCGTGTTGATAAGGATTCGCTGTTCCATTTTCATCCTGCCCGACTTGTTGCTGCGATGGTTTATAATTTTTCGGTTTTGGTGGAGGTATCGGTTTATATGTACCAGAGGATTTCACTTGTGCCGGTAGAGGTGCTTTGTTATAATCAGCAGCTCGACTGGAAAAGCCATTGAAATTATTATTATTATTATTATTATTATCATTATTATTATTATTATTTTAAGTAGGAAATTAATCTTGCACTAAATATATCATTTCACAATTTCTCAAAGTTCCAAATTTGCAGAAAATGGTGATTTTGTAATAAAACGTAATTTTTCATTAAATTTCGATTTACAACAAAATAGCGGATGGTCTATCAACAGATTGTATCATACCTGAACTTGGCGTAATCCGTTCTGGTTTGTGTGTCATGCGGTGGAATCGGTTGAGCCGTGGATCTTGTAAACCTGTAAGGATCGTGCATTCTCGACGATACCGGCATAATCCCTGTTTTTAAATCATCCGGTACATTTGGTCCCAAACGACCTGTTGAATTGATATTCGCTGCATTAAACTGATTCGCGTTTCCATTCGCGTTGTTGTACGAATCGTAGGAAGACATGCTATCGTAACTCTCCTGCAAGGAAACACGAGAATCTTCAGTTACCGCAAACTTATAAATTAAGAATCATCAATTTATTTGGCTTATGATGGGAGCAAACTTTTCAGCAAATTGGGAAAATTTGCTACAAGTAGAAAAAACTTTCCCACGAATAGGACCAATTTTATTACCATTAATGAAAATGTTGCTGCGAATAAGAAAATTTTCCTACGAACAGAAAAAATTGCGCTACGAATAGGGACAATTTTACTACCAATAAATAAATTTTTCCTGCGAGTAGGGAAATTTTGCTACAAATAGAAAAAAATTTTCCTACGAATAGGGACAATTTTATTACCATTAATTATAATTTTGCTGCGAATAGGGAAATTTTGCTACGAATAGACAAAATGTTCCCTCGAACAGGGACAATTTTCCTACCAATAAATAAAATTTTCCTGCGAGTAGGGAAATTTTGCTACTAAAATATTTGTTTTTTTTTAGATAGTAGCAAATTTTTCTCTAATTCGCAAAAAACGTTTTCTATTTGTGGCAAAATTTCCCTACACGCAGGAAAATTTTCCTACAAATACAAAATTTTTTTTAGCTCGTAGCAAAATTTGAAAAATCGTAGTAAAATTTTCCCTATTCGTAAAAAAAAATTTACTACGATTTTTGAAATTTTGCTACGAGCTAAAAAAAATTAATTTTCCTTCCCCTAAAATATCCCGAAAGAGGAAACCTGGGGATGAATCATGAGCACCACGTACCACTTTGGGCTGCTGCGATCGTTCGAGAGACGACGTTGCATTTGCCCTGTGCAGCGTAGAATTGATGTAATTTCCCATATCCAGGACGGAATCGGCCTTGGTCAGGACCGATCTGTCTTGAGAGGGCCTGGAAGGAACTCCACGGGGTATTTGAGTCGCGGATGGTTTCGCGTTGCGATCGACTCGTGGTGGCAAATCGGGTGGATTATGCAACGAGCTCTTCGACTGCGTCGATCCGGTGCAATATTGGGCCAACGCATTCTGCTCGTTCGGTTGATTGGGCATCGAAAAACCGCATTTGCTGCCGTCCATCGTCATTCCACCTTGAGATCTTCTCGAATGCTGCTCGAAAACCTGTTTCGAATTCGCAGAAAAATAAATAAAAAGGAAAATTCTATTTAAAAAAAAAGAGAAAAAAAAATTGGGATGGGTTCGAATTCAGAAAAAAATAAATAAAAAGGAAAAAAAAGATTTAAAAAAGGGAAAAAGAAATTTTATGGTAATTTATTGTAATAATTATTATTCGTTATTATAATTTATTGTAATTTTAGGCTGAAAGATTTTTGCCCTATTTTTTTTTCAAACAAGAGACTGAAAAAGTATTGATTTTAACGAAATTGTAAATTAAAAAAGAAGAAAAAAAGGAATTTGCCCGAATTTCTTGGCCATTGCTTGGTATTTATTAGCGGCCACTTGGAGATTTTTCTCCTTGAAACTTACTTGATAATTTGTGGAATAAGGCGGCGGAGCGGAAGTATCATCCTGAGTAGCTATACTCGGATCGGAGCTACTTTTTAATCTCGCGGGTGGTCCTAAGGCCGCCGAGAGAGGTGGTGCTGGACTTAACTCTAAATCACTTTCAGGTGAAGAAGCATAAGATAATCTTGATGTCATTGGAAACAAGAAATCGTCCGAAAGTGCTTCTTCCGGCTGTAAGAAACGAGAACACGGAATATCTCAGTAAATCTGTCGTTCTATGTCCTTTCAACCACATTTTTCCCCTTTCTTATTAATAATCGTCTTTATCTAAATTATCTTATTTTTTGATTTAGAGAAAAAAATATATATTTTTGTATATAATTTTTATCTCGAATTTTTCTCCCAAAAAATTGATCTATTTGTATTTCTTTCATGAGACCTTAATTATTTACACGAATAATATCATGTATAATAAGTCAGAAAAATATTAAATTCGTAAATAATTTAAAATTATTTTTAAAAAAATATAAACGAACCAATTTTTGGCTGGAAACAAAAATTAGTGAATTAGTTTCCCTTTTTTTACAACTTTATTGTAAATATTTTGGAATTTAAAAATTTCAAATGACCAATAAATCAATTTCAAAACTCCAGATGTTTAATAAAATGAACCGATTATTTATTGGAACCCAATTACTCGTTGAAATATAATAAATAAATTTTTTACGAATAATTCGGAAGTAAAAAATTCCAAATTACCCAAAACCGGGCGTACAAAAATTTGAGATGCATAAGGAAACTAACCAATTATTTTCTGGAAGTCAATAAAAATGAAAAAGAAACTAATCGAAATTTATTACAGATCCTTAAATTGCGAAATTTATTCTCGCTCAATTTCAAATTTTCTACTTAATCCCTTTTTAAAAATAGAAACCCAAATTTTCATGCAAAGGAAAAAGAATCAAATTTACCAACTTTTCATGTCCGACAAAAAAGTGCTTAATTTTATTACATATCTGGAATTTCAGTAGGTAATTGTTCACTGAATATTATATTCGATAAAATATTGAATTATCATTTTCCTCTTCAATGCGCTCCCACCAAAAATTCCAGGACTCAATTTAGCACCCGAATCGAGACGTGGGAATTCACAAAAAATCTCGGACGCGAATTCGAATGAATAAATTCATGGAAAAATACGCGATCCTTCTTTTTTTCGCAGATTTCTTATCAGATTCCTTTTTTTTCTGCTCTATCAGGCGAAACCGTGAAAACAATAATAACCGGAGGCAAGGAACTGTTATTCCTCTTTCCTTTGGCATAAAAAGGCGCTTTGTGCTTTTTAATAGAAATTCCAGTCGCAGGTTCCCGACAGTTTTAAATCCGGAGTTGTTTTACCTTGGTTTGACTCATCCACAAAGGACTTTGTTGCTGGCGATCGATCAGCTCTCGAAGTTTGCGGTACCAAGCTTCCGGTGATGTTAAAGTAATTACGGCACTAAATATATGCCCCCATATTTTATCGAGCTTTTGACACTGTTCCAATAACTTCTTGCTGCTTTTATGAGACGATCTGCAGGCGGGGAATAAAAAAAAAAGAAGTTACATATTTGCCCCCATACTTTGTTCGTCACATTCTCGTCCTTTCTATTTATTTTATTTAATTTCAAGAATTTCTTCTTTTTTTTTTTCTCTTCGAACTCACTTTGGTATACCAGCACGTAATTCCTTGATGATCTGCTTCGTTTCAGCTTTCAGCAGGATGACTATCGGGTAGAATTGAGCGTAATTGAGGCGATCAACAGCGTTCGGGGTGATATCCAAAAGCGCGTGTTTGCCGCGATCCATGACTTCCCTTATTGCACTTAATCGTATGATTCCTGACGATTTCTTGCTCTTCCCTCCAACGTCATCGCCGTGATTTTCCATTTCTGCCGAAAAAATGAATAAGTTAGAACTTACGAATTTCATGGCATAATAAACGCTTTTAATAATAATAATAATAAATTAAGAAATTAATAATGATGATGAAAACATAAAAATTGCTTGTTTATCGTTGAAGCAAAAATAGGGAAAGTGCCATTTATTATATTTGTTATTATTAGGGTGTCCCATAAGTTTCTTCCATTCCGGCTCGAGTTCTTAAATAGCGTGGCGCGAAAAAAACTTATGGGACACCCTAATATATATTTTGTGGGGTTTCTAATATTTTTAGAGCAAGGTTTGAAATTCAATTTGTCAATGAATTTTCGAATGAGGAATTTGATGAAAAATAAATCATTGTTTATACATATTTTTGATAGAGAAAATTGGAACCTTGCGTAAAAAGAAAATTCAATTCGCTGATTTTAGCGCGAATATAATTCATTATTTTTTTAACCAAAGGATTCGAAACGTAGGTTATTAGTGAATTTTGAAATATGCAATTTTGCGAAATTAAAATGAAGAATATATTATTATTCGCAAGAAAATTTGAATCGTGGCTCATTAATAATAATTTTCATATGGAGAAATTCGCGGTAAGTTTATTATTAATTATTTTTTAAATGGAAGAGCCCAAAACGTGGTTTATCGATAAATCCTCAATTTTGGCGATTCTGTAAAAATACAAATATTTAATATTTTGTCCTTTTTTTTAAATAAGAATATCTCAAAAATAGCTTACTATGAAACTATATAATATAATTTAAAAATGAAATATTATTATACAAATTTTTGTACTATTATTATGCCATCGTTTAAAATCATTTTATCATTTATTAATTTATACTATGATATAAAATAATTACTCTAATTTTTTTTGCAATTTGTTATTCGATATATTCTGTATCGTTCTGCTTGGAATATATAATATTTTATCGGTAACTATATTTCTACTTCATTTTATCAATAACAATATTTCCACTTCAATCATTTTCCGGCAATTTGTTATTTAATACTTATTTCTCTCTTTTTTTTAGAAACGTTTCTATCAAATTTCCAAATAATTCGAAAAATAATAAAAATAATAATAATAAATGCTTACGAGGGGAGGTAAATTTATCGGAGAAATCCTTCAAAAGTTTCTCCCTTGCCAGATCGGCTACGGGACCGAACAATATAACCGGTCTGATAAAACCGGGGTGTTTCAGTACCACTCGTTCGTACGCTGGAAACTTGCTGATACTGTCGGAAAACACCACGTCGTCCCAGTGATCCTGAATTTAAAAAAAAATTATTATTAAAAATTTCAAACTGTAAAATTCACCGATTCCTCTCGTTCTCGTGGAATAAATGGTATTCAAAGAAACCCACCCTTCCAAGAGATTTCGATCTCCGATGACTTCCTTTTCTCCTTCTGAAGAAACTGCCTCGGCTTTCGCTGCTGCTCAGCTCCTTTTTCGTGGCATTGAATTGAGCAGTCGCTAGTTCCTCGGCACGAGCTTTATTCGGGATGATTCCCTTCTGAACTTCCTGGTGATTCCTTCCAATGCGAAACACTTGCCAGGAACCCACCACTCCGTTATGCAAAGTATCCACGACATGGAAAACATCCCCGCTGCGGAAACTCATTTCACCCTTTTCCGGTTGTTCGTAATGAAAATGAGTCCTGTAAACATTTAAAAAAAAACAGAAATATATTCATAATGAAATTGTATGTAATGCTAAATATAATTATATCCGAGAGAAAATTTATATTTACGTTTAAAGGATTTTTTTATATTCGCTCTTCAATTTTTAAATGTCCCAAAATGTATAATTCAAATTAACACTAATTTTTGAAAGTTTGAGGATTCAATGTACAATCGTTTATATATTTAATAAATAAAATTATGCCCATTTTGTTGGTTTGGAATCTATTTTTTTAGGTTCGAAATTTTAATTGGAATTTTTGGTACGTTATTTTACAAAATTCGTAAAATCCGATTGTTGGTTATGAAAATTAGATTCTAATTTAAATTGCGTTATTAATAATATATATTTGTTGACTGAAAAAGAATTATTTGTCGAATATAATTTTTCAAATTAAATACTTTATTATGATAAATATGAAAATATATTATTTTTGTGTTAGGGAATTTTTTTGTTAGAAATTAGAAATTTAAACAGTCATTTTGGGAATGTTGATTTTTAAAAATAAGAAAATTCCAATTTCGGTTATAAATTAGATTCTAATTATGCGCTATTAACAAAACAACTACTTCTTAACAGATTTTTATAATTTTTACATTGAAGCCTTTAATAAATAAAATTATATTTATTTTTATGATACAAAATTAATTTATTTCCTTGTTTAAAATTTCAATACCTAGTCATTTCAAACGAACTATTTTCCTAAATTAATAAAACCACAATTTGGATTAATTTTGATTCGAATTATACAGCGATAGAGCAAAATTGATTTTATTACGTCAGCAAAAATTAAAAAGTGGGTAGAAATTTACTTTCTAGAGGAAATTTCCCGAAATCCTTCCCAAAAATGGTGAAATTTGTCCAATTTACAAATTGTCTCCCAATCCGTAAAATGCCCGTTAATAAAATGTGAAAATTCACGTGGATTTAATATAGAACGACTGCCATTCGATATTATAAATGCATAATGAAGTTTCTGCTTGGAAAAGAGGAACGCGAAAATATCGTGTGATTTCATTGCACCTAATTGATTTAATAAACTTCATGCGGATTTCAGCGGAGCTTTTGTTGGCTCATTAAAAGTTTTTTGCCAAGTTGAATGTTTAATGGTGTAATAAAGGACTTTTCGCCAGATATACATTGTCCCCTTGGGTATAGATTTACCGTGCTATCATTAACGTTGTTTTCAAATTACAGGAAAGAAAGAATGAAACGAAGGAAGGAAGAAAAGTGCAATATAACGTCTGTACGTACTTTATGTGGAACGAGTCACCTTTGCCAGATGCAATAATTTGATCGTACTCCTGCTGCCGGTGTTGGACTATCAGATCTATTTGCTCCTGTAAACTCAGAAGGAAGAGCACAGCCTCCTCTCTCGTTACACCTTTCATGTCCATGTCGTTTACCTGCGTTATAAGAATCATCGAAAAAAAAAATTAGAAGAGTTCGAATAATTAATGTTGAGAAGAATAACAGGAATTTTTGGCTTTTGCCAAAAAAAAACCGAATTTTTGAAAAGACCAAGTTACCCAAAAAAATCGACTTTAGGAAAATACTTTTTAGAATTTTCGGGCGACCCATATCCGATGTATTTTTTTCCGAGGAATCTATTTTCATTGTCAAAATTCAAGATTTCTCACGGGAAACGCGATTTTTTCTAAAAAAAAAAGCTACTTTTTTCCAACTTTCGCTAGAATTTCATCAAATTTGACCTTTGGAATCGATTCTACGGGAAAAATTAATCCCTAGAAATGACTTGTCCAACCCCATTTTCAAAACTTTATTTTTTACCCCATTTTTGGGGGAAGGGTAGGTATGCCCAAAAAAAACGACTTTTGAAAAATTTTTTTAGCACTTTCGGGAGACCCATATCCGATGTAGTTTTTTCCAAGGAGTCCATTTTCATTGTCAAAATTCAAGATTTCTCACGGGAAACACGATTTCTCCTCAAAAAACCTACTTTTTTCCAACTTCCGCTAGGATTTTATCAAATTTGACCTTTGCAATTGATTCTACGGGAAAAATTAC
This sequence comes from Gasteruption jaculator, assembly GCA_949825005.1. Classification (NCBI taxonomy): domain Eukaryota; kingdom Metazoa; phylum Arthropoda; class Insecta; order Hymenoptera; family Gasteruptiidae; genus Gasteruption; species Gasteruption jaculator. Next base: position 11,353,695 of record OX463763.1, read on the forward strand.
CCCTAGAAATGTGCATCTTAATAACTATGTTTCTCTCAACATGTTATCATCTCTTGCCCCATGGTAACAAGGGCATATACTTTAATAAATAGAAATAGAAATAGAAATGACTTGTCCAACCCCATTTTCAAAACTTTATTTTTTACTCCATTTTTGGGGGAATGGACAAGGCAATTAAAATTGTCGAAATTCAAATTTCCCTCAATCCTCGAGGATTTCCTATCGGAAATACCTCAAAAAACTTGATAAAATCCCTTAGAAATCCTAGAAAGTGGAAACCCGCGTACTGATATTATTAGAGAAATCCGAATGCAATGCATATAACGCAGTCCCAATGCGATTTCGACTCGTATAAGGAAACCCGAGACGTTCGTAAAAGCAAAAGATGCACATGCCGAGGAATTCGTAGGCTCGCGTGTGCATTTGCATAAGAATGTTGGCAAATAAACATAAGCATGTGCATATTACGTTTGCAGTATCCGTTTTTAAGGCAAAAGAGCAGCGGGGAACCGGAGTTAACACTGTTTTACACAGTAGCGACTCCGTTAATTTACTTAAGTTGCGAACCTTAAGTATCTTATCTCCCGGCTGAAGACCCTGCAGTGATGCAGGGCTACCCGCTTGCACTGCAGTCACAAAAACTCCGGTTTCATTCCCACCGGTTAGGCGCACGCCGACCGAGCCTTCTTTTTGGAAAGTGATAAAACGGGGATCCGGCCTGGAAGAGAAAAAATACCATATTTTTCATATCCTCTCCTTTTTTTTTGGTTTTTCCATCCATTCCTACTCACTAGAACGCACGTGAACGTGCAATAATCTTCTTTTACTCACATAGGTTGCTTGGTTCGTTGCACAAGTGGGTCTTCGTCGTAAACATGCCTGTAGTAATCTAAAGCGAACAGAGAAAATGTTGCCTTTTCATTTTAATTATCCTTTCGATTATTCCATTGATCTTTTTTTTATCTTATTCGATACTTGTTTTTTTTTCTAGTTCTAATGGGCATTTAGGGCGAATCTTTTATGGATTTTTCTAGTAGAATTTTGTGGGGATGAGTTGCAGACAATTCTGGAATTTCCCTTTATTTGAGACAAATTTTGGAACTGGAAATTTGTCTCTTGCAAATTTTGATTTAAAAAAATGGTAATTCCCATTGTTTTTAATGGTAAATCCCATTATTTTTAATGGTAAATCCCATTATTTTTAATGGGACGTCCCATTATTTATAGTGGGATGTTACGAATATCAATTTTTTTGTAGTTTCAAGAAGAAAAAAAAAGAATTCAAGCAATTTGCAAGTGCAGAATTTCAGTTTTGGATTTTTGTATTCTAGAAATGTTGCTTTCCTGGTAGAGAAGAAATAGTTTTTGCATGATTTTCAAACTCTTAACCTTTTCTGTTCCATAAAAATGTGTTTTTTAAAGTACTTTCTACGCTTGAACTTTGCAAATATTTTTTTCCCCAATTTTCATAAGTTTCCGATTTTTTAAGAATTTTTTATCGCACGAATTGATCTCCTTGCGAATTTCGATTTTTTGTTTTTTTACTAATTTATTTTGGAAGTTTTTGAAATTTAAAAATCTAAGAAACATGATTTTAGATTTACCCCGTTTCAGTTGGTTCTAAAGTTTCTAATTTTTGGGGGGGATTTTAGTTTCATTTCTTTTAAAACAGAATTTTGGTATTTATTTGGAAATTTGAAAAACAAAAAATTCCAATTTTTGCATAATTTCGTAGGTTCTACAATTTCAGTCCATTTCGAATCACTTAAAAAACATTTATATATATATTTATAATTACAGAAGAATGGGAAAAACTACTGAATTAATTTTTAAATAATATCTGGAATATGAATCCCCAGAAAATAAAAATAATAACAATCCTAAAAAATTGTAAATATCAATCGATTGGTTCGACTAAAGTCCTAAAGTCCATTTAAAGCTCGAAAGTTTCTTCATAAAATTTTTTTACGAGGTAACCTTTGCTTTCGTGCCATAACTTTAATAATGCAGACTTATAATGACAAAAGTGTAAAAAGATGAACGAGATTTAGTGAGTTTTAACAATGGGGAATATAATTAATGTAACAGATGCTGGGAAAGAAGAGTTTGAAATTCTTGTGTTTGTTATGGAGATGAGCGACTCCTCGGTATCTTTTTTTCCAAATATATCTATATATATATATCTATACCATATATATGGAGAAGAGAAGACTTAGCTTTCCCATAACTTCCGAATGGAATGCATTCTATTGTGTAAATTTCAAGCTCGTAACGAATGGCCTTTTTCAACGCGTTCGTTATAAAAGCCAAAATGTCACGAATCGCGAATTCTCGGAAACCCCGATCGCTTGAAAAAATGAACAAATTGTCACGAACAGAAATTTCGCATTTAAGTATTTAGTTACGTCGATGGCACTTGGGAGTTTCAGCTTTAAAGTAAATACATTCACGGAAATAAATAAAACCTTTAAAGTAATGGGAATTTTCGATTCAATGATTATGAATAAATAATTGTTTGTTCATAATTCCTCAAGCAGAAACTTTATTTATTTTAATTAAAAAGAAATAATTGCAGAGAAAACGGAGAACCGCTTGGTTGGATTTTATAATTCATTAATCGATGGGAAATATCGAAAAATTTCAAATTCGTGGTGCAAAAATTTGTCCCCAAATGCATTATTTTGGCATTTTTTTGTTTAAAGAAGACAGGGAAAAGTTGCTTCTCGCTTGAAAAATTTATAATCTTTTTCTTAATTTCATATTTATGAGCAAAAAAAAGAGATTTTGAATTTTGAAATATATGAAATTATGATATTACGTCTATAATTTATCCATGAATTTTTTTCTCTACGTTATAAATTTTCAAAACGTCATTTTTCAAAAGAGGTAAGAAAATATTGTTATTCCTGCTGGAAATTTTATCAATTTCTTGGAAACTTGAAATTTCAGATAAAAATTGGTTTCATTCAAATTAAAAATTCCAAAAATTATCTAATAAACTCGAATTATCAATTTCTATTAATTCCCATCTCGATCGGACGATTTTTTAAAATGAAACTCCAATTTATTCTAATTTAACTTAATTTCCTCCCAAATATTAGGTTGAGGAAAAAGTAATTTCGGTTTATCCCATTGAAAAACATGAGAAAAGCCGAAATTACTTTTTCCCCAACCTAATATAATATTTAAAAAATTCAGAATCCTAATTTTTTGTGTAAAAACGTATCCTTCAACAAACAAAATCAGTCTTCGAAATTTCAGAATCCTAATGGGGGAGAAAAAAAAACTTGAAATTTCAGAATTTCCTCGAACGCAAAAATGTTTCCTTCCCCATTATTTCTACGAAAGCCAAAATTCAAGTTTCAGGTAAATCGCCAAAATCTCTATCACATTTCCGAGATAATCACCTTCCGGTCGAGGCGGAGGCGGTCGTGGAGGGTCGACAGTCGGAGTGGCCGGCAAATCCAACTGACTCAAGGAAACATCCATCAGCGGCCCTCTGGATCGTCCCCTGGGTGCTAAATTGCACTTGTCCTCGGTGAGTTGCCTGGTCGGCGGTGGGACGTAGAGATTTTGGCTGCTGTAACTCGCTCCGGACAGATACTCTCCGCTTTCGCCCTTGCTCTGCTGCTGCTGGTGGCCGGAAATCCCGTTCGGCGCGTCTCTCGTCACGACGATCGACAGCCGATCTTTCGACTGTTCCATCAGTTTTTTTGCTTCCTTCAGACTCATGTTATCGGCAGCCACCCCGCTGATGCGGGTCAAAACGTCCCCGGGTTTCAGTCCAGTGCCTTCCCGGGTGACTTCCCTCACGTACAATCGGCAGCCCAGTGCGAGGCCGAAATCTAAAAGGGACATCGGTTGTGATAAAAAAAAGAACGAAAGCATCGAAATTTGAGAATATTTTTACATTCTCATTATTATTATTATTATTATTATTGTTATTAATATTACTAACATTATTATATAACTTTGTATTTTTATTTGACCAATTATTGATACTAATAAATTATATTAATTATAATAAATCCAATATTGATTGACTATGCATTTTTATTATTACTATTATTTCTACAATTATTATTTTTGTTATTATTATTATTATTATTATTATTATTATTAAAAATCACTGCGCTCTAAAACTAGTAAGGTAGAGTTTCAATAAAAAAAAATAAATAAAAAAATATTTCAGTATTGCCCCAATTCCAATTTTTTTTTTGGTGGAATTTTTGTTTTAATAATTGAACCCTCAGTGAACCACGTGGGATAAAATTAACCCCAGCCAAAATTCTTCCCTTACTCGCTCCAACTCCATTTTTAATTAAAAATCCCCCAGAATCGACCAATTTTTCAAATTTCGACTGAGGTTGGAGATTTTGTTTTAACAATTGAAACCTCAGCGAGCCACGTGGGGTGAAATTAACCCCAGAAAATTCTTCCCTTACTCGCTTCAACTCCATTTTCAAATTAAAAATCCCCCAAAATCCCACAAATTTTTCGAATTTTGTCCGGGAATCGGAAAAAAAGGAGGTGGAAAGGGATTTGCTTATCATCGGTTCATACGTGACGTTACCATCTTTTTTGCTACTTCGCGTGAGCGTCAACCGAAGACTTTGCGGTGCAGCAGCTCCAATGGCACTGGACGTATTCGAGGAAGCTCTGCGTTTCACAACAAGAGTAACCGTTGATCCGGAATCTCGAAGAACTCGTACCGCTGCTCCGTAATCCGCACCTTCCAGGGAAACGCCGTTTGCGGATATTATACGGTCGTTTACTCTGAAAGGAAATGAAATATAACCGCGGGTTGCATTGGAACAGTGCATGCTGACGTGCAAATGCACCTTTGCGTAATCAAATTAGCGTCTCTCTCTCTCTCGCGTACGAGCGAAAACTGCGGCAGGAAAATTAACTTTCAGCGAAAGATCGCAGGTTCTGGAGAAAGGAGGGTGTCGAGCGTGTCTCGGCTTCAGAGAAAATGCAATCCAAGAAGAATTGCATCGGCTAAAAGAGGGAGGGGGGAATTTAAAATCGACTCCTATTTTACAACAAAAACCCACTTTGTTATTTATTATTATTTAAAAAAGTAAAAATATGATTTTTTTTGGGGGGGGATTTATAATTTTTGTCATAAGGAAAAAATAGAGATTTTAAATTTGGAAATGACACGTTATAAATTTTTAAAAATGCTATTTTTCAAAAAATCTCGTTTCCCCTGGAAATTTTATCACTTTCTTGGAAACTCGAAATTTACAGATAGAAATGGTAACCCTAAATTATACCCTCCATTAATTGTATGTATAATTAAGGAACAAAGAATTATTTTCAACAAAAAATTATTGGCGTTCCATTCAAATTAAAAATTCCAAAAATCGTCTAATAAATTTCATTCCTTCTATCTCGAATTATCAATTTCTATTTATTTCCCATCTCGATCGCACGATTTTTCAAAATGAAACTCCAATTTATTCGCAATTCATTCAATTTCCTTCCGAAGCTGATTTTCAAAATTGCAGAATCTTAATTATTTTATGTTAAAACATAAAAATCGGCTCCTATTGTACAACAAAAACACGCTTTGTTATTTATTATTATTGAAAAAGGAAAAATACGAATTTATTTTGAGAAAATGGGAACCGATTTTCTTGGAATATTTTCTGGAGATCCGGGACCAAAGCTCCGGAGACTCGATTTTGGAGCCACCGAAACGCTCTTCAAAAGCGAAATCTTTCCAGATTTGCGGTGAATCGGAGCATCAGCGGGTAATTGCTGCACTTACTGAAGCTTTCCCTCGGCAGGACCCGCCTTCAGCACGTCAGAAATCGCAATCGCCGGGTCTCCGTTGGTGAAATGCGGATTGTCACGACCTCCCGATACCGCTATGCCGAATCCATAACCAGGCACTCTGGTTACCGTGACGTGATGAATTTCCCAACATCTCTCACCGACCTGCAAGATAAGCAACCGGTGAAGGAAAAGAATGAGAGCGAGTGAGCGTGAGAGGAGGATTCTGCGGATGAAAACAAAATTGCCGTCGCAAATGGTTGCACATGGAGGAGTGCCGGCATCAGATCGTTGGGTTTCATGGTTACAAAGAGAGAATCGGTGCATGTGTGTATGTGTGAAGGAAATTTGCCGATTTCGAATAATTGTTGGAACATCAATCCCGGGAATTTCAAAATTTCTCTCAATTTTTATTTTTTTTTAATTATAATGTATAAAAAAAGAAGATATATATAGATTATGATTTTTTATTAGTTTGGGATTTGAATTCAGATATTCTACCAGCGACTTTTTCAATTCCTAACTATCCACTGGGGTCTGAGATGCCCCAGCCTAATTCTGTTCCGATTTAAGCATTTTTATAATAGTGAGAAAATTCTACAATTGTTTTTCATACTATACTTTAATTATAAATTAAATTAATTTATAAATAGAACTTTAAATATAATATGGAAACGTACACTTTCTTAATATAAATTGAAATATATATAATATTGAATAAATATTAAATATTGGCAAATAAATTTTAATACTTTTTTTTTGTTAATCCGTAAAGATACTTCTTCAATTTATATATTTACCTACTGTAACATTTATTTGCCCCGTTATGGAAAATTCCACCCTACGAGCTTGCAATTCTCCACTTGGTTCCCCTCCTACCTAAATTTTTCAACATTTAAACCGGATTTAGCCAATTTGGAGTAAATGTGAGGCGGCAAACCCTAAGAGCTTCGAAGCTTTTATTATTTCCTTTGAATTGTTATTTATTAAAATATGCATCGCTCAAAGTCAAAACTTTTTTCAGGAGTTTTCACAATTTTACCTAGAACCTATCACTTTCGTCCTTTTCCATTCAATTTAGATTAATATCTTATTGTTATTGTTATTATTATTATTTATTATTTATTATTATTATTATTATTATTATTATTATTATTATTATTATTATTATTATTATTATTATTATTATTATAAGAGAAGAAAAAATCTGGATTTCAGAAACTTTGGGGACAAATCGGCTATCTCCGAAAACTAAATGGCTCTGTTTTTTTAGGTTTATACCCGAAACATCACTTTCTACACAATTTCTCTGTTCAATCTGTGATAATACCACCCTAATTTAAGTATTTACCCACCGTGGTATTTGCCCTTATGAAAATTTGTACCCTACAATCTCCCGGCCCTCCATTACGGTTCCTTCTTATCCAACTTTTTCAACATTGACAGTGGATTCACCCGCAAACGAGGAAAATTTTAATATTGATAAGATTTTGGAAAAAAAGAAACTACATAAGTGGGGCAACAACAACTACAGCAATAATAACAGTAATCATTATTATTATTATTATTTTTTAATTTCATTACTATTATTATTCCATCAATAAAATTCGTTTCCAAATTATTATTATTATTATTATTATCATTATTATTATTTTTTTCTACTACTACTACTACTGATATTATTAGTATTAGTATTATACCTACAAGGGAAAACAGAATTGGCAAAAGTCAATATTAGTCACTTAGGCGAATCTGAAACTCGCGGCAGCCCGGCTGCAGCGGCAGACTGCTAGACGTCGATGCCTGTGTTTGCTGGAAAACAATATCCAGTAGCCCGACTGGATGTAAGAAAATTGGATATCGGGTCAATTAGAGGGATTCCATTTCAGTGAAAAAAAATTAGCATTCCTCGAAGCCGGCGTCTGCGAAAGCGACCGACGAAATCCGTATCCGCTCGGATTGGAAAAATGGAATCTTATTAAAACTTCATCGGGATTCGAGCACCTCTTGGACGCCCTAATTTGAAAGCTGCAGTGATTTTTATGAGACGCTTTACGGGAAACTGCTCCTTTCGGTCTCCGAGAAGTGGCGAAAATGTGTCGCAATCCACTTGCAAAGGCTTTCAGCCGATTCAAAGTTGATTAGAAGTTCGCCCACGGTGTCCCAAAGTTGGGCTCCAAAAGGGCCAACTTTGGTGTCGAGGCGAAAGGGGAAACGTGCCTTTGTGGGGCCCCGAAATCGAAAAATTCCGGGAAAATAAAAATAAGAATAAATAAAAAGAAAAAAGAAAATGTAAAAATAAAAATGTTTTGGAAATTCCAAATTTGTGAATTTTTTTTCGAATAAAAATGAAATCAGGAATTTGGAGAAACTCGACATTCCGCAATTTCGCAAACTCCGCGAAAGCGATCGAAACCTTCGCATTCCTGCCAAAGTGGTCAATTGCTGGTGCATTGGAAAGTTTCCCGACTCTTCTCGACTTCTAAGGAACGGTTACTGCCTTATCAGTAGATTCTACATATATAGCATCAGCGGTGGCTTACTTCTTCCAAGAAATTCCATGCTACCGATCCTCAAATTTCACAACTTTCCTCTAACGCCCAGTTATTTTTTTTCTCAGAATCAAATTCTATCTTTGCACATTCTGCTTTCGAAGTAGGATCCCTCTGGAGCAGATTCGAGCGTTGCTTAGCAAAATCAGCTTCAAAAGCAGATCCAAGCGTATTTTCTTCGATTCAGCGTCGTGACATTCCTCGAATTCGAACAAAATTTCAATTAATCCGCTTGGAACCGTTTCGAAATAGAATTTTTTAACAATATAATGAAGCAGATTTGAGCATAATTTTGAAAATTCAGCTTCGTTCCGCTTCAAAAGCGGATATAAGCGTATCTTCTCCTATTCCGCGTCATAACATTCCTCGAACTCGAACGAAATTATAATTGTTCCGCTTGGAACCGCTTCGAAATAGAATTTTTTAGAATATAGTGAAGCAGATTCGAGCGTGATTTTGAAAATTCAGCTTCGTACCGCTTCAAAAGCGAATGCAAGCGTATCTTCTCCTACTCCGCGTCATCAAATCCCTCGAATTCGAACGAAATTTTAATTATTCCTCTTCGAAACAGAATTTCTCAAAATATAATGAAGCAGATTGAAGCGCAGCTTTGGAAATTCAGCTTCGTACCGCTTCAAAAGCGAATCTAAGCGTGTCTTCTTCTATTCCGCGTCATCAAATCCCTCGAATTCGAACGGAATTGTAATTATTCCGCTTCGAAATCAATTTTCTCAAAATATTTTGAAGCGGATTCGAGCGTATTTTCGTCCATTCTATTCCACAACAGATTTGAGATTAAAGCGAAATTTTCTTCGAATCTGCCGCAGATTCTATAATCATCTTCTGCAGCCTACGAATACGACGGTGTTTGTATGTACGTGTACATTTACGGACTGAAGTTGAGAAACAAATGGTGTGGGTGCCGCATTTTTAAATATTAGTAAATAAATAAATGAATAATTAAATAAAACAATGACGTAATAAGTCAACTGCATTTTTCGCAACGATGCAATGCGTACTTTTTATTTTCCACTTTTCATATATTCCTTAACCCTCCGCGAACCAGGTGTAATACGAAGGTGGGGGTTTGAAGGAGGGTTGATCCCTCGAAAAATCCCCGTTTCGTGAAAAAAGACCCTATTTCTCCTACTTTATTTATTTATTTATATATTAAAGTTAACCAACAACAAAGAAGAAAAAGAACACCCCGCGTGATATTAATAACACCATCAACGGACCAAAATTCCAAAAAAAAAACCAATAAAATCCAGAATTAGGTGTTAATTCAAGAGTTAACACTATTTCTAACCAAAGGTGTCAAAAGACACCGTTGAGAATTTTAATTTCTAATTATTTTCGAGGTTTAACTCAATCTTTCTTTGAAATCCACAAACGGGAGGTGCTTAGCAGAGCAATTACGCGTCGGTAAAAAATTTGGTGTTAATTAAGAAAATTGATTTTAATTATACTTCCATATTTTTGGTTTTGGATTTTTGATTACGTATAATTAGTGCGGAAAGAGTAGTGTTAAACAAATTCGTGAAAGAAAAACCCTATTTCTCCTACTTTATTTATTTATATATAAAAAATTATCCAATAACAAAGAAAAAAATCAACCCACGTGATATTAATAACACCCTCAATGGACCAAAATTAAAAAAAAAAACCACAATAAAATCCAGAATTAGGTGTTAATTCAAAACCGAAAGAAATTATTTCCAGGCCTCCTCAATGGACCAAAATTTAAAAAAAAAAAAGAAACCCAATAAAATCCAGAATTAAGTGTTAATCCAAAACCGAAAGAAATTATTTCCAGGCTTCAATGGACCAAAATTAAAAAAAAAAAAGAAACCCAATAAAATCCAGTGTTAGGCGTTAATTCAAAACCGAAACAAATTAATTCCAGGCCGTGGCACGGAGGATTAACAACTCCCCTCCGGAAATGTTTATCCCAACTCCCGCGAACCCAATGTTTCTTAACTTTCGTCCGTGAGTGTGAGCGTAGGTAGGATATACCTGTTGGCTGTCGATCCCCGCGGAGGGATTAAGAGTCTGAGCATGGGCGGACGGCGAGGAATTATGCGGGGAATTCGTATTCCCGCAGATCCCGCCACCGCTTCCTTGTCCGCTTTCGTTTCGATCCATGATCGAGCCCCGTCGTCCCCGTGGGCCCACTCGAGCGTCGCTTTACCCGCTGGCAGAGTTTCGCGCAGCGCAGGAGCCACTGAACATCCTTCCAAGGCACTCGAATTCCCTCACACGCGCACTCCCGTCCTCCGTCAAGGCGGATCCCGTTGGCACTCGTCCTCTGGCCGAGGAAATCGATCGGATCAACGTTGCATCCGAGCGGCAGCGATCCGCGGAGCCCTGGCCAGCAGCATTTCTAGATCTCGGCTCTAGCATCGATACCACATTCCATCGCTCAACCTTCATTTACACTATGCGTTTGCGTACAGGTTGCTCCGTTCCCTTACATCCCTTCCCACCTTTTACTCCGTTTCCCTTTCACGCACGACTCCAGCGCAGGTTTAGCCGCTACGAGCACTTTGTCATCGCTGGGATTCCAAGTTCCAGGTCCCAGGAATGTCCAGCAGAGGAGAGACAGACCCCTCCCACGAGGATCGAGATCTGGGAGAAGTCACACAATTTCCCAAAGACGCGGCAGCATTTTCACCTGCACGCACCTTTCTTCGCTGCGAGCGTTTCACGGTGCTCGCACATGCCACATGTGGTGGCACATTCGCGGTCACGCACTCACGCACGATCCCGAGGGACCGAAAGCGGACACGTTGTCGGAGGCCACTTTGGGTTTTTGAATTGATTGTGAGTTCGATGCGGGCCTACGACTTGCACTGTTTGCACCGCAACTCCGGCTTCCACGAAGAGGAAAATCTCGTTAGCGGTTGGTGCCGAGGCGCAGCCGATCTCAGGTAAAGCGAACCGAGTGGTTCGTACCGCTTGGTTGACTGGTCGAGGAGGTAAGATTGGTGGATGCAAAGAGAAACGTGGAGACGAGAGGAGGGATAGCAGCGGCGGTAGTACATCTGGTCATGGTGGTGGTGTGCCTCGCTTTGTGTGCTATGCTGATACCGGAGAAGAAGGTTTCGATGTGAGAGAGTGCCAACGCCAACACCGGTTTGCCCGGTTGACCGACTAGTTGCTGCAGTTGGCGAGCCTGAGGATAGAGGTCGTGTTCTTAAGGCGAGGCCTTGTAAAATATGAAATAAACTGTGACCGTAGTAAACTCCGAGACAGGAAGGGACTGCGCTCGCAGCCAGCCTGAGAGCGGAGCGAGCGACGCTTTGAGTCATTCTCTACCTGCCCGAGGCCCGAGGGTCCCCGAGCGAGGAGGGGACGAGGGACGGGCATGAAATGGAAACTTCTTGCAGGTCCAGAAGGACGAAAACCTTTCGATGCACTGGTTTACGTCATCCTTCGAGGGTCCTGTAGGTTGAGATGGGAAGGGTCTGGTGTTTCGGGGTATTAACACCTCGACTGGGGTTTCCGGAGTCTCTGGGGAAATTTTTGCGGGTCTTCCTTGGGGTTCCGTGACGTCACGAGTATCCCAAAATGGGGATCTTTTGGGAGAAATTGGGAGAAAATTGGAGGAAAACCAATTTGGGAGATATTCGGGAGCAAAAAGTCAAAATTAGCGGAATTTGGAAGTCCAATTCTTGCAATTTTGGAAAATGCCAATTTTATAGTAACTATTTCTAGTTATTTTACATTTTTTGTCATTCCTTCAAAATAATTTCCCTTTTTCCGGAATTTTCTTGCAACCTTCGTATTAAATTAGACAATATCGAATGGAAATATCTTGTAAATCCTGAATGACGCTAAATTGCGTCACTTTTGCAGCCAAATAATGACTAGGACTATGCCGAGTTTCTCTTCCTTCAATTAATTAGCTTCCCAAACAAACAGAGTTTCTCGATATTTAGGGAAATTTATTTCGTTCTGGGTTGCTTTTGCATGACGTCATTGACACCCCAAACAAGGATCTTTCGCAATCTGATGAAGCTATAAACCCACTTTCTGCCATTTCGGAAAGTGTTTTCATGGAAAACTATGAATAGTAGGTAGACACTCATAGAAATTTAATACCGAATTGCAATTTTCCTAAAAGTGTTTTCGTGTTTCCGAAATTTTCTTTGCACCATCTGTACCATTTTTTGCAGATGATTTTCCTGCGTGTCGCATTCGATGGGATCGAAAGCAAACTTCTTGCAGCTCCCGAAGGACGAGATCCTTTCCTGTGCACTGGTTTGCGTCATTCCTCGAGTCTCTCCCACGCTGAGATGGGCTGGTCCTGTTCTTTCGAGGGTTATTAACACCTCGAATGGAGTTTCCCGATATTTGGGGAAATTCTTTCAGTGTTTCGACGCTCTTCTGTTGCGTCATTGACGCCCCAAATGGGAATTCGCGGCGAGCAATCCAATTAAGTTGGATGCCTACTTTTTACCGTTTCGAAAATTCATGGTTATTATGGGGAATCATGGATAGCAGAATTTCATAGAATTTTATAGCAATTGTCTCAATTTATATACATTTTTTTGTGTTTTCGAAATTTCCTCGCGATTTTTTGCGAATCAATTTCCCCAAATTCGATGGGATCGAATGGAAACTTTGCGCGGGTTCCAGGAGACGCTAAAATGCGTCAATCTTGCTCCGAATGGAGTTTCCCGATTGTTTGGGTAAATTTTTTTTGTTCGTTACCGATCGAGCCATTTAACCTCGACGCCTGCTTTTTACGGTTTTGAAAATTCATGGTTTTTATGGGGAATCATGGATAGCAGAATTTCATAGAATTTTATAGCAATTGTCTCAATTTATATACATTTTTTTGTATTTTCGAAATTTCCTCGCGATTTTTTGCGAATCAATTTCCCCAAATTCGATGGGATCGAAGGGAAACTTTGCGCGGGACCCAGGGGACGCTAAAATGCGTCAATTTCGCTGGTGAAAGGGTTGGTGTGAGCCAGAAACCTGCTCTTCCGGGTTATTAACACCTGGAATGAATTTTCCCGATTATATTTGGGTAAATTTTTTTTTTCCGTTGCTCTTCCATTACGTCATTAACACCCAAATGGGAATCTGTGGCGAGCGATCCAATTAAGCTGGACGCCCACTTTTTGCCGTTTCCGAAAGCGTTTTGATGGAAAACGAAGCGATTCCGGGAGATTTAAAGGGATCCGTTTCAGCAGCGCGATGGCAATCCTATTTTTGATGCGACACCGATCGGTATAAATTCACGCGTCTGTTAATGAATCGATGTGTACTCTTGCAGCTACCGAGCCCCAATGGACGTTCGTACATAAAAACACTATTAACAAAGCTATTGAAGAGTTAATGCCGTCTGCAGCCCGCAGTCTATCGGCTGCGGGACTTTCGAAATCTTGTCGCAGGAAATTGCGAAGCCTTTTCAGCGCGAGTTTATACATCTGTCTCCGCAAAAGGCTATGAATCATGCAGAAGATAGTTTCTGGAGATTGCATCAGCATATTCCCGCTCTTCGAAAAGAATGTGAATCTAAGGAATTTACATTCTGCCAATAGTGTTTGTCATTTTATCTTTGAAACTAAACCGGAGTCATCTCGGAAGGTTCCAAGCATCGGGTGAAGAAAAAAAAAAGTTAAATAAGAAAAAGGAAGGAACTCTCTTCGAACACTTGCTATCGATTGGCAGAAATTATTTGGGAAATTGTAAAAATAAATTGTAATTTTTACTTAAAGATTTTTGATTTTATTATTAAATGATCGAAGTCTTCTTTTAGTCGTCAATAATTAATACAGTTTATTTGTAATTTTTTTTGGTTGTATACGACTTTTATTATAAAGTATAAAAATTATTAAATTTTATATTGATTTTTTTATATTGTGAAAAATGGATTTTTGTAGCCACAGAAAATTGGGTGTGATAAGGAAAAATAGACAAACTAGTAAATTTTTTTGAAATTAATGGATTTTGAGAAGTTCGTGAAATTGTTGAATTTGAGGGAAAAAATGTAGGAATAACCTGGAATTTGTAAAATGTACTTATGAAATTTTGAAATTTCTTGAAATTTGTAAAGTTTCGAAAAAAAAATGAATGTTAGATTTTTTAGGAATGATAAAAGAAATAGGGAGACGTTTCTCTTGAATCCTAACAAATTATTACATTTCTATATTTTGTTTAGAAAATCTTTATTTTGTTAGAAATTAGAAAAATTTAGAATAATAAAAAATAGAGAAACGAGTTTCTTGAATCCTAAAAGTTCTTCGATATTTTTATATTTAAAAAAATTTGTGTTATTTCAGAAGTTAAGAAAATTACTTTTTTGGTGAATAAAGTATTATTATACATTAATATTTCTTGATTACAAAGTTTATGCAATTTGAAATTTCATATAAAAATTTCCAAAAAGAAAGAAAATCGATCCTTTCATTCTATTACACAAAATATAAAATACAGACACTTCCCATATAATTGGAGTTAATCATGTGTTTTCAATCAACATCTATAATCTTCTCGTATTACTTAATTTTATTATTGCGTCACGAAAGCGCGTTCGTGTACTTTTTTTATCACAAATTCGTCAGTCACCATAAACGTATCGTGACATTACTAAAAATAATTAGAAAAATGCTAGATATTCCTCAAAATATAATAAACAATCCATTTCAATTTTATATCGACTCTCTAAATTATATCTAACCGTACTACAAATATTTTCAGGTTTCCAGAATTTTCTTGGAATTTCCCTTATCTTTCCAGTTAATTCTTCATGGACGCATCTGTCTGATTTTTCCACAAATCATTTTTCTCAGAGATGAGTCAGATTCGATAGGATCGTAAATGCCTCCGTTGCCGAAATTCCTTCGCTCCCAAGCAGACGATTCCCTTTGTGCTGCTATCAACGTGTCTCTGGAGTGCATTCGAAAGCCACGAAAAGATTAGATTCTCGAGCCGAGTGTTGGCATATGAGAGATAAAGCAGATGACTCATTAGTTTCCCTCTCATTATTTCTACAGCCTCCGCTATACTGCTACTGCTTAGGGAACAGGTTTTGTAAGAAGCAACGCCCTTTACGTTAACAGCTTATCGCAATCCGGTTGACTTCTGACGAAGACGCTCCTTCCCATGGACACCATGGTAAAATAATTGTTAATTTAAAAAATCGAGGAAAAATTAATTGCAACGTTGCACGATACCCCATCGGAAAATACCCTCTATCCCATGGACACCGTGATAAAATAATTATTAATTTAAAAAAATTAAGGAACAATTAATTGCAACGTTACATGGCACCCCATCAGAAAATACACCATAATTTTTCTTTATTTTCTACCAAGGGAACCTCGTTCGAGCGACAGCCGATGTCTGAATTCAGGAAGTTCGAGTGATTGGCAGCTCGAAGCATGGTTGGCTTCGCATAATCCTATTCTATCCAGGCCTAACAGGGTAGTTTGATGGAAAGATAGATTTACCTTTATTTAATAATCACCTCGTGAGCGGATATGTACTTGTATGCATACAAGGGTATCGTCGGTTCGATGACTGGCCGATGGATTCGGGAAAAGGGGAAACCGATTTGTGGGAATCGGTGTTAAAGTAGGCCTCCTGTTAGTGTGTCACCCGGCAGGAAATGAGATTTATTAAAATTGTGGAATTTAGGTAACTGATGAATTTTATTGGATTCAAGGAAGTTTAGATGTTTATAAATTTGATGGGTTTGATAAAATTGGAAATTCGTGGAAATTGGAAAATGGATGAAAGTTGTGGAATCTGTGGAATTTAAGTTACTGATGAATTTGTTAAAATTGAGGTAGTCGAGGAAATTTGTGATATCGATGGGTTTGATAAAATTCATGGAAATTGGAGAATCTATGAAGTTTCTGGAATTTCGGAAATTGAAGTAAATGATGAATTTGTTGGAATCGAGGAAGTTTAGGTAATTTGTAAAAATGAGAGTTTTAATAAAATTCATGGAAATTGGGAAATGTATGAAAATTGTGGAATTTTGAAATGTAAGTAACTGATAAATTTGTTGTAAATCAAGGAAGTTTAGGAAATTTGTGATATTGATGGGTTTGATAAAATTCATGGAAATTGGAAAATGTACGAAAATTGTGGGATTTATGAAATTTGAGTAGCTGGTGAATTTCGTGGAAGTATGAAATTGCTGGGTTTGATAAAGTTCACGGAAATTGGAAAATGCATGAAATTTGTGGAATTTCTGAAAATTAAGTGACTAATGAATTCGATGAAATCAATGAAGTTTAGGAAATTTATTAAACTAATGGATGCGACGAAATTATCAAAGTTTTGAAAATTTATGAAGTTTGTGGGATTTCTGGAATTCATCAAACTGATAAATTTGTTGAAATTAATGAAGTTTAGATAAAAAGATGAATTCTAGGAAGTTTAAGTACCAGAGAACTTTTCCAAAATAAATGAAATTTATGAATCTTTAGGAATTTTTGAAAATATAGAAAATTTCAATAGTTTCCGAATTTCGTGTTACCATTCTGTTATTTCAAGACCTATAATTATCCCACGAGATAGGAGATATTACGGATCGTAATTTGTGGGACACTAAACGTCCAAAGGCTGGAAGGATGGACGGACATTTCCTTTTCAAGAAAATCAGTTATGAACTTTGGTGCCGAATGATATCTATACATCGTCTCTCCGAACGTTGGAGTCGAAAGTGCAAGTTGACCTGAGAGTAGATATTGTACATACATACATACATATACTATACATATACATATGTATGAGGAAAACTGAAAGGATCTGGAAACAAATGTACCGTCTAGACGTTAATGGGAGCAAGCGGTGCCACCTTTTTTGATGCCCACGGGCAATTTATGAATTTTAAGAAATTTAACGAGTTCATGGAATTTGGAATAAAATTTGAATAAACAAAATTTTATGGAATCTCTTAGGTTTCATTTAAATTCCTAAATTTTTCAATCTCTGATATTTAGGAAATTTTATAGATCACAAATTTCATAGGATATTTCTACAATTTTTTAACTTTCATGAGATTTATGTAAAAATGTATGTTGCCAAAAAAATGGAATTTTTTATCTAAATACATTAAAGATCATTTTTGTAAATTTATAGAAAATTATCATTGATACAAAAAAATAGGGGGAATGCCTTTTTTGAATCCTAATAAATTATCATCGATTTTCTTACAAATGTTCCCTAATCAGTGCAATTTGCGATGCAATGCAATATTAATAATATTAATAGTATAAAAATCTCAAATTTTCTACGAAAATTGCCCTAAAAATCGATTCTTCCGATCGATACTATTTCAAAAAAAGAAATTATTATGGGCCAATCCAATAATTAAAATTCCCTGATTCTGAAAATTCAAAATCCTCAAATTCCCTATAACATCCTTATGATTCCAAAATAAACACCTGGTGTGCAAGGCTGGCCAAGAAAAAAAAACAAAAATTTCGCTCTTGGGGATCGTGTTCGAAAAAAATCGGCGTCTCGAATGGGTTAAGATTTGGAAGTCAATTGCACACACGGTGGGCGATCGGTCTCGAATGGGTTAAATGACTCCGTTTTAGTGGCTCGTTCGGGGACGGGTATCTGTCGTGAGTCGTAAAAGAAAGAGCTGTCATACCCGTTGTTTACGTCGATGTCGTCTTGGCACGCGAGTATCAGGAAACATAAAGTCATCTCGGGGCAAACGATGTCCAGCGTAAAGTTGCGAGCCAGCGCAGCGTCTCCTGCTGGCTTTCCTGGACTTTGCCGTGACTTCCCGCGATTTCCTGCTCCTCGCTCGGAACAGGCCACCGAAAATCTTCATGACGGCGAGATAGGATCTCGAGGCGAGGGCAAGACGAAGGAGAAGAATACGAACCACACGATAAAACGTCGTCTTTATCGCGTCGTGTCCGAGTTTGTCGATGTCATTCAAAGCACTACCGTACACATACGCCTAAGTAAGGTTGCCTCTGGTATTATCCCTACGATATATGCTGTTTTAAAGCGTGTTTGTGTGAACGTGCGTGTTGGGGGCGGTTTCAGGCATCGGATTACCGTCCCAACGCTTTGACAACACGGGGGGGACGAAGAATCTCTCGTTATCAGCTTTGAAACGCCGGTTTTCATTTCTTCCTTTCTCTTTCTCGCACTGTTCGTGTCCCTTTCTGGCTTTCCGCGTTTGTAATAGGAATGGCACTGTCGAATATTCCAATTTATAACGTGGATTATTTCATTTCTCTCACCCCCTCCCCGGGGTGAAAATATCCCAGGAAGGGTTGCGGACGTTCAAAGAGTCTTCGATTTTTCGCCAGAGTCTGTAGCGACGTAGGGCTGAAGGGGAAACTGGGAATTCTAGGTTTCGGATTTTTTTGCTTTGAAAATTCGGGAAATTTCGGAAGAGGAATTGCGTGCCTCGAGACGAATATTTTTTGATAGCCTAATTATCAATGATTGGATTTTTTTCTAGTGTTTTTATAGAATTTAAGAAAAATGTCAGAATTGTAGAAGGAAATTTGTAATTTTAGATTATTTATTTTCTAGTGATTTGTGTTTTTCGAATTTTTTTTTGGAGTCTTTCTTACGGGATTCTTGTAAATACTCATAATTTATATTTTTGTTTTGGTCTAACAACTTTTACAAAAAATTGGCAAAAGTTCGAGTAGCCATGTCAATATTTTAATTTTGGAAAAAAAGAAAAAGTAAAATAATTGTAAATTTTTGATTCTCCAAAAAAAATGTTCGGCATTTCATTTTTAGAGTATTACTATAAATACTAAGGATTCCTTTTGTGCATTTCTAAAGAGTTTCTCAAATTTTCTAAAAATAAGAAAAAAATTATATTACAAAAAATGAGCAGAAATTTCTTTTTCAAAGTTGCCTCTTGAAATATTTGAAATTTTCACTCTATAATTTTCATTAAAACTTATTAGAAATTTTTAAATTGGAATTTTTCTGTATATGTTTACCTCCCGAATGGTTGAAAAATTGTTATTTCTATATTTCTATAATTTATATGTTATATATTATATATTTTGTATATTTCTATATTTTTATATTCTAAATTCAATCTTTTTTCTACATTTCAAAGTTAGAATCGCTCCGAATTACCTCAAAATGATTTTCGTATTTCTGAAAGCTGCAATAAAAAAAATTACTCAAATGGAAACCTTCTTTCCCTACATTTAAAAAATATTCCTTCTCGTCCCAAAAATTACCAAAACTTGTCAACCGAGCTTTCCTTCACTCTCTCCTACACCTCCTTCTCTCCTAGGGACGAAAACCCTCCAGTTCTATGGACCACGTGCGCTGCAGCACTTCGATCCACTGCATTTCCCATTGACACCTATTGACCACCTTCACACCCACTAGGGCGAACCTTTTGACCACCCCCGACCCCGATTCCGCAATCACCGATTTCGACCGCCAGCGTATCGGCTCGCGGCCAAAAGTGGCGAGTTAACAAAATTGCATCGGGTCCATCAATCATCGTTCGCACCACAATGGGGCTGCCTCCACGGGTGCCCTATTTGTGTTTGATAAATAAACACGGGGTCGCGTGCATTTGTTGAAATGGGTAATAACAAGAGCAAATAAATTCGTCTGAAATCGAGCTCTTGTCAACTATTGGTAAAGTAGTCGGCACGCGTGTACCAACAAACGTGCAGGCCTGCAATGGATGCATCGATATCCGGGTCGAATGCATGCAACGACGCCTCCTCGGGCCGCGATGCATTCCGCGTTGCGTTGGTGCAACAGATCTCTGTACTTGCAACGTGCAAAGCGGAACCCACCTCGGGGGCTATTGTTGCACGTGCAAGGTGCATACGTTCGCCGGGACAATGCGCGATCGATGCATCTTGACGCGATAAAACGCTAAGTCACATGCCCGTCGGTGCAGGGGAAATTGAGTGACCCATTAAAAGACCCGACGATTGATATGCGATTCGAATTGGGGCCGAACGTTTCCAGTGCATTCAAATGAACTGTCATCGATACGAATTCTGAAACTTCCAAGCGAGTCGTCGATCGGATACGGACGCTGCAAACTGGGCTGCAACGTCACCGCTCGCGGATGCACTTCGACGGAATTGTTTCCATGTCAGCCGAAGATCGCGAACTGCGGTTACAGTTGCAGTCGGAGTTGCAGTTGAAGGAAAAAAAAAATAATGGGACTGACGCATTCGAGCGGGGAAATGAAAATCGCGGTGCACCCTCGGCATTTCGTTTCGCTGCAACGGGCGCTGCAAGATAAAGGAGACTGCAGGAACGCGTTTTTCTTGGCTCACGTGCATCGATTGGCCGGATGCATTTATTTCTCCATCTTTCCCCGCCTTCGGATAACTTTTCCAATCCGCTGTATTTACTGCAATTGACATCCCTTATCATCCGAGATAAATAATCCGTCCAATCCAGATCCTCCTTTTCATCGTGTCTCACTTTCCAAAATATCGCTTGGAATTCCCCGTCCCCGGAACCCCCCGTTCGGGATTTCGACCACCCATTGAATCCTCTCGAGAAAGCTCGACGTTTTTCGCGATTCTTTTGTGCGACGAAGTTTCCCGATGCGACGCCGATTTTTCTCCAATTTTTATGGGAATTATTATTGCGTCGTTTTCGCCATGAACGGAAATAACGAGAATCCGGGAGGAAAATAACGATCATCGTTATTGATATTTTCTGCATTATTTCAATATATTCCGAAAATTATTCTGGTAACTTTTTCAGATTTTAGTAATTTTCTAGTTTTTATGGGAATTTTCGCTACATCCTTCTCGCAAAGTATGGAAATAGTTAATCATTGTTTATTTTTATATATATATTTTTTCGAGAGAGAGAGAAAAAGAGTAAGAAATATTGTTATTATTTTTGTATATAATTTTACTAGAATTTTAGTAAAAAATAAAAAGTTACTGGAAATTTTTTATACATACAAAACATTTCTAGAAATTTGTCCTGGATCTTTTGTCTACAGAAATAGCAAATATTTATTTACTTTATTTAATTATTTCTATTTTTCTTATCAGAAAGGAAAATTGTCTAAAAAATGCTATGTTGTATTTTATATTATTTTACCTCATTTAAAAAAATTTGTAACCATTTTTTCTCACTGCAGTAATATATTTCTCCAATAGCAATATTTGTAGATCGATGATAAGCGTGAATCGATTATCACTAATTATGATATTAACCGTTCGGTGTTTATTCCTCACAATTTAGTACCCGCGGCCCCAAAACTAGACACGCCAAACTCCCAAACGTCGTTCCTTTTACACAGAAAGTCTTTGATCTTCAAGGATATCATCTTCCTTGAGGTGAGACACCAGTCGACGACCGTGTCACTGTCTTGAAGTAACATTTGTCCCGAGGCCTTTGATGTGCTTCCTCAGCCTGCGGACAAATATCAGTTCAACGGACTTGTTTTCTACGACAGAGATTTCCGAAAACTTTACTCAGATCAAAATCTTTCTTTATTTTTTATTTATATAAGAAAAATTTGTTTGTCCAATAATTTTGTAAGTTAAATAATTGATAAATAAAATAATTCATAACACTGTGTTCAAATTTATAATTTTCTAATTTAATTTTAACATAATTTTCTTAATTTACAAAATTATATTTTAAATGTTTCAAAAATTCTCGAAATCCATAAAATTCAAAAATGTCACTCGAATAATTCTATAAACATTTTGGAATTGAATTCCAAAAAATAATTTTCGCCACTTTCTGTTTTTCCGTTTAACAAAATAATATATAAATAATAAAAAATAAACGAGTATTAATTATCTTCACACTGTGAGAGAAAAGTATCGTTAAAAATTCCCCCAAAAAATTGAAAATTCAACGTATCTAAATTTATAACCCATTTACAAAATCGTATTTCAAATGCATTCAAATTTTAGAAACTAATAAAATTCCAAAAACTTACTAGAATAATTTCAAAAATATTTTAGAATAACAAAGAAAAATAGAGCGACCACTTGCTATTTTTTCGATCAACAAAATAATATTTAAATAAATGAAAATAAACAAATATCAGATATTTCCATACACTTTCGACGAAAAATCGGTATTATTAATCCCCAGAAAAATATAAAACTCCCTAGAATCCCGGAAAGTTACTAGACCGATTTTCTATAAATATTATAAAATTAAGTAAGTTCTCCCGGACGCTGGCACCCCGCTAGCGTCGCGTTCTTTGCAATGCATCATTATTCCGCTATTAATGGCATAATTTTGAAATGCCCGGAAAAGCGACGGCATAAGCCCGCGATGTTACAGCTGCGGGTTAATTTTAAGTGTAAACGAATTACGCTATCAATTAATTCCGTAGCCGGCAGATTAAGCTAATGGGTAAATGCAGCGGTTGTCGATTCCATTGCTGACCCCGTGCGTGCTGCAACCGACCGACAGACCGAGCCAGCGAGCGAGGACTGTATTGGAAAATTAGCAAATGCAAATGGCTTATTTTCGTGCGGAGTGCAAAAAAAAATGGTAAAAAGGGAACGTCTGCAAGAAAGCCACTTGCACGAATGAGCATTAGCAAGTATAAATTCTCTCGCAATTAAATAAGGGTGGCAAATTGGATAATGGCATAATTCTCCTGGCCGGTGAAAAAATAGAAGGGAAGGATCCTCCTCGGTGTTGTTCCCTATCAGCGTATCGGTAATTCTGTGCAGCAGTTAGGCGACTTAATTGGACACGGCGACGCAACTGCACCCGAGGAATTGCATACGACCGGCCGCTGAAAAGAAAAGCGATGGCTCGTAATTGTTAGAAAGTGGTGCCGGTGCTCCGGGAATTCAACAATTGCGCCCATTCCTGTCGGTTTGTCGACAAAAAAGGGATGCAGCGGCTACAGAAGTCTCCATGACGCTGTGGAGCAAAGTGCAGGTGCATTCTGCAGGAGTCGAGATAGGACAGTGTAGCAGATTTGATTCACCAGTCTGATATTTTTAGCGATAATAAAATTGTATAATGGTTAATGTTATCAAAGTTATCATATTTAAATTTAAAAGTTTGCAAATATTGGAAATTATAATTTTGGAAGTGATAACTTTGGGGTTGTAATTTTCTAATTTTTAATTTTAAGTATTCAAATTTTGTATTTTTTATTTTTAAACTTTTGTCTTTCAATTTTCATATTTCAATTTTCGAATTTCCAAATTTTGAAAATTATGATTTTGAAAGAGATAACTCTAAAATTGTAATTTTCTAATTTTAATTCTCAAATACGTAAATTTAGCATTTTTTATTTTCCAAACTTTTATCTTTCAATTTTCATATTTTAATTTTCGAATTCTCAAATATTGAAAATTATAATTTTGAAAGCAATAGCTTCAAAGTTGTAATTTTCTAATTTTAATTCCCAAATATGCCAATTGTGCATTTTTGATTTTTCAAACTTTTATCTTTCAATTTTCATATTTTAATTTTCGAATTCTCAAATATTGAAAATTATAATTTTCAAAGAAACCACATTCAAAACTGTAACTTTGTAATTCTAATTTTCGAACTTCCAAATTTACAAAGTCAAAAAATTACAACAAACGAAAGAACACAAAAATCATTATTACCAAAAGTCGACCAATAAAGTATCCATTTCAAAATTCCAAATTAATACAAAATCCAACATTTTTCATTTCGAAAAGTTGCAAAACGAAAATGAAACGTAAACCATGAAAATTTCAGCCGAATTCTGACACCGATTATTAATTACCGCGGGGATGGTTTGGAGGTTCGCGAAATTTCCTATACACTTATCCACTACAAATCGCCGATGAATTTTTCAGTGAATATTTGAGCTGCAGCGTACTTCCCGTGGAGGAAAAGTGAACAACCGGAATATCACATGTAGCGGAATATGAATAGGATGGAAAATTACAGCGTATAATGGACGGTGATGATTCGTGCGACCCCTCCTTATGTTGCTTCTCCTCGCATCTGTCGAAATCTAAAATGTAAAGATGCAGGTCTGGGTCCATACACGGTTGACATGAGCCACAAACGAAGGCTTTATCCCATCAACAACAAGGTCTATGCTAGGGTCTGTCACTGCGGTGGGTTAATGCTCTCCCTTCGCTCGAATACCAGCACATGTTTCATTTTTAAATATATCCTACGTGAATGGAGCATTCTTTCAAAGAGACGTACTGCTAAACTCGTTATTATTTATTTACGAGCCCACTCCTTCGGTTCGTTTTTCGTCCCTTTTTGTCGAGAACATGAAACGTCCTCATTGTTTCTGTAATGAACATTTCTCGCTCGACAAATTTCCTCCTTTGTAGTATATCGGCATTTTGGGAGCCCTAGCATAGACATTTTTATTATAATACGATGTATAAATAAAAAATTCGGCTCTGTAATAGGAATATATATATTTATATGTATATATATATATATGTGGATCCGGTACTGATCAGGAATTTTCAACCCTTAACGGTCGACAGGGGATGTTTCCTGCTTTGAGGAAAAAAATTGATTTTTTTTAACGCATGCCATCAATTTATCGAATTTTTTTTTTCGATAAGCTTTTAAATTCTCTAATAGACACCGAAAATTAGTGCCATGAATTTTTATAGGATTTTGTTACAGTTGGAACAGTCAAGAGTATTGTGAATATTTGAAAGTAAAATTAGAAAGTTACAATTTCAAAGTTATTGCTTTCAAAAAATAAATTTTCGAAGTTTTCAAGTTCGAAAATTAAAATATGGAAATTAAAAAGTTGTAATTTGATAAATAAAAAATTAAACTTTGAATATTTGAGAATTAAATTCGGATAAATGCAGTTTTAAAGTTATTGCTTTAAAAAAATAAATTTTCGAAATTTTCAAGTTCGAAAATTAGAATATGTAACTTAAAAAGTTGAAATTTGATAAAGACAAAATTCAAACTTTGAATATTTGAGAATTAAAATCAGAAAAGTACAATTTTCAAGCTCTTACTTTCAAAATCGTAATTTTCAAAATCTGGGAATTGAAAAACTAAAATATGAAAATTAAAAAATGAAACTTTGGAAAATAAGAAATGCAAAATATTCACAAGGTATGCCCAAAAATTAGACTTTTGGAATCAACTTTATAGCGGCTTCGCTATTTTTTAAAATAGGATTATTATAGATATACCATACGTGTAGATAATAATATAAAAAAGTTATTGCCGAAGTAACAAGGTTGTTCAACTTTTTTTTTGTGCGGGACGGCGAAATAATTTTATCGAAGTATAAAGTTGGAAAATTATGCGAATCGAATTAAACTTTCCGATGGTTTCCACACCCGGGGAGAAAAAGAACAAGGGTCAGACTCCGGGTGGGAAGGGTTTGGCTTTGGGCACAAAAGCACATTTTTTGTTTATCCCATCGGGACGCTTTTCTGCCGCAGACGTGTTCGTTCGTTCCCCGAGGAGAGTTTATTTTTCACAATTGTGGGGATTCATTTTTTTTTAGAAAAACAAACATGGGCAAAATCAGCTGATATTTTTTAACGCACAATGTGCCTGATTTTGGATAGACGTCGCTTTTTTTTTTAATGGGCGTAAAAATAAATTCTTTATTTTAATAATGCCCCACAATTTTACGCGTCTTCCTGGAAAGTTGTACTTACATTTTACAAGTTCCCGGTAAAATACGTATTTCAGATGAAATATAATATAAAAGGAATTTATGTTTCGGTAAAAAACATCAATTATCAGCCGTTTATGACCGAAATCACCAATATTCGATCGTATTTCCTTCCCCCCTGACTCACCCGCTTTCCCTAATTTATACATTTCGTTCTGCTTTATCACCCGGCCATTTTTGGTACCTTTGTTGTGCTTTACTTCGCGTATTCGAGGATGATGAAACAGCCCTTTGTTCGCGAAATACATTATTTTTTCAGTCGGTATTTAATTTCACTCCGCCATAAAAGGCTCTTTTTTTTATTATTTACTACTTATTACCTATTGTTCTTCCCAAATACCGGAAAATTAATTGCGGCGAAACGTATTACAGCTTCCACGGGAAGAGTGACTACCGAAGGCGCTGTAAAGCAGATTGCCGCTGTAGTCAACAACCTCGGCCTTTAGTCAAATCTATCCTGCGAATGTAACCGTGATACACTAACATCTGTGTTAATTATGTCAAATTAACGCCATCCCAAAGCCTAAACAGGAATTTCCGGCAGCACGGTAATCATCCCTTTCATGTTTTCTTTTTCATGTTAATCTCCTTCTTCTTCAAATTAATCCATTAACCCTTTTCAGTTTACCGCTTGGACCACATTGGGTGGTTAAATGGTGTTAAATTGAATAATCACCTTATTTTTTAATATGTACCACCGCGTGATTTTTCTCTTTCACAAATTGTAAGTGGTAGATTTTTTATTTGCAAAATGTTTCGGTAAAAAATTCTACATTTTTTATTTTACCCGCAATTTGCGAATTCCTAATTTCGAAACATTTGGGGAGAAAACTGAGAATTTACAATTCTGGAAGGTGTTGGTACAAAATTCTTAGCTTTCCCCCAAAAATGGGGTAAAAAATAAAATTTTGAAAATGGGGTTGTAATTCCTGTAAGAAATCTTTTATTTTGACAATGAAAAGGGATTCCTCGAAAAAAAATACATCGAATATGGGTCTCCCCAAAGTGCTGAAAAAATTTTCCAAAAGTCGATTTTTTTGGGCATACTTACCCCTTCCCCCAAAAATGGGGTAAAAAATAAAGTTTTTAAAATGGGGTTGGACAAGTCATTTCTAGGGGTAATTTTTCCCGTAGAATCGATTCCAAAGGTCAAATTTATTGAAATCCTAGCGGAAGTTGGAAAAAAGTAGGTTTTTTGAGGAAAAATCGAATTTCCCGTGAGAAATCTTGAATTTTGACAATGAAAAGGGATTCCTCGGAAAAAAATACATCGAATATGGGTCTCCCCAAAGTGCTAAAAAAATTTTCCAAAAGTCGATTTTTTTGGGCATACTTACCCCTTCCCCCAAAAATGGGGTAAAAAATTAAGTTTTTAAAATGGGGTTGGACAAGTCATTTCTAGGGGTAATTTCTCCCGTAGAATCGATTCCAAAGGTCAAATTTGATAAAATCCTAACGGAAGTTGGAAAAAAGTAGGTTTTTTGAAGAAAAATCGTATTTCGGGCTGGAATTATGAAATTTTGACAATGAAAATGGATTCCTCGGGAAAAAATACATCGGATATGGGTCTCCCTGAAGTTCCCAAAAATCGATTTTTTCAGTGGAACGTTGACAGATTTTTATTTAAATAAAAAATGATTTAATTTCACATATCCATTAAAATCCAACATCAACCAAACTATGTTCTAAAAAATACCAGCTGATTTTTTCTAATACATCTATATTTTTTTTTCTTCATTGATCCATTATTATTTGGCAACTCCCTTATCGGTAGAAACTTCGAACTGAGGAGAGCTGGCTCGAGTTTCATCAGCTCGCTCCAATTTCCGACCCTGACCGTGTCTCATACTTGACCGAAGTTCACTCTGCTGGAAATAGATTTAACGTTTATTGCAACGAACGTCGCGACGGCGGACGTCAAAGTACGTCTAAGTGGCGTGTTCCAGGCTGGAAAAAACCTGGGTGTTAAAATCAACACCCCTCGTAGCCAATTTCGTCCTCTCGCCATTCGCTATTATTTTCTCAGCCACTAGGTGTCAATTCAACCCCCATTGACGTCATCGTCGGACAGACGCTTCATATTACACCGAGTGGCTGTACTTACGTTTGATCCTAAAGTTACACCACCTATGTGGCCTGGCTTCGGATTAACACCCGATTGTTGTCGCACTGGACACGCCAGAGAATACTCCAGATTTTTATCACGGTGTTATTTAACCACAGAGAAACGTAATGTCTCCTGTCAGAGCTGTGCGATAAAGTTTATTGCGTTTAATATTAAAAATGATTAATATTTCGGTGTTAATCCGAAATCATTTTAAAATATCGTAATTTTAACACTGGAAAATAACACCAAATAACACTAATAATTTTTATAGAGCGACTACAATAAATTGAATCTATTTATAATTGAATTATAATTAAATAATTATTAAATTTCGAATTTAAAAAAAAAATCAAAATGACTCGAAAATAACACCTGGTAGCAAATGACACAAAATTGCACTAGTAATTTTAATTATCTTACCGCAATTAAATTGAATTTTTTCATAATTTAATTACAATTAAATCATTCTTTAATTAAAAAAATTTTGAAAAATCATAATGACTGGGAAATAACACTGGGTAGCAAATAATAACCAAATTTCGATAGTATTTTTAATTACGCCGCGGTAATTAATTCATTACGAAATTAAATTTGGAATTTTTAAAGGAATCAACACCAAACTTGGAATTTTTAACATTTTTTTATGCACGAAGTACCTTCCACATAACACCAGGTAAGATGTAACACTAATTTATTTTACGTAGCCGCGACTTAATTTGTTTTTGGAGTTTCATTAAAAATTCTAATAATTACACTCGGAAAAAAAAAAAAATGTTGAATTTTTCGAGCTCGAAATTCTGTAAAAATAACACCTGGTGGTAAAAAAACACCAATTTAATTTTCCTGTGAATTCCAACCGCGTTGCTATTATTTACCAAATTATCCGCTTTTAATTGAAAATTGAAAACCCCAAAATAGGTGACCCCTTGAACTTTTTATCCCCGAAATTGCAGGAAAATAACTGCGGATAGTAAATAATGCCTTTGCTCAATAATGTAACAATGTTTCTGCAGTTTATTTTCGTGCTCGCTTGTAACTGAAAATTCGGAAGAAATCGACGCGAAAATGGGTCACCTTTTGAACTCTCTGCCCTCGAAAAAGCCTCGAAATTGAAATCAGACACTAGAGAGCCCTTTCCCGAAGATCCTGTGAGAAAAGCGACGTTCAAATTACAACGTATTCGACTTTCGAGCGGAAGACTCTCAATACCGTGGCGCTATTAGTATTTCAGCACTCGTTCTCTGCTCGTCTCTCGAATCTCCCCAGTATGTCACCAGCATGCCGCCGTGTACTAATTTCGCAGGCCAATCACGCGCCGGAGAAAAATCCTATACGAAGCTCGGGTCTTCCTAACAAAGTTCACCCATATAGCCGGCAAATCCTGGACTCGCAAGGATCTTAATGGCATAAATACTCACGGCTGGTCAATGAATGCGAAAGCTACGGTCGAGCTTCACGGAAATCAAAGGAAATCAAAAATACAGTTTGATTCCAGCATTTTTCGCCGATACAGCAAAAGCTTTTTTTTTGTTGGAATTGGACCTGGATTCGAATCCATTTCGTCTCCTTTTGGGGGTTTTAGTTGGATTTTGTAGAATTTCGTTGTATTTTTTTGAATTTTTTGAGTTTTTAAAATTTGTATAATTTTCAAGATTTTTTGAATTTGTAATATTTGCAAAATTTCTGGAATTTTCAGAATTTTTACAATTTCTACATTTTCTGCAATTGTTATGAATTATAGAATCTTTAGAAATCCTGGAATCTTTAATATTCCTACAATTCCTAGAAGTTCTACAGTTCCTGAAACTTAGGGAATTTCTGGAATTTTTCAAATTCGTAAAATGTGTAAAATTTTTGTGGAATTTCTGAAACTTCACGAGTTCCCACAATTTCTACAATTCCTACAAATTCTAGAATTTCTGGAATTACTAAAATTCATTAAATTTTAAAAATTTCTTGAATTTCTACAATTCCGAGAATTCCTACAATTTTTATAATTTCTACAATTACTAAAGTTTCTAAAATTTTTCAAATTCTGTCTTTATGCAGATTTATTTTAGAATTATAAATCACCAGTTTTAGAATGTAGAAAATTTTCCAATTCGAGAATCTATTTCCCGTCACATTTACATATTCATTTAAAAAAAATTTTTTAACATACTTTAATTAGAGAACCGAATTCCTATAATTGCTAAAAAATAATGATTAATTCTAAACAAACATTTCCTCAATTATAAAGGATCTAAAAGCACAAAATATTCCAATTACTGTAATAATGTCCCATAATTTGCCAAATATAATTTTGAATTTGAACAATACCCATTTTTCTAAATAAAAACTACCAAGTTCTACAATTCCAAACTAGGACCCACAAAATATTCCAGGACAATTGGGGACCTACAAGGTGTCATTAACTCCAATTCTAAATCCTCCTCGGGCTGAGACTAGGTTTTTTCATTAGATTTCGACTCGGGTACCTACAATCGTTCCCGAATTCCGCCAAAAATCTCGAATCTCGTTTCCTCGTAAAACGCAAGGCTCGCGTCGATCGGACGATCGTTATACATCAGCGAGCGATCGCGGGGGTTTGGAATCTCCCATGACGGAATTTCCGGGCAAAGTGTAAGTTTGCAGCTTCCGTCCCTTCTGGACGCGGAAAGTTGGTCGTAGGGAATGATGCTGTTACTTCGGCAATAACTTTTTCGTCGATACAGTCATATAGCCGTGCCTCCAGATATGCTCCCTTTGCATTCTACTGGGAACAACATATCTCTGGCGGCGGAAAAACGAGGAAAAGGGCCAAAAAAAAAGCAAGAAAAGGAAAGAAAACGAGAAAGGGAGGAAGCGGGGGAGGGGAAAAGGGGATGAAGAAAGAGATATCTTTTTTCGCAGGAAGAATCCTCAACCATATCGCTATTTCTAAATCCGATCCAAGTAGGTGCGCCGTGCAATGGATTCGATTGCAAAGAGAAGCGCGAGCGCACGGATGAGGGTTGGATGGTTCGCCCGTAAGGGTGTCATGGGAGAGAGAGAAAGAGAGCTTAGGGGGTGTCGGCGGGGATCAGGAGTAGAGGTGGTATGTTGACGATGGTGGTAGAAGAGTAGCAGTGGTAGTGAATCGAAAGGTCGGCGGTGCCCTCAGTTCCAAAAGCGGTGTCTTTGTACCACGAGCTGCGCCGGCTACGTTCACGCGGAGAAAAAAGGGAAACTCTCTCCTTTCTCCTTTCTCTCGCACATTTCTCTCCCCGTTTCGGACGAATCGTCGAGATCACGTCCCGCGTTGCTATCGTCGACACCCTCGGAAAATCGTTCACCGTCACGGCGACTCGCTGGTAATCGTTAGTACCTACGTTGGGACCTTCCAGTGTGTGTGGGTGCGTGTGCGTGCGTGTGTCCCGTGTACGTGTATGCGTGCTTGCGCGTGCATTTGGTGCTAATTAATCACTGCTCGAAGAAACAACAAAAAGAAAAAAAAAAATATACACACAGTCAGAGATTAGCCGCGATCCCTCGTCTCGTGCCTTCCGAGCCACCCTTGCCTTGCGAGTCGGAGATAAAGGGAACGGGGTTGAGCGTTCGCGATTCCGAATGATTCGGTTCATTCAAAAGCACCCCTGAGCCAAGCGGAGATGCTTCCCTTCCCATTGTGATCCCTCTTTTATTTTTTTTCCCCCGTCAAAGGGGCTCGTCCGTCATCTTTGGGGCATTTCCTCGGCATCCGAGCAACGGCGAGCGTCGAAATCCTGGGACACATTCGGGGACATTCCGGGGAAAGTGTCAACGAGAATCTGGAGAAATGGGGCCCGAATCGTCCCCCAGAAGTGTCATAACCGGCGATGAGTCGAGAGCGAGCGCTGAAATATGGGCCAAGGGGTGCCGGATAATGTCCATTCTCGCTCGAGCGATAAGGGAGCATTTGTCTTCCTGCCATTTTTTGAAGGAAAATAGGCAAATGACGTTTCGAGCGGGAGATAAGGGGATTTTGGGGAAGTGACAAATGTCCCCTTGGACTGACGAGCGTTGGATTTGTCTCGTCGCATCTCGGGGTCTCGTCGACTCTCGACTCTCGGGCGAAATCTCGATCTCGGGGAATTGGGGATTCCGAAATTGGGAATTCGGGGTTTCCCAGCGAGCGGCTTATGTATTTTTTTTATTTTTTTATTTTTTTTCATTGCCGAGAGGAACGAGATAATCCTGGAGGCTCGATTGTCGGATATTGGTTCGACTCCGAAATGGTGGTCCATTCTATTAATATTGTTCATGCGCAATCGTCGGCAAAATAAAAGATGATTGTACGGGAGGAGTGTAGCAGTATCGTCTGCCGACTCTCCGGCAACGAAAAAGCTGCGATAAGAAATATTTAATCTGCGAACACGCGAAATCTAACCAGCAACGGGGAACCCGTTGCTAACGAAGTTACGCCAAAAGGAAAAAAAAAAGGGATCGAAGGAAAGGGAACCTTGCGGAATTATTGTACCGGTGATAAGAACGGGGATATTCTTTTTTTTTTCTTCCCTTCTTTTTCGTTAACGTCCGGACAGACTTATCGGAGCTTGCCGCTTTGCTGCGGGTAGAAAAAGTTTCGCTGCCGTAGCCGGAAGGTTTCTTTCTTCGCGAGATTTATCGACGAGGAACGGTGTCCCTTCGTTCAGGAAAAAAAAACACATTTCTTGAGCCGTTTGTAGCTTTTCCTTTGAAATTCCATTTTTGGTTTTTGTTTTTGACGAGGCAGAAATTAAGAAAATAATAGGAATTATTGTAAGTTAAAAAATAATTTTTAAAAAGATTGATAAAAAAAGAGGTGAAAGTAACAAGGAATAATAATAATAATATTATTAATAGTAATAATAATAATAACAATAATAATAACAATAATAATAACAATAACTATAGGGATAAATAGTGGGAACAAAAAATAGTTAAATCGAGGCACAGAAATAGTAAATTATAATAGTAAGTAATTCTAGTTAAAAATGGTAGAGGATAATAATTTTTCTTATATTTTCAGTTACTATGTTTTAGAAAAATAGTTATTCAAAAGAGATTATAATAGTATCACTGTAGCTTATGGTTAGTAACGAACAAATGAGAGCTAGAAAGAGTCAAGTTGCAGCAGAGATATAATTATTAAAAAATAACAGTAAAGAAATAATTGCAGGTAATATAGTAACAAAGTAGTAAGAAAACGTTTAGGGGGTCTTAAAGTAGTTGCAGAATAAACGTAAAGAATAGTTTGAAGTAACAGTGACATAATAGTAATTCAGCATCTTAACAAATAACTGGAAATGGTGAAGTTGCAGCATGGAAATAATTAGAAAAGGTAGTAAAGAAATAATTGCAGGTGGTTGTGAAAGAATAGTAATTCTGAGAAATAAGAAAAAATGGAAACTGCAATTAGTTGCAAAATAGTTGCCCCAAAGAGGTCAAGAAAATTACGAAAGAAAAATTAAAACAATTTTTAAATTTGTTATTAATAAAATTAGGACCCAGAAAAATTGGGAAAGAATAGTAACAATAGAAAGTAACCAAAAATGGTAACTATTAAAAATTCGTAGTCTTCAAAAACAATTTTTTCTGTATCCAAAATTGTATTATCTCCTACATTATTTCTCCATTGAATTAATTATTTAGATTATTAATTATTGAATTAATCATTTGAATTATTAATTCATGAATCATTATTAGAATGATTAATTATTGAATTTACTATTACACCAAGAAAATTCAACAAATTTTTGCTCAATTATATTTAATTCTAAAAAATCCATAAATATTTCGAGCAAAGCTGAATTAGTAATTAATAATAATAATTAGTAATATCGAAATTCCTCATTTCATAAGAATGGAATCTTAAGACGTTACTAAGCAGACTTAAATTATGGTGGGACCGGTTCTTTGGATTTTGTATTATGTCCAGACGTTAATTACAGTCGCATGAGACATTTTTAATCGGATCGACTTTAGCTTCAAATTTCATTTTGTATTATTTCATTATTTATTATCCGGGGGAATTTAATTACTCGATGAAAGCTTATCATTTTTATGCAGATACCCGGTAGCCGGTACAATTTTCTATTATAGTTCAGTTAATTTACTCCGGCTGCTTGCAAGTTCATATTTCCATTATGAATATTTTCTGCCAACCGGGATGAGAGTTGGATTTTATTAAATTGTCGCATCCAAATTTTGGTTGAGATGCTGCTTAGAAGCAAAATTGGGAAATTATCTAAAATTCCGCGTCGACTAATTTCCAAAGTCTCGGGAAAATAAAGCGTTTTATAGATACCTTTGAAAAAAAAACCACTAAAAAAGGACCGTAATTAAAAATATCACCGAGAAGGGTAAATTACGGACATAACAAAGTGCAAAAGAAATATCGCAATGTGTCGGCAAAATAATTGGGTGTATTATGTTTTGCGAAGTTGATACATCGCTGGACCCGTGTTTACTAATTTGTTTTTATTTTAATTTCTCCTTTTTTGACCTAATTGTACCTTACTTTATTTTTCTCTTGAAAAGGGGACAAAAGCTCCATTTGAATTTTTTTAGGAGAGACATTCTATTTATTCAACTTAGGATTTTTCGGAATTTCTAATAATTTCGGTTTCCTAAAAGTAGAAAATCGTGCAACAATTGTTATAAATAATTACCTCGGATAATAATTATTTTTTAACAGTCAAATTAGAAAATTTCTGAATACTAGCAATTTTTAGAATTATTTGTTTCTTAAAAATTGATATTTTGGGATTCTCGAAAAAAAGAGGGATTCCAAACATTTTGCAATTTTTTAGTTTCCCGCTCAAAAATTTCCAAAAATTCTTACATACATATTCTTTTTCAACAAGTTTCTTATCGAAAAAAAATGTTAATCTTTTTTTTACAAAAGTGTCTAATACCTTAAGAAACCCTTAACAAAAAATTAAAATAAATTTTAATTATTTTGGGACAATTCGATACTTTGTCACTGAAAAATTTCTGGATACAGATACTTGCGAATCTTGTAAAATTTATTTTTGATAAATTATTTCTTGATAAAAAATCGGCGTTTCCGAAATCTTGAAAAATAGGGGGATTCAAAGAACGTGAGAATCTTTCAAAATAATCCGCATTCATGCATGCATAATTTTGTCATTCGGGGTAACGTTGAGCCGTAGATCCGAAATTAATGCGCAAGTTGGAAAGGAAAAATGTGTCGCAAGCTCCGCAATTTTAAAAAACGCGGCTATTCAAACTCGAGACCCAGTGTTTTTGCAATTCTGCAACTTCGGAGTGTTAATAATTTACTTCGCAGCATTTTTCCGTGGAATACAAAAGCCTCCTTCGAAAATTTCATCGTCTTGAACCGAAACTTCCAGTCTCGAAGTTCACGTAGCTCATGTAGAAAATGTCTCGTACTGTATGCTACTAAATCTAATCAGAAAGTTAGGAACTTCGCTCAGACTCCAAGTTCGTCCCAAAACTTCAATGTGCTCGTAATTTGAAACGTTCCTGTGATACCAAAGACACGGAAGTCTGAACTCACGGTCTCAAATCATTAAAAATAACGTGGATGCAAAAAATAACTAGAAAAGGACGAAGAGGAATCGAGCCTACATTTTTTGGAAACAAAAATGGGGGGGGGGGGGAATATATTTTTAATTTTAGTAATTTTACAATTAAAATTTTCAAAATTATTATGGACTTTCAAAAATGATAGAAATTGGGGTTATTATTATTTGAAAATTTCCACAAAACCAACAAATATCTTAACAATAATAAAAAATAATATCCTGAAACTCGCGAATTTTTATAACGTTAATCCTCAGCTAGCCTACTTCAGACGAAGAACGTAGTTGGCTCACTGGGGCCTCTTAGACCCCAGCTGTAAAAATTTTCAATAAATAGAAACCATTAACTTAAAAAAAATGAAGGTTATTTTAGAAAAATATAATATTTATAGTATGTAAAAAAGTGTAGAGGTTTTTTTTATTTTAAAAGCAGGGGCGTTGTAGACCCCATAGGGCAGCTGAGGGTTAAGAAGTTATAAATAATAAAAGAAATTTGCAAGACATAAGTGGAATTCCCTTACAAATGTAATTTTCGAAAACCTGAAAGTTTCAAATAAACACTTTGAAAATAACGATCGAAGAAGAATTCTGAATATCGAAAAATTCTTTTTTTTTCACGAACTAAAAATTAAATAACCTCAAAAATTAAAAATTAAAAAAAACCCTAAGACGAATAAAATCTAAATAAAATCCAACAATATATTAATTAGTAAATTATTTATAATCACATATTATCCGCCGTAAAGTAACATTTGGTTGTTTTTCACCACGAATGAAATATCGCAAAAACTGGAAACTGCCTGAAGGTGCATGTGCTAAAATTGGCTGGAACTGCAGAGGTAATAAATAAGTAATTAAAAAATACTCGCAATAACTAAAAAAAAATACATCGTAATAATAGAAGCTACACGGAAGTTTCTCGTGGCACTACACGTCGAGAGTAAATGTCAATCATCGGTATCGTAATTTCTTAAGTGCATAATTTTTTCTTGTTGTTGCAACTTGCATCATCGATTTTCCGTTATGTCAGAAGAACAGTCACTTCGTGTTCAATTTCATGGAAGTAAAATGAAAAGGGATTAGAAGTCCCATATAGCACGCAGAGCCATGTGTATACATATATATATGTATATAAAAAAATCTGTAACATAAGTATAGATGCTTCAATGTATATTATGTATATACACACATGGATACTTGTCCTCATAAAAGTGAAAATGAAGAATTATTAGCAGCCCTTATTCTCGGAAATTAAGGGCTTCCGGATTTCCTGCTTACTGGTATCCCACACATAATTGTCTCACAGACACTTAGGGACGAAAATTGGGAAACATAAGATTTTAAAGTACCGGAAGTTCAAATTTTGAAAAAAAAATTTGTGTATTATACATATATATATAATATAAATTATGTAGAAGCGGTATTTGTACATACATATAAATAAATAAATAATATTAAATTTATATTTGTGAATATATTTATTTATTTATATGTATCTAAAAATGTGGCTCCTACGTAATTTGTTTTCCAACTATTGCCTATAAGTGTCCATTGGTGAAATGAGTTTACGTCCATGTATTGTGCTCGACTGTCTTATGCTGTTAAATATTGAAAAACCATTATTTTACATATCATTAAATGATAAGCGCGCAATTTAACACTTTACGCTTCGACAGTGCGGGTGATTCCGAGTAAAGGTTCCTTGAGGTGATGAACGATTTCTTTCTCGACCTATACACGAGGTGTTGCACAGTGAGAAAAACGGTATCGGGAAAATAATGAAAATTGCTTGAAAAAAACAATAAACATGCGATCGTGACGTAAAGTCAAGAAATTAACTATGAAAATAGCGGAATAAGGAATTTTCGAATTTTCCAAATTTTCTCGTAACTTTATCTTTTTTTAATCGCTTGCGTTTTATTAGTATAACATTTATGAGACACGTATTTTTTTCTCAGTTTGTATGAATTTTAAGTATTTTCATGGAAATACGATTTTACAACAAATTTTATTCAAGTATTACTATATATACTCACAAATAATGGATTTTCCTTAAAAAAATATTTAGGAAAAATGTTCCCAAGGAAATTTATAAAAAAGATAATTTTCTTTTCATTTCATCAATTTTCGCAACTTTTTTGAAAATTGTAACAACAAATTCATTGAACCATAAATTCGATAATTAATAATTTTGTGATTTTTTTGAAAAAATCATTCGTGGAAAATGTTTCCGAGAAAAATTCTGAAAAAAAATATATTCAAAATCCAAAATTCTGAATTTTGAAAATCTAATTTGAGTTTCGTAAAATCATCGATCCGAGAACCCCGTGTGCCATATTAAATTTCATTAAAATAATTCAATAAAAAAAAATTCGTGACACGAAGGGTTAATAATGATTCGGAATCACCGAAGGATGTATGAAAATTCGACATACGAAAATTGATCGTTCGTCTGATTGGAATCTCGCGTTCGGTTGTAAGAGATACTTTCCGAGGTAACTGGAGTCCATATTTTATCGGAGAAACGCGAGACACTCCTTTGTGGGACGTGAAGATCTTTGGAAAAAAGAAAATCAGTGAAAAACGTCTTCAACTTTTTTTCTTATTCACGAGGAAACGTGAGATAGTGACGACAAATTTTCGAAGGTTTCGGGACATTCGTGGTTTTGCAGTTTTCTGCAGCATGGAACTGACTCCGATCCTGTTATGGCGGATTTGTCGGATTTGAATGAAAACGCGAAGGATAATGCAGAGGATCCTGAAATAAAAATAGGCAGAAATTCCTGGAGAAAAAAAAATTCGTAAACTTCTGTAGGAAAATAATAAAAAAACACATTCCCGACGAAAAATAATGAAATTATCTATAAAAATAATAAAAGTTAATTTTTGGATTTTTATAAATTATTCATAATTTTTTTGAGAATTTTTATTATTTTGAGTTCCTTTTTTTCAGTAAAAAAAACTGGAAATTGGTATATTTATTTATTACCGTTTTTCCTTATTAGAAAATAAACAGTAATGAATGAAAATTCCAATTTCCAATTTTTTCTTTACTTAATAAATAAATAGTTCACACTCTCATTCTAATTACCAATTTTTTTTTACTGAAAAAAAAGGAAATTGGAATAAGAGTGTGAATTATTTATTTATTCCTGTTTATTTCCTAATAAGGAAATTGGTGAAAGACTGGAAAATCGCTGGAAGCTTGATGCGAAAAATAGTAAACGCCGGCACCGGTTGTAAAATTATCGTTTTTGCAAATTTCTCTCGGCTATTGGCGCTAAAAAAAAGTAAAATGAGGTATAAGAATAACAAATGTCGGGGAGGAAAGTTGGAAAAAGCGAACGAAAAAAAGTGTCTCCCTAATATCTGTTATTTTTGATAAATATTTCGTATTTTAGCAAAAATAGTAAATAGCGGGGAGAAAAATAGTAAAAAAGGGACGAAATATGTATTTTCCCTTATATTTTTTGTTTCGGGTAAATATTTGTTACCTTCTCTCTGGTATTTACAGACCGAAAATGAAAAAAGGGACATTTTTAGGAGAAAACATTTATTTCGGCAAATATCAATATCAGCGAGGAAAAATGGTAAAAAACAAACAATAAAGGATTATTCGCACCGATATTCCTTATTTTTGATAAATATTTGCTGTCGCCTCCTTCGTGATTGGGAGCAAAAAATTTGGAAAAGGAAAATGGCATTTTTCGAGGAACAAATTTGTTTTAGCAGGAACGGTAAATATTGGAGACAAAAATAATAAAATTTTTTATTAGCAAGAAACAAATTTCTTAAAAATAGGAATTCTCGAAAAAAGAAAACTGTTTTCGCTAAATCAATGAAAAATAGTGGTAATCGAAGAAAAGAGCCATTCTCTTCACTTTTTCTTATATTTGCCAACAATTTATTACAATTCCCCGATAATCTGAGAACAAAAGATCGAGGGAAAGGGTATTTTTAGGAGAACAAATTTCTCTCAGCAGAAATAATAAATATTGGCGAGAAAAGTAGTAAAAAAAAAGGCGACGAAAAAGGAAAATTCTTCTTCTTTCTTTTTTTTCCAAAGCAAATATTTTCCTCTAAAGGTACCTTTTTCCTATTTGTTTATTTGCTGGATACGTAAAAGTCACAGTCCGAGAAATTCGATTTCTGGCGAATTCACTTTTCCGAAAAATATTTGTGACTCCAAGTTTTAAGTAAATAGACGTCCTCGCTTTCCACGAAAATCTCCTTAGCTGGCGTCTAACTAAAAGCTGAGAGTGCTATCTGCCGTCGAAGTTGCCGTTGCCCTTTTCCATTACGGCACTTTTTCTCGGTAATTTTGAGATTCGGTCTTGCCAGCGATTAAACAGCGCCGAGGAAATGAATTTCGGGATGTATGTATGTATATCGAAAGCAGCCTTTTAATGCATTTTCATTCGATGCTTCATCCGCTAATGAGGGAAATGCACCGCTAATTGACAACTCATCAGCGATCAGTAAATAATCGATATTACTTCTTTCCACTAAATTTTAAGAGCAGTTGGGATAAACCAGTGATTGGCACTTTAAGTAGATGAAATTTTCATTTATTAACACATCTGTCTTTCCAGCTTCGGCCGTTACAGGAAACGTCAATTACAAGCTCTCCTTTTAACGTAACGTTATAATGTGAAACTCAAACTCGCAGATGAGTTATGTATGCGTCTATGGTACAAATGCATACACATAAAAACAAAACAAAAAATTTTTTTTTTAAAACACTTTTCTCCCAAAGCTCGGATCAAATATCTTCCACTTTTTATTCCCGTTTTCGAATATCGGGGACGAAATAATAAATGGTAAAAATAAAGAACGTCAGGAAGAATAATTCCTTTTTTTTGGCTTTTCTCTTTTCGCCATTTTTATCCCCAATATTTATTATTTTTATCTAAATACATCTACACCTGTGTGTGTATCCGTATTACGTTTCCCGATTTCTCCGTTTCGACATTTTTTTTTACCATTTCTCTCTGTGATGTTGACCATTTTTTCGTTGCTAAAATAAGAATTATTCGGCAAAAATAACGGTATACTTTTTTTCCCGCAATTTACCCCCGATATTTGTCATTCTTGTATCTCGTTTTTTTTTTATTCCAAGTTGCAATTTTGAGATTTTACAAATATTTTTTAAATGGAAAAGTACTTGTTTAAATAATATAATTTGATGACACGTATGGCGAGTGTTTTTTGCGGATAGGTTAGAATTTTTAAGGGGAAGGAAAAATACTATTTTTGGGTAATTTTATTTTTGACGTTTCAAATTTCCTTGAATTGACGAAACAAATTTCGAAACTTTAATTTTCACCAAATCAGAAGCCAAATCATAATTATTAATTATTAAAAATTTTTAGATAATTTCCGTTTCAAAAACTGTTCTTATATAATTTTATTTTTGATGTGACAAGTTTCTTCAAATTAGGGTAAACAAATTTTGAAACCTCGATTATCGTCCGAAATTTTGAATCTGCATAATTCCAAATCCTAATCATAGTTTTTAGAAAAAAAAAATCATTTTGAGATAATTTTAACTCTGACGCCACAAATTCCCTCAAAATCATTTTTCTACCTACAAATCTCCCGAATCCCAAATTTTCCCAAAAAATCTTTACACTCTTTGACCACTTAATTTATCCACATTTTTTCGGAAAATGATTACTATTACAAAGCAAAAAAAATTGGTAGATTAAATATTTTCTTTTCGCAAGGGATGATAATAATGACGATGAAGATTCTGCGACGAAGAGGAGCGGTTTCTCTTCTGCAAGAAAATGCAGATGTAACGAATATTCCACCCTTAAAAGAGGGGTTGTTGTCTCATCGAAAAACAGGGGTACCTCGTATCTGATTGCCTCGACAATTTTTCGAATTCGCGTCTGCTGCACAGGGTAGATCTGGTAACTACATTTTCCTCCCCGCGTGCAAATCGAAGAAGGGTGTGTAAAAAGTATCGATTTCGTTCCATAAGGGAAACCATGAGACAGTTCGCATATTACGGGATGATTCATACGAATCGTTTGATCCGAATCGCGATTCAAATGGGGCGATTTTGTCGTTGAATTCTTGCGATCCGTCTTTTTTTATTCCTCGACATATCTCGACTTACTTGCATACGTTTTTGAATTTATTTCTTTTTTTTTTCTTCTGATTTTCCCTCGGAAGCTGCATTTTTTATAAAGTAGAAAAATTGTAGAAATGAATTTTTTCTGGAAATTTTTTAATTGCTATCAATTTTCGAAATTAAAATTTATCATTTTTGTGAGAAAAAAGGGTCCTTAATAAAAGTGACTTTGATCGTTTCGATGATCAATTATTTTACGTTGGAAAATTGAATTTTTCCCTGGACTTTTATAATTGCTGTCAATTTTCAAAATTGAAATTCATAATTTTCGTGAGAAAAAAAAGATCCTTAATTAAAGTGACTTTGATCGCTTCGATGATCAATTATTTCACCTCTACTTGATGTCTCGTGAATGACAAGCTGCTGAAAAATTTTCCTCTACTTATTGTTAATCATCTACTTAAAACCATTATTGATTCACACCCTCATTTAAGCGAAGTGGTATTTAGCCATTTACCTATACGTTCATTATAATAACATTTTTTTTCGACATCAACCTTTGATCCCTCGACTGTTTTTAGAATTCTTGTTAAAATTAGAATCACATTTATTTTAATTGCGCTATTGACACCCCGTAAATGGACGTCCACTGGAATTCTAAAATTACTTTATCAATTGATTCAAGTACAACGAAATACCAAAATTATCATTCTGACTAATTAAATTGCGATCGAATGAAATATTTACACTATGAATTACTGGAATTCCAGTGAAATATTAAAATTAGGAAATTGACTTATTGAATTTTTAAAAATGCAAAAATTAGTTGATTAAATTTTAATCAATTCTAAAAATGAATTTCTATTTCAGTGGATTGCAAATTAATTTAAATAAATAATGAAATTTAAATCAAATCTCAAATTTCCGTGATTAATTAATTAGGTTTTAAGGAAAGTCCAAAATTACACATCTCGCTAATGAAATTGCTGTGAAATTAAATAGTTGCATTATTAATCAGTGGTATTATAACGAAATATTAAAATCACGTGATAGATTTATCAAAACTTAAAAAATCCTAAAATAAATTAATTAAATTTTAACGAACACGAAAATTAAATTTATTATTTGCAATTTCGATTGCAATGAAATTACAAATTTGCATTAGTGATTGATCAAATCTAAATTAAAAATCAACATATGCTACCAAAAAATAAATTGTAAGGAAATTCTAAAATTGTAATTCTGATTAGGTACGTTTCAATCAAATTACCCATTCGCATTATTAATCCGAGAAATTCTAATGAAACACTATGGTTAGAACAACGTGGTCGATTTACGAAATTCGAAACTTACATTATTAATTGATTGGGTTCTACCAAATTCCAAAATTACCTTCCCTCATCAATTAAACTGCAATCAAATCACATACTCCCATTATTAATTAGTGAAATGCTCCTAGAATATTAAAACTGCATAATTAATTTTCTAAATCTTAAGGAAAATTTCGAATTTTCAATTTTATAAAAATAGAAAATTCGAAAATTATCGTTATAAAATATCGATTCCACGGTAAAACCACTTCACACATTTTAAAAATTTGATTTCCTCCGTAAATTCGCGTCATGAAAAAGAAAACCCTTCGAAAACCCCCATAAGGCTCCAGTGACGTAATAAACATACCCCGACGGTAAGTTTTCCTGATATACAAGGAAAAAAGAAGGTCCACATAAGGTTTCTCCGATTTGTTACTATAATAGTACTAAAAAAAGTCACTGCAGTTTATGTTATTCCTACTGTGCTAACGGCATAAAGGTTGCTTATATCACTAGATCTTATTTGTACCCCTGCAAATAGCGAGACAAATCCTTATGTGACCCGTTTGTTCTCTCTCACGGCAAAATTTACCGTTTCGGTCTCCGTATAGTAAGATGAACGTCCCAGGTGCTGACCACGTCCCAATTAATGACCATTTCTTAGGTGATTTAAGAGATTCGTGATTGCGGATGAAAAA
Organism: Gasteruption jaculator; assembly: GCA_949825005.1. Taxonomy (NCBI): domain Eukaryota; kingdom Metazoa; phylum Arthropoda; class Insecta; order Hymenoptera; family Gasteruptiidae; genus Gasteruption; species Gasteruption jaculator. Next base: position 11,397,377 of record OX463763.1, read on the forward strand.
GACACTACAAAAAAAAGAATCTAGAGAAAAAAGGTTCCTTTTTTATCGATCAAAGATTTTATCAATAAACAATTAAGAATATTTTTAGCACCAAAGGACGTATATTTATTAACAATGCAATCGGTAATCCGTTGGTGATAAATATTAATTGACAACGGAATTATTGATGCGTTTTCGAATTGGTATTCTATTATTAATAAATATTTATGAGCTAATAAATATTTCAACTCCATTATTGAGCAATAACGCGAGAGAATTTCCCTGGATCTTGATTTCACTCTTGCAACAGGTCGCTAATTTTCCTTGAGGGTTAGTAATTGGAACATTCGTCTCGCTGTGGGCAATAAATTCAGTAGAAATCGATGAAAATTGAATATCGACAAATTTTTACTTTTTTCTATTATTCTAGAATGTCTTGTTTTTCGAATTTCTAATTTTCCACATTTTTTGTTCTCTAATTTTCCGCATTTTTTTTACTTCTATATTCTCGCATAATAATTGTTATAAAAATTCAAGGAAAAAAAATTATGGAAGCTAATTAAATTTGTCATTCGTGAATATCTTCAAAAAAATCCTTTATTGGATTTTTTATGGGTTCCTATGGTGTTTCTGATAAAGGGTAGTTTTCTCACCCCACTCTCGCTTCGCTACAATCTCCTTCACTTCTATGGCATCTCGCAAAATCGCAATTACATGAAATATTAATAAATAAATCAATAACGCAAATATATGAAACATTCGCGGGCTAATTAATAAGGCAATTAAATAAAACATTAGTAAATTCATCAATAATGCAGTTAAATGAAACATCAACGAATCAATTAGCAATGTCCTGAAACGAAATATCAATAACGTAATTAATAACATAATTATGTGAAATATTAATAACCCAATAACTGAAGCAATTATGCGGAACATTTTAACGCAAACGTTGACTTTCAAAAGACAGCGACTACTGAATTCAAACTTCCTTGGATTCTCTTTTTCGTAAAAAGAAATATTGTGCAAACTTAATTGATAATATATTTTGCGAAATATTTTCAAGGGAATGCTTCGACTTTTACTGCTGGTGGATACTCAACTTGTTTTCTAAAATGTACGAAACGTGGAATTTGAAATTCCTTGAATTTCGACTACCCGTAAAATTAATTATTTCTATGAAATATTGAAAATATAAAATCTATTAGCAGGCTCTAATTTCTAAAAATATCAAATTTTGAAATCAAATTTTCTTTTTGAATTTCGATTTTATATTAAAAAAAATATAATTGATTCAAATAAAAAATTATAACGAGTTGTTACAAAAATATAATAACAATAATAATATCAGCTTTTGTTATTGAAACATTCAAAAATTCCTTAAACAAATCTGCAAAATATTCTACGCATTTTTATTGTTATTGAATCAATTTTATTTTTTGCAAGTAGGCTAAAGTAGTTGAAATCCAAAGAATTTTTTTCTTCAGTGTACAAAATTAATAATTATTATTTATTTTAATATTTATTAATAATATTAATAATATATTCTAATGTTTATCAAACATAAATATTAGTACCACACAATTTCGCGCTACATTTTAATGCGTATTTTAATTTTATTTCAATGTGTAAAATTAAATTGAATTACCTAAAATATTTAGAAGTAACCCAAAATTTCCGAAATTTCAAAATAACTTTAACGCAACCTCTAGAAAATAATATAACCATAAAAATCATCATAAATTCTAATATTATTAGAAAATATCGCCACCGTTTTCTAACAAAAACAGCGACCGTTGAATTCGAACTTTCTTGGATTCAGATTTTATATTTAAAAAGAGAGAGAGAGAGAGAGACAGACAAGAGATACAGATACCGGTTGAAAGGTCTATTGTCACGTCCCTCTTTCCTATAGGATTACGCAATTGTTTCTTCTTTCGTACTGTTGCTCTTTTATCCGAGCCCTGAAAAACAAGTTTTGTTCGTGCCGTTGTAGTTGAAAATCGGCATATTTTACGCATCCCCCTTTCTCAATAGGGTCTTGCATTCATTCATCCTTTAGTACCGAACTCCGCGCTCTTTCACGATCGCGCACAAAAGATGACACACTTTCTGTAATTAAAAAAAAAAAGCGGGAGGCGCGGTGGCAAAGGGAAAGAAGCAGCTGATTAATTACACGTGCACTTGCCCTACATTAATTTCGTTTTGTGCAGCTGGTAGTGCCGGAATCGCGCCACTCGATACCGATTTCCACGGAACGCTTTCCGAAACGAGGGAAAACGTTCAACAACCATGCCAACTCATGATTAACAAAAAGAAACTGCGGGATTCGAGGAAAACACGCGAAGACGGTGAACCGAGGGACGAATGGACAAGGATGCCGGGAAAAATCGTGAAACCGGACATTCGTGAGACCCGAGACTCAGGTGTTGCCGGTGAAACGTTATGATAAAGAAACGGAAGGTGCAATTAAGGAAAACAAATTTCGTAAGAAATTCGAGGGTGATTCAGGGGGAGTCCAAGAAACGATAAAAAAATAAATAAAGTGCTGAAAAAATGAGTAAAAGTGGTGACGAGGAACGATTGTGCCAAAGTAACGAAGAAATTGCTAAAAATGCGATGTTTCCGATCAGTGTCTGTCCGTTGGAGAAGTCAACGACGGTGTAATCGGCGACCTGCTGGATCATCGTAATATGCTTCATCGGACGATGATAATCGACTGTGGAATGTGACGAAGCAAGGGCTGGATTTTTCCCCCGAAGGCGATAATAATACCTCAGTCGTTACGTATCGCTACCCATACACTCGTCAACAATGTCGTAATGGGGGGCGCCCCGAGACAATTTTCTCCGACTACATCCGTTCTGGGCACACTTTTACTGATAATCCTCCTCTTCGAAGTATCTCGAGCGATGCGTAAGTAGATGAAATCAACCTTATCACGCTTAAAAACGGAGAACAGACGTCGGAGGAGCGAGGAATGAGAGCCACTGGCGCGAAGTACCGCCAGTCGCCGCTTCGCGGCGCTCGCGGGCGTCTAGGATCGCTCTAAAGTGGATTGAGAAATTGCGTTGCTTCTCTGATCTCTGTTCCCGGATTTTTATATGTAGTATATTGCAATCCAGAGAATTTTTGTTCGGTGTACAAAATTAATGGTAATTATTTATTTTAATATTTATCGATAACATTTATAATATTAATAATATGTTTTAATAATTATTAATAATAAATATTAGTAAAACAGTATTTCGTAATTTTCAAAAATAGTACGTAAAATTTTAAAATTACTTAATTAGTATATATAGCATATTTTATTAAATCAGTCAATCCTTATATTTATTTTTTTATATTTTGGGGGGGAGGGGGGTAAGAAAAATTATGTTGGTTATAGTAAACTTAACGTTTCCTCTGGTGTCTCGGAAACAATTCCCATCCGGGAATTTCCCCGAGTAGACCATTACATGGGAATCGATACCAGGTGACTGCAGTAAAATTCTCTGGGTTACTTCCTCACGGGGAGAATCCACTTGAGTGTTCTTGACGTGGAACACGAGTGTGGTAAAAGCTTCCGCTGCATCCAGTCTCTCTTGGGAGGGAACTTTGACTGGCACGGTAAAATATCCCTCACGATAACTCACGATCCAAAATTGTAGGAGTTTCGTGGCTCGATATTAATTTTCGGAAATTGGGTCTTACGAAATTTTTTTTTTTTTCTTCCACCACGAATGCACTTGCTATCGATAAGTAACAGTATTTTAGAGACTGATGCAGCAGTAAGGTCTGGCGCAAAATTTTAAAATTATCGATAACTAATTATTATGAAATTGCTAATTACCAATTGTCAGTTATCAATTAGTAATTATCGTTTAATTATTAAGCATCAATTATCAATAAATAATTACGATTGGATTATCAATCTTCAATTATCAATTATTAATTATTATTGAATTATTAATCAGCAATTATGAATTATCAATTACCAATCATTACTGAATTATTAATAACATAGTAAAATTTACTTTCCACGCAACCAAATTTCCCGTACTATATTTTTCTCCTACAGAAAATTCGAAAATGGTTTATTTTATTACAGTGGTTGCAGCTTTTATACAAGAAACTTTTTTTATTTTATCGCGGAGTAAAAATTACTGCAACGTAACGAAACTCGCTTTCCTCCCTGGAAAAATGCCAAAAGCTGTTTTCCATATCGTGAAACTTTTTTCCAACACTCGCTTTCCACATTGTAGAATTCCTTCTGACGTAATAAAATTCGCTCTTTCTTTCATTTCTGCGCGAACCTTTAACGCGGTCTCTAATATTTTACTCAAATCAGGTCTATTTCACCACACAAAAAAAGCGAGAAAAGTAAAGAGCACTCTTTATATTCAAAACAAAGACGCTATACATTAGCCTTTTTCTGTAAAAACACTTGATTCCAGAATTTAAGATAAAAGCCAAATAAAAGTGTGTCGAGAAAAAGCTAAAGTGTTGGCAAAAGTTTCAATCTTCAACTACACATGAGTGTACATACACGTATCCACATTTGCACACGTACATCCATATCCATGTCCACGTGTGGGTATATAAAGGCAGTGTATTTATCAACTTCTTTTTTCAACTTGCAGTTTTCATACATTTCTCGCATTTTTTAAAGTTTACCGCGACTTCTTATCTCGAAGGCTAAAACTTTAAGTAGGAGTAGATATATATATATATATACATATACATATACCTTAAGATTAGAATATATATTTTCAAGTAAAAAATACTCCACGAGAGGAAAGTAGCTCGCCTTTTTTTTTATAAAAGCCTGTTTAAGGGTATTAAATCGATTGCGTTCTTTCCTCTCCTTTTTAAAGCCGTTCCTCCCCATCCTCTCTTTCTCTCTCTCTCTTTTTCTCTTTTTTTTTATTGTTATCATACGCGGTTATAAAAATACACGGCAATAATATGATTTTCTTTATTTCATCACGATGTTATAGTTTAGTTAACTCGTTAAAGTTTTATCGCTTGGCAAACTCTTTCTTCCTTTCGCTTTTTCGTTTCGCGCTTCTGCTTCTTTTTTACCCGAAAAACTCGCACAGAAACTTTCCCTCGTCCCACTTGTTTCTATTAACGTTTCTCTCCCATTTAAATTTCACAGACGGAATTTTTCATTTCTTTGGATACCATAAATATTTGACGCTGAAAATCGTAATTTCCCTCAAAAGCCTCGGCCTTTTTCTTTTTTTTTTGCCCCTTTCCTTCTTTGCTACGGTCTCTCGTTGACTTTTATAACGCTCCGTCGAAATGCCGTAATCCTTTCAGCGCCGTGCTGTAAAATTTCCTCTAAAACAGTATCGACTGCTTTTCCACGTCCTATCAGATATCACTAAATAATAACATTGGCTTTCCACCTTGTAGAAATTACTGCGGCGTAACGCGATTCGAGCGATTCGCTTTTGACTCTGGGAAATTCGCCCTAACGTGGTAGCAATCGGATCGACTATTGTGAAATAATGAGATTAGCTTTTTACCTTGGACAAATTTGTGTTGACGTAATGCGATTCGCTTTTTGCTCTTCGCAATTTTTCCTAACGCAATTGTAGGTACAATTTTTTTCTACATCGGTCGAGAACAGAAAAACTGTATTGTATAATAATTATATTATAATACAGTTATTTGATTTCGGAAGACCCTTATTCGATGTATTTTTTCCGAGGTAACCAATTCTGTTAAATCTACCCCATACGACGAGGCGATGATCGGACAACTTTTGGCCGAAAAATTCGACTTTGGAAATCGACTTTTGGGGATTACAGGGAGACCCTTATCCGATGTATTTTTTTCCGAGGAATCCATTTTCATTGTCAAAATTCAAGATTTCTTACGGGAAATGCGATTTTTTCTCAAAAAACCTACTTTTTTCCAACTTCCGCTAGGATTTCATCGAATTTGACCTTTGGAATCGATTCTACGGGAAAAATTACCCCTAAAAATGACTTGTCCAACTACATTTTTAAAACTTTAATTTTTCCCCCATTTGTTGCCCAAATAATCGACTTTTGGAAAATTTTTTTAACACTTTGGGGAGACCCATATTCGATGTATTTTTTTTCGAGGAATCCCTTTTCATTGCCAAAATTCAAGATTTCTTACAGGAATTACGATTTTTCTTCAAAAAACCTACTTTTTTCCATCTTCCGCTAGGATTTCATCAAATTTGACCTTTACAATGGATTCTACGGGAAAAATTACACCGAAAAATGACTTGTCCAATCCCATATTTGAAACTTCAATTTTTACCCGTTTTTAGGGGTAAAAATGTAACGAAATATGTCTCCTACCTTGCAGAAATTACTTTATCGCAATACATCCCTTTCCAATTGTAAAATTCTCTGTAAGATAGAAACAACTTTTTCTATTTTATGAGATGCTATATCCTGGATTTTCTTGCTTCCGTATAGAAATTACTGTGACGTAATAAAATATGTTTCCCGGGTTATAAAACACCTTCTCACATGGTGACAAAAATTTGCTACATTGTGCGAAATACTATTACGTTATGGAATTTCCTTTCTATTATATAAAAATTACTGCAGCATAATACCGCGTTATATGCTTGCAATTGTCTTCCGTATCACACACGAGACACTATAAAAGAGAAAGGTTACTATAAAAAAAGGTAACATTTCCTTTCGTCCCTATGGAAATCGCCGTGACGTAATACAATACCCACCTACTTACGTTTTTCGCGTTTTGAAATTCCCTATTATAACGTAGTAGAAGCGGCTTGTAACATTTTACGAGCTACTGTATTTTATTAAAATGCTGTGTTTAATTAAGAGTGAAAATCTTTTTTCTTTCTTCGCAGTATACAAATTTCTGCAACGTCACGCAATTAATTTTTTAACGCTATAAAATTCATTAGGACATATCACCCACCACGTACAAAATGCAAATTCTAAATTCCAAATAATAATAATAATAATAATAATAATAATAATAATAATAATAATAATAATAATCATAATCATAATATCGATAATAACATTAAAATGTGAGTCCTTTGCGTAACAGAAATTTTTGCAACACGAAGAAAATTTTGTTTGCCGTTAAAAAATTCCCTAAGACCTAGCAGCAATAATTTTTTGCATTGAAACAAATAATAACGATAAATATATTTACACCGTCCATCCCACAAAAAAATTTCCTCGACCTGATGGAATACGTATTCCATCTACTCAAAATTCCCTAAAACGTAGTGGATTATTTTCTACGTTGTAACAGGCCATAATAACACTTAGGCATAAACCTCCCATCCCATGAAAATTTCCACGACGTAATTAAATACGTATTTCATGCTGCTAAATTCGCTAAAACGTAGAACAGACCTTTTTTTCTCGCCTCACGTGTGGAGAAAACGGTCCACGCATCTCGACGTTACGCGTTTCTCAGCTTCTCTTCACGACAAAGACTCGTTTTCATTATTTAGCCACGGGAAGAAAACCCGAAAGAGAATTTCGTTTTATTTACTCGAAAGGATTAACTCTCTCCGACGTCGTCGTCGTCGTCGACGTCGACGTCGACGTGGGTCGTCGTTTCGAACCCAGAAATAAATATTTATTCCACTTTTAATTCTCCTCTTTATTCCCCTCGATTGCGGAATAATGAACAAAATGAGATCCCTAGAAAAACTACCGGCAGGAGTATCGATAATAGATAAATCGATTGGGTGTCTCTATACATACTATGTATACTATATATATATAGCTCACGGGGCACGGAATCACACCTTAACATATCCAGATATATCCGTGCACGAGCCTCCTCCTCCTCCTCCTCCTCCTCCTTCACTTCCTACGTGTGCACCCCCGACAAATAATGAAGTACATCGTGGAAGTATCCTTTTTCTACCTCTTTTTCCAGGTTTGAAACAACATACCGACTCCACGGACCTTGCAAGTGGAGGTAAGCTCACCTATCGATGCTACACGTAAATGTGTTCCATATACAAGCCGATGGCTTGCTGTCAATTAAATTAATGATCGCCAGAAAATAGCCGTGGCACGAACAAACGAATTCCATAACCAACGGGATTTGCGCAGGTATTGGTAGGTAGGTAGGTTTCGAAAAGAGCCTGAATGGATTAATTAAGTTTTTGGGCTGGAAGAATTTAATGACCCAAAAATGGATCCCCCATCAATTGGGGTTCCGCGGTACCGAATAACGGCGAAACGCCAATTGGCGGTTTCAAATGTGAAGTATCTTTCACCGCAAATTCACCCGAAATGGAAAAAATGGGAGTAGAAGCGAGATCAGAGCCTAAATAAGGCCCGAGGGCAGAGCAAAGATAATTAGCAATTCCAAGGGAGTCCCTTCCGAGGGAGCCCACCGATCCTTGGGAATAAACCCATAGAAATTGGGGTGAAATGGATGAAGAAGAGACGTTGGAAGGTTAATTAGCATTTTTTATGGGGTCCATTAGTGACTCGAATAAACAAAATTGTGTAAATTGTATTGGAATTGATATGGACCGGAACCTAGAGCGCTAATTGTGGAATAACATGGGATCCGGTGAGTTTCCAAAGAAGATTTGGAATGAAATGGATGAAAAGATGCCTTTTGGGGTGCTAATCAGCATTTTTTGTGGGCTCAAAATTGCACAAATCGCCTTGCAATGGGAATGAGATGGGCCTAAGAGCGCTAATGGAGGAACTCGAGAAGATCCTGTAACACTCCAAAGTAGCTTTGCAACAAAATGGGACAAAGGGAGATTTTAGAGCGCTAATTAGCAATTCCAATGGGGTCTACTACTAATTAGGACAGACAAAGCTGCATAAATTTCATTACAATGGAAGTGAGATGGATGTTGGAGCTCTAATTGGGGATTCCACTGGGATCCACTGACTCTCCAAAGTAAGTCTGCAGTAAAATGGAAGAACAGAGGATTTTAGGACACCAATTAGCATTTTCAATGAGGTCTCGAACCACCAAAATTCCATAACTTCCATTGCAATGGGGGTGAAATGCATTTTGATGGGATTTAGCGACTCACCAAAACCAATTTGCAACGAAATGGAGAAATAAGGGCACAGAAATGCGCCAATTGGTATTTCTGAAGGGGTCGCTCATTGGTAAAGTCTCAAATTCCGTCCCGAAGAAATAAAAATTATTCAAATTTTGGAGGGGTCCATTTTTGGGAGTTTCACGAAATTAAGCGATAAAAAAAATCCAATGGCGTTTTCGGTTTCGCGAAATTCAGCAAATGCGAGTAAATGAAAGATAAGGGTCTTGAAAGTTAAATACCTCCGAAAATTGCGGTCTTAAGGGAACACTTTTAACGGCGCTCTTCGTTGGAGGAGAGCGTCTTCCATGAAAGTACAGTGTTATATTTTTGCGATAAAATGCAAATGTAACGGGACCCTCCTTATCAGAGCTACTGCTCGCGATAAACAATAAACGTGAAAGACCGTAGATAGGAATATTTTGTATTTGACTACTTTAAACATCTTCGAGATTTGATTCTTTATGTGAAATTTAATGCGGTGTCGTCTGTAAAGCAGAATATGCTCTATAAAAAAAGACACTCCAAAGGTCTTTCATGAAATGCAAATTTAACGATAGGGGTAAGCAAAAATAGGTGATTTTACCCCTTGTAGGATCCAAAGGGGAGGTTTTTCCCATTTTTCACGGGGACGTTTTGTCGTATTAGGTTGTCGCCAATTAAAGTAAATTTTGTCGCCTTTTTTATTTATCAGGGTACCCGTTTTTTGTCTTTCCTAGCTAGGTATTAGTTCTCCTGGTATTTTTTTATTACTCAAATTGTAAAAAAATTGAGAGAAATTCTAAATCAGCTTATGCATTTTTTCCCTTTAGAAAAAGAAATTGTTCTGCTGTATAATAAATTTTACTAGAAAAGTCACTGATTAAATATATTAACGAATTTTAATTTTTCTTCAAAGAGAAATATCTTTCTGCTGGTGTAGATTTTTTGTTGCAATGTAATAAATTTTACTAACGAGAGAAATATTCATTATACTAAACAATTCTCATTATACTAAAACATTGAGTATAATTAATATACTAATGATTGTAGTATAATTAAAAATAAAAAATTAAATTAAATTACGTTAAAAAATATTTTTCGGCTGGAGTAGACTCTTTTTGCAATCTAATAAATTTTATGAAGAATAATTGGTTACTAATAATAGAAACTAATAATATACAGACATAAAATATATTAATAAAATATATTGATAATTTTTTTAGAAGCATATTTTGTTATACTTCTTCATTAGCAATTAAAATAATATTTGTTATAAAAAATACTACACCTATCATTTTTTTATTCGCCATAAATAGGGTGAAATTTCAAAATTACCACTTTCCGCACTTTCTCCTTCAGAAAGAGAACTTTTTCAAAGGCCAATAATTTTTGTAGAAAAAGAAAATACCAATAAAATACACTCTACGATAAAAAAAGGGTACTCCAAGCTCTCGAATAATAAACAAATATAATATTAGGGAATTTTCTGCATATCCTGGAGGGTACAAAATTCTATTGAACAAATATGCAGCAATAAAATGTATTAATAAAAGTTCATCGCGAGCTTACATATATATACACTCTCTTCCAAAGTAATAACATCAAAGTACTTTCTACCACGAAATTACCTTGAAGCATCGAAATCATTCCAATACAAATAGAGGATTTACCGTTATCAATTGTAAAATGTTTACCCTCGCCCTTGCAGGGGATACAAACCACCCCATTTTGGCGGACCAACCCTCCAGAATACTACCATCCGAAATTTCCCATGAGTTTACAAACTTCTTACCTCGTTTACGTATGAAGTTCGAAGCTTGTTTACATATGCGTTGAAATACCAACTTCTGTTTTCGCATCCTTCCTTAGCGTCATCCCCATCCAGCGAAACGGGGGTTGCTGAAAAACAACATTTCCGTTACTCCAAGCTTGAATTTCCAATATCCTTTCGTCTATTTAAGGAGCTCCGAGCGTGCTCCAATCCGGGGCATAAAGAACAACGTAATCGTGTGTTAAAAGCAAAGTGCATTTGAGAATGAAAATTCTCAAATCCTGGTGACTTTATGGTCTTTGAATGACTGGAGAGAGAAAAATTGTACATTGTCTCGTTTCTCGTCATACCCTTAATAAAGAGACAACGGCAAAAGGGCCATGGCTGACCCGATACACACACACACACACACACGCACACAGATTGATGATGGCAACGTGTAAACAAAAAATGGCAGCGAACTATAAAATTTCAGCAGGTTAAATTAAAAGCTCTCGTATGCAAAACTTTACGGTCTAATTTTGCACTTTATGCTTTCGAAGAATCCCAAATGAAATTTTTAATTTCGTTACTTTAATGAAAACAATATTACAAACATAAAATGTTCGCTCTAGTAAATTTTATATTGTGAACAATAATAATAATAATAATAATAATAATAATAATAATAATAATAATAATAATAATGATAATAATAATAATAAAATAAAATAGAAGTAAGAAATGCAATATCGTGCAATGTATGTATATATCTATATATATTATTATAGAAACTTGTAGAATAGACGCGAAGGAATGAAATTGAAAAGAATTTCAAGGAATAGACAATCGAACATTCCAATCAGCATAGCTTAAGGAATCAAATTGTCTGTTATAAACGTTGGATTCCATTCAATTTCTTTCACTTACTCTCAATCCCCTGCGATTGAAAATTAATTTTTCTACAAAGATTCCACTTAAATCTCGCGTAGGTTGAAACATTTAAACGCTGTCGATATTTTCTTTCGAGAGAGAAATTGTGGCATCGGACGCTAATAATACATATTTTTGATTTCTCATGAGAAAATACTGCAAGAAAAGTATTTTCCGGTCCCCGGAGATTCGATAGATTTATTTTGTCCCCTTTGTTCCATTTTTGTATATATATTAGAGATTTTCATTTTTCTTATTCGCAAAATAGCTGAAATTGCCGACCAATTTGGAAACTTCATATTTTCAAATTCTGTCTTTGTCGAAAATTTTTACTGAGAAATTGGGACAAAATAAAATTTTGTCACTTTCTTCTAGTTACAAAAAAAAATCTTCGTGAAACTTCGCCACTTTTTTTCCAATAAAAAGTAATGAAGAAAAATTTATGTGTATTTTTTCTTTTACTTTCTATTATTTTTTTCAATTACGCGTTTCATATTTCAACGAATAATTTTGTTCGTGAAATTTCGTCATTTTCTTTTAATAAAAAAATAACGAAAAGAAAGTAGAAAAAAAAAATATATATATATATATATACTCCTCTCGTCATCTTTTCAAATATACTTTTTATATATCAACAAATAAATTTATATTAAACTTTCTTTTTTTTCTACTAAAAAGATAATGAAGGAAAAAAAATTATTATATATTTTTTTTCCTTCTTTTCGTCATTTTTCGTTTATTAGAGCTCAGTCTTTAGTTAAATTCGCCTAAAGCAATTTTATATAATCGAATTCCGTATTCATAAATCTGTAGAAATATTGCCAGACCCGATATAATTAACCCACAATTTTTCACTGACCGATTTGCTAACTTTGAATTTTCTCGAAACCAAAGAAAATGGACTTACGCCACTTTCAAAATAAACGGTCCATATATCTATAAACGGACGACTCTGGACCCAAGAATTCATCATAGCTTACACCGCCACAAAACATAAACCAAATGTACACTTGCGGAAACTTGGTGCTCCAACTGTTGTATTGTTTCCCAGCCAAGTCTAGACGATGCTTCAACTGGATTTCAGTGTTCTCGCGTTTTGTATGGGAAGTAAGCATTAGCATTAGTATCAACATTAGGATTAACTATCGGCTACTTTGGCAAGAAGAATACGATCGTATTATCGGCAATTCACAATGGCAGCAATTCCGTTGATAAAGAGGCTGGGTATTAGAAGGGCTTACGCCGATCGATCTTCGGTTACTTCGTTATTTTTAATGGCGAATCCGCCGGCCTTTAGGTACGTGATACTTTGTTACTTTTAATTGCCACTTTTCATGGCGAAGCGTCGCTTGGGACCGGCAGTTGCTGAAAACATCCTTGCATCCCTTGGGGAAAAAGCGCTGGACCAGTTGTGTGAGCAATCTTTGACGGCACTGCCGGTCATTTTCCAATATTTCCAAACCTCTTTCATGCCGATGCAATTTTTCCTGCATACTTTTTGCGTTTTGACGTTTTCGATGGGGTTAGTGGATTCCACGCGAAAGTTGATGGGGGATTAGCTTCTTCGGGTTCATCCCAGCGATAAAAATGAATTGTAGTTTTTGTAATAAATGTAACTTTGCTTGAATATATGCAGGTTTTGTTTGTTATTATTCTTGGGAACGAAATCGTTTATAGTATTTTACCGCGACTGAAAAAAAAAACTGAAAATCGCATTTTAAATAATATACTTTTCTTTAGCTGCAACGAATTGGGACAAAAGCACTAAAGTAATTAAAAAAAGTATTTATAATTATGGTAATTCTTATTATGTTTAATGATATTCCAACTATTTTTGAAAAAAACAAAATTAGGAATTAGCAAGATCAATAACCAAAGTGTTTTAATATTTGTTTTTCCTCTTTTTTAGTTAAAAAATGTTTTTTTCTTTCACCAAAACAATCAAAAAGTTTATAACAAAATCATTAGAATAATTGTGAAAACTAGTAATTTTAACTATATCTTTAGCATCGATTATTTATTCTTATAATAATATCAATTCCATTTATTGTTACTCCAAATGCATTTTATAAAAAAAAACAACATTTTTTTCAAAAGGAATAACGGGCTTATTATATTTCGCATTTTTTGTATCAGTATTTCTTTAAATATCATTCTTAAAAATCCAATTTCTGAATAAAAATTATCCGATTAAAAAATTGAATTTGTTGTTACGCCAAATTTATTTAATAAAAAAGAATCAAAATTTTTTTAATGTATAACCAACGTATTATATCCTATTTTTGTATCTATCTTTTTTAAATAAAAATTTTTTTAGAATCCTCTCTTTAGTAAATATTACCCCATTAGAAAACCCCAAATTCGTTTAATTCCCGGCCAATTCGGCAGAAATTCGCGAGTTTCCCTAAATTGCATAAAAAAAAAAAAGAAAGGGCTGACAATGAACGAGAGAGAGGACTTAGCGCAACGAATGGCAGCTCGCGATTGCATCTCTATTTTTGGAAAAGTGAAATGCGGATTGATGACGGGCGGGTAAACGTTTCACGGCTGAATTTATTTGCGAGATCTTCAACCCGTCGTTGCATTTATCTCCGGACACGAGCAGGGCGAGAAATTATTCAATGCCTGCACTCGTTGCCTATACATGTCCGCTAATTTTAGCCTCATCATAATTTCATACTTGAAACTTCGCATCCACCGTATTGTTGTCCGCCTTGAGCTTCCGTCGCGATGCTAAAGAAGCACTCTTGTCTCTCGTACAGAAACGTTAAACCTACCGTTGAGGTAAATAACGCTAGGTAGCTCCTTATTAACACCGCTCCTGGGGAAATCGCAAACATAATTATAGCCGTTTTACGAGTGAATGTCGGATACTCCGGAGGGTGAACAACACTGTGACAATGCCAAGGAGAAAGCCTAGTAATTTCCACTAACCGAGTGTAATTGTAACTGAAATTTAATCGGGCCCTTTTACGGTTGATAAATAATTGGACAATATTGGGTTAAAGAATTAGGCAAGGGTTGAATAAATAGTTATTTATGGATTTTAAGACCTGGATGTAAAAATACCTAATGAAGCTTTTGAGACATGAAATGACCGCATCCAGAAAAATTAAGGGGGTAAGGTCACATATAAAAAGAAAAAGTATATTAATTTTTTTTTACAACTTTTATTATAAAAATACATTTTTTAAATATACATTGTAAATTGTACTACTAAATACTTACTAAATTATTTTTTCGAAATCCCTAGTATCTAGTATAAACATACTAGAGATTTGTTAAAAATTTCCATTTGGCGCAAGGTTCAAGGAGCACCGATTGACCGATTTGACTCCGCAATGGTTCATTTTCTCTGGAAGACCATCCTTTATGGAATGAATGTGGGAATTTGGAAAGAAAAAAAAATTACAAAAGTTCTGAATTTTTTAAACCCAAAAACAAAACAAAAACCAAAATTATGTATATATATCTGATAAAAAGTGTTGTAACTTTTTGTTTACTTACTTCTTCCAAAATTCCCACATTCATGCCGTAAAGGGTCTTCCTCCGAATGAAATGAGACCTTGTCGAGGCAAATCGATCAATCGGTGCTCCTCGAACCTTGCGCCAAATGGAAATTTTCAACAAATCTCCAGTATGTTTATACTACATACTAGAGATTTCGAAAAAATAATTTAGTAAGTATTTAGTATTACAATTTTCAATGTATGTTTGAAAAATGTATTTTTATAATAAAAGTTGTAAAAAAAATTGATATACTTTTTCTTTTTACAGGTGACCTTACCCCCTTAAGGCACTAATTGTTCAATTTCTAGTTGATTCAATCATGAAAATAGTCGAACCAACGATAAATGTAGTTAAAATTACTAGAATTATATATTTTAGTATTATTAAGTTTTTAGTATTATATAATTATTAGAATTAGATATTTGTTTCAACTACGGCAATAATTAAAATTACTATAAATTTTTTTTCAATGTGACGCTTTTTTCAAAATTAATCCCTTGGGCCTCGATCCCGAAGCCCTCTCATGTAGAGAATTGATGCATTCGACTAATTAATTACTAATTGTAAGAATAATTACATATTTGAGTTGAAGGGGTAAATTAAAATAAAAAACAATTTCCAAAAAATCGAACATTGCAATTGCGCGCTCGCAATTTTTTGTGAATATTCGAAATTGCGCTTCTTGAATTCCAAAGAATTATAAATTGAAGCTATAAAAATGAAAGTTAATTTAAAAATTACTTAAAAATATATTGGTTATTTGAAATCAGCGTATAATACTTTTTCTCGCAACTTTCCAATGTTAGTGTTAATTAGCGTTTGACTTTCGAGCAAATACACGCTCTTCTTTTTCTTCCCGGAAAGAACTACCAAGTTTAAGATCTTAAGTAACTTTCGTACAAGAACACCTTCATTATTTCACGTCAGATTCTAAGATTCTTTTTATTTTATAATTTACGCTTGTTTTTTTAATCTATATTTTATATTCGAGCTTTTGATATAACAATGTTTTTACAACATTCTAATTTCAATTTTAATATGTAACGAAGCATCAAAGAAATATTTTTAATCCTTTACACATATAATGAAAAATAAAATATAAAATCTTAAAAATCGGTATTATAAATATTATTTTTTAAACAAATCCAATTTTTTATTCCGAGCCCACAAATTTCCAAGCCAACGAGGTCCCGATGGTGACACTGGGTCATGTGCATAATTAGGTCCCTGACCAAATTACCTTGTGCAATAATTTTGGTTGGCTATAACACAAAGTTGAAAATTCATCGCAGTTGCAACCCGAAACTATTTATTTGCCGGGTAGTTTCCATGATATTTATGGGTCCCGGAACTATTTTGTAGCCAATGACTATTTTCAAGGCAGCAGCGTGTAAAAATAACATAGACGCTGGTCAAGTTCGTATGCTCCGGGAAATATATAAATACGTGTGCATACACATGCACGGGTACATAGAGTCGCCATAACTATCCGCATATTTCCATAAAGCTCCACATAAAGTTTATAGCGGTTCCAATTATAGTTATGGCGACAGGAACTACTGTACGATTACGGCCGCTAGTACGGCAGCAACGCTTTTTTCCTGTTCCCAGAGTGACGAGAAACTAATTATCCGACAGACGATTTTTTTGTATATTTTTTTCCTTTTATTTTTTAATTTTTATTTGTTTTCCAACTCGAATATAAAGTATCGTCCAAGCATTGATTTTCACGGATTCGACCGATTTTTCCCTGTTTGTGGTAACACCGAAAACGAAAAAACCATTTTTCAAATTTTTCCCGTTTATTATAATATTAAAAAATAACAAAAATAAAATTCGCTAAGAAAATAATAAAAATATTCCCATACTAAAAAAAAAAGTAAAGTTACATAAAAATAATACAAGCTTCTAAAAAATAGAAAATTCGGTGGAAAAATAATTTATAAAATAATAAACACAAAAATATACGATAATAATGGAATTAATTATTACTTTTTGATTTTTAATAATATTGTAAACGCATTCCGGAAAAAAAATAATTTTGAAGCCATCGAATATTTTTTTTATTCACTCAATTTGAATTTTTGTACCGTGATAATTTGTTTCTTCCAATGTGAAAATTTGTATTTCGGGAAAAACTCGACAAGCAAAAATACCCGTGAATTAAAAGTAAAAATAGCGTAAAGGAATTTTTATAAAAACAGAAATTTCCTCGTTTATTGACATTTTTGTAAAATGATCTGGTTTCTTTCTTAAAATTCCGATTTTCGGTCATGTGAATAATTTTTACGGAGTTAATAGGTTTTTTTGGTCGCGATATTAACATTCTCCGACGTTATTGACATTTCCTTTTATCGCATTTTCATCATCGACGAAATTAATTTCGAGCTAAATTGCAAATTCACATTTTGCCACGAGATTGACACGTTTTTCGCAAAATCAATTTCGGGGAAAATTCCAATTCGGCCTTTCGTGACGAAATTGCAATTTTCCGGAATAAACCGAAACTTTCAAAGAAATCCATGACTTATTTGATTTCAACAAAAGTGACGTTTTCGATGACATGAAATTTGCCGGGTAAATTCGCGTTTTTCTCAATATTCGCATTTTCAGGCGAAGGAAGCGCTTGGAAAAAAAATGCAACGGACATAAATATTTGTATGCAATTCATGGTTGCAGGTTGCAAGTTAACATTTGCTTTCCTGAATCTTCGCAACGATGATAAATTTTATTCAGAAAGCATGAAATGGAATTGAAAACGAAATAGTTATGACGAGAGAAACCACCGAACGAATAAACAACCGCAATATTTACAGTAACTCTGTGACGTTATTTTTTTTCTTCCTTTCTTTGAAACGCAGTGAAATAATATCAAAAAATTAAATACCGAGAATCGAAACTGTGAAAAACATATATGCAAGAATGTGTGTATTGTAAAATATGTGGATGTGAAAATTCACGCATATATATAAAAATTGGCAGATTGGAAGTCATTGATATATTTTTTTAAATAACACATTATAGTTCAATATATAATTTTTAAATTATAATATTTAAATTTACTTATTTTTATTATTACTACACTGTAAAAAAAAATTTATAGTAATTCCAAATATTGCTGTAGTTGAACATATTTCTAGTAATTTTAACTCCAATAATTATTTATCAGATTTTTAAGATGTCATTAATTCTTTGGCTTTCGACTTTCTAGTAAATATTTACTTAATTATTTAAATACCCATTAATTATTGTTTCAACTACCTTCATGAATAAGTCAACTAGAAATTAAATAATTAGTGCCTTTATTTTTTTCTGTCTATTTATATGTATAAAAAAAAGAATTGCCAAGAACCACAATTTCCAATTTAAATTTTAATTTAAATTGGAAATTGTGGTTCTTCTGAAATAGTGAATTTATCAGTAAAATGTTATTAATTTTGTGTCGATGAAATATTGAGTCTCGAACGAGATATATAACTTGATAAATACATTTTAGCTGAATATTTTCCAAATAAAAAATATATTTTTATTTTTTAGCGTATATTTATTCGATACAAATTGTTATTTATATAATCCAAGTGTTTTAGAATATATTTCTACGCTTGTACATTTAAAACTATATTTTTGCCAATAAAAAATTGGGGAAAACTTTCGATGCAAAAATTGAGGTGCAACTAAATTTCTCGTGAAATTCAATAAATGGAAATGAAACAGCTGCAAAATGAAATAACTATATTTGTAACATTTTCGAGTATTAATAACTTTTTGCGTCTACCTGGAACCTAAATTCCTCGGAAAAACAGGTGAAAGCGGCAATATCTGGAGAAAAGGCTGTACCTAGCCTAATTAATTCGGTACCTGCTTAGAATGATAACTCGGCTGTCTCATAAGTAGAGACGCTATTTTTATCATAACATCAACTAGAAATAATACGGTCGTGCTCCTGTTTCCTCGAGTGTATTTCTCCGGTTGCAATTTTCCCAATTTTCTTGCCGGCGAATGTGCCGCGGAATAAGAATCGTTTCATTTCTTTTCTTCGCGTACACTTTAAGTTGTTTTCCCGGAGAATTTGCCAAAGCGGCAAAAGTATATCACACGCAGATAAAATCAGCAGTAAATTCCTGCCCGTAATTACATGGCTTGCGGAGTGCAGACATAAAACATATTTTTCCATCACATGCCGCAGAATATATTAGTTTCCAAAAGTCTTTGACTCTTCGGTCTCCTCCTCTGTTTTTCTTTTCTTTATTTAGATAAAAAAGGAAAAGCAATTCCGAAATTTTAGTCGTAATTTATATTTTGTTTTATTATCGAAAATTCCAAATTCGAGTATTTTCTTCTTGAGAAAAATTAAAAAACATTTCAAATCTCGGCAATTCCCAGTTTAAATTTTTGTATTTTGGATAAATCAAATAAAAAATAGTCTACCCTTATTTTACCAAAATTTGCACTCTCTAAAAATAGGTAAACTCAAAATTCGAAAAATTGGATCCAAATTCTTATTTTTGGGAAACTGTTTTCACGGAAAACACGAAATTCGAGTATTTTCCTCTTTAGAATAATAAGAAAACCTTTGAAATTTCGAAAATTTCCAGTTACAATTTTTGGATTTTGGGTAAATCAATTAAAAAATAATCTATCGACATTCAACGAAAATTTGCACTCTCTAAAAATAGGTAAACTCAAAATTCAGAAATTTGGCTCGAAATTTCTAAATTTAACAAATTCTTTTTGTCAAAAATTTCAAATCCGAGTATTTTCCTTTTCAGGCAAAAATAACAAAACGTTGAAAAATTCGAAACTTGCCAAAATTATAATTTCTCTGTTTTAGGTAAATTCATGAAAAAATAATCTACCCACATTCCAGAAAAATTTGCACTCCGTGAAAATAGGTACCTACACTCACATGCTAGAGCATATATTAATTTCCAAAAGCCTTTGACTCTTGGGTCTCCTCTGTATTTTTTCTTCATTTAGATAAAAAGGGATAAGCAAACGAAGCTGAATCTGTTATTTCGCGTGTATGGGTACGTCAATCTCTGTGCATATGTGTACCTGAGAAGCGGGTTAAAGCAACTACACGAGTGGTACACCGATGTTTAACTATTTTCTTTACATACTCGTACCATCTGCATAGATGCACATATCGACTCCTATCATCTATTAAATGCATATAATGCATACACGAGTTGTACCCAGTTGTGATGGATGATCCACTTTGCCGCGTTACCTACTTTCATCAAGCATCGAACGGAAATAGTTGACTTTTCAACAAAGACGTTTCATTTTCATTTTCATTTCATTTCATTTCATTTTATTTCATTTCCACCTTTCCTTTCTATTTGCTCCAAGAAAAAAAAAATCTATCTATAGGCACGACCTTTTTCTTTCACTCTCAATCGCAGTCAAATAAAATTTTTTTTTCATTCAAAAAGTTGATTATGATAATAATGCTGCTATAACCATAACATTTATAATAATGATAATAATAGATTATTCATGGGCACATTTCGGCATTATTTTTTTTTTAAATTATCGACATTTCAATCTTTCCTCTCTATTTACTTCGAACAAAATCCAAGCTATCGGCACGTACCTGCCTGTTTTTGTGGCTCTAAATCTGATGAAGCAAATATGTCGAATAGGATTATCGTTAGTGGAGTGTATAATAATAATAATAATATCAATAATAATAATAATAATAATAATAATAAAAATAATTCATCCGGGAAAAATAAAATTAGACTTGGAAATTCGAACACTAGCGTCGGAACCAAAATCGATGCGTGAAAAATTCTTTAGTACCTCGACATTTTTCTCCGTCAAGAGAGTTTTTGCAAAAAGAGTGTGAGAGAGAGAGAGAGAGAAAGGGAGAGATATCCCAAGAATAAGTCACTAACGGAAAAAAAAAACTAAAAAATATCCGTGATCATTAACCGAAGGTGCTCGGGCTGTTAACCTGAATTTTAAGTATGATAACAACGGCGGGGTGTATGTGGTGCTCTCAATTTTTCAAAATCTTTTTCCCCGCATGCAGCGAAGTAATCGCCTTTGAATGTGCCCCATTTAAACGGAAACTTAAGTGCAGAATGCGGAGGAAACACCGGTGTGCGATCCATATATTTCCCAGATATATTCGTCTTCCCACCTAAGTGTATATATGGGTAATTTAAAAACTGTCTGATACACACACTGCCGGCGATAAGCGTATAAAATTGAATCAGCAGAATTTATCATTCGCCCCGGAAAAGCGAAGTATCGTTAATTCACTGCTGAAAACCGCCGCGAATTTTAAACGGGTCAGCAATCGAACGCAAACGTTTGCCGGAAATCATTCTTCTCGGGGTGCTTTCGAGATCTTTCATGGGTTTTCAATTTTTTTTGTGTTGTCTGACCCTGAAACAAGACTTATAGTGATTTTTTTTGCAATTTAGCGATATTTGATAAAGAACTTTTTGAATTCCTAATTTTTATTTAATTTCGGTTTCGATATTAGTTTATTTATTAAAATATGTTTAATTCATTTTATTTACAATACTTACCCAAAGTCAATACAAATATTAATAATCAAAATGATACAAAAATGAACGATAACCAACAAATAAATAAATGAAATTTGTTGATTACAACTAATTTACTCACGTTAGAATTTGTTAGTACCTTCACAAATTACTCCTGATTTATTTTTACGAAATTAATTTTCCTTTGTATAGTTTGACTAATTCCTTGGATAATTTTTGGATTCATAAAACTCAATTTGTAATCAACTCTCCTAATGACTTTAACATTCTTCTTAATAATTGTAATTCCACAAATACCATTATTTCAATTTTCTTATTTGCCTCGATCAGTCCTTATCAATAATTATAAATATTTTATCAATTTCTAAAGTACGATCCAAATTTCAGTCGATTTTCCATTTTCTCTCTATTTGTATAACGGATTTTCCAAAATCGTAACAATAATACGCGGAAAAATAGAAGAATACGAAAATCAAATAAAAATACATCCAAGAGACATAAAATTGTAATAAATATATTAAACAATATGTGACAATTAAGTATGTTAAATATACTAAAAAAAATTGTAAGAATCCCAAAGTAGACCAATTACATAATAAATCACATATAGAGAATTACATAACTGCCACCAGATAAGTTTAAAAACCAATACCATGAACAACAACAACAACAACAAAAAAGGAGAATTCCCTGGAAGTTTGTAGAAACAAGAGAATACCCCAATAGTTCGTCAAAATCCCGAACTACCGAAGTTTTAATCACGGCTGCAAAAAAAAAAAACGATCCATTCGCTCTCAATACTAGTTAACAATTTTTTTGTACAATGGTGCAATATATGTATATATATATATATATATACACTCCGAAGTGGATTTCGAAACGTCAAAAAAGGTATCACGGGATTCCAGAAATTCCTCACACCGTACTTGCTCGCGTCGATGCGATGATGAAATAGCTGGAGGTTGGAGCATTGTTGTACTGATTCCGGAATTCCTGGATACCACCTTTCGAAAAATACGATAAATATTACGAGGAAAATTGCTGCTGCAAGCATTTTTCATCTTTGGAAATTCGATCGCTCTGGAAATGCATCCCCCAGCCAAGCTACGAACTCAAAGTCGCTGGATTATGCATTTCTATGCATTTACCTACTTACATACTCACGCACAGGTACGCACGCACGCACTCACGCACCCACGCACGCACACATGTTTTAATTATAAATGCATATATATTTCCTGCACCCATTTTCTGGGTTAATTTTTGGGAAAATTGTCTTTTCCCCAAAATTATGTAAATATTTTGGCAGATGCACTAAAAATAAATGGCAAATTTAATCAAGCCAAAAAAAAATTTATATATATATATATATATGTATATTGCATCGCCCGTAATTTACATTGGACCCGATGGAGCCCCACCGAAAGGGCGATCTTTGCAGGAAGGAATTATGAATTTACAGTATTCATATAAATGGCAGCTTCCGCTTGAAACTGATCGCAGTATCCACCGGTTATTCATTCAGAAAATCACTTTGCCATCCCAGCATGATTTTAAATGACTTCAAACGAGCTCAACGGCTTTCGACTGGGCCGAAACTGGCTTTGACTCATGCACAGAATGAGTGAGTGCTTTCAAATGATTTTCGGCTAAAGAAATGAAAAAAAAAAAAAAAATTTCCACCGGCTCTTCGGCCCCGCTGATTGCATTGACTCCACTGTTTTTACACGATTCTTCCGGTACCGCTACCGGGCATAAAAACGCATCGTAATTTCATTTGACGTCAAACGATTTGCCACATGATTTCCAATGTTTTCATGTGACATTTTTGGATGATTTTGCGTTTAAATAGAGCGAAGGTTTTTTTTTAAATCGAGATGTGCCCCAGAGGTTTTTCCTATTTTTTGAAGCTTTTTTTCAACGAAAATTTCAACCCGAGAATTTTTATTCGAAGAAGAGAAGAGAGTAACAAAATGGCAATTTTCCAGAATTGTGATTTTCGTGTTTCAGGTAAATCAATTAAAAATGCGAAATTCGGAATTTGCTAAAATAGGGACACTCGGAATTTCGAAATTTGACTCGAGATTCATATTTTTCGGACACTTTTTTTACCAAAAACTCTACATTCGAGAATTTTCTTCTTCAGAAGAATATGGAAATGTTTCAAATTTCGAAAATTGTAATTTCTCTATTTCAGGTTAATTCGTTAAAAAATAATTTATCTATGTTTCACCAAAATTTGCAATCTCTGAAAATAGATAAATTCGAAATTCTAAAATTTAGTTCGAAATTCGTATTTTTAGGAAACTCTTTTCCCCGAAAACTGCAAGTTCGAGTATTTTCTTCTTCAAACAAATAACAAAATGTATAAAAATTCCAAAATTCTCAAAATTATTATTTCTGTTTTTTAGGTAAATTAATTCAAAAATAATCCACCTTCATTCCACCCAATTTTCCATTCTGTGAAAATAGGTACACTCAAAATTCTAAAATTTCGGTCGAAATTCCTATTTTCGGGAAACTTTTTCCACCAAAATCTCCAAATTTATAAATTCCGATTCCAAAAAATTAAGCGAAAATTTCCAATTTAGGACTTTTTGAATAAAGAAATTTCAGTGATTAAACAATTGGAATTTTTGCATTCTGATTTTAGGGAAAAAAACCAAAAAATAAAAATCTCGTCAAATTTTACGACCGACGCAAATCCCACTTTTTTTTTCTACCAGAAGGGTCGTCCTTTTTTCTCTCTCTCTCTCTCTTTCTCTCTCAAGGAATTTCTCTTCGGACCAGCGCTTATTAAGAGAAATCCCGGCAATGATCCCGCAGGACTCTTGCCGATGGATCCTCGGCCGAAGATCCGCTTCAGCTGCCACTCAGTCGGCGTATAATCCGCCTCTTTTTGGGAACGAATCGCCGCTATCTCGTTTTCATTCCAACGATTGTCCAGCGGCACTGGGGAAGAAAAAACACGCTCGAAAAAGGATTTTTTAGCGTCCGAAAGGACAACGGCTATGAAAACCAACAACGGTCGAATAAATGCGGCAAAAATTTCAATTCTCATCCCGTCCGGTGCCGCGTGCAGTCGCGATATAAATTGGGATTTACGCGGATTGCCGCAAAACACGCTCGGATCGGACACGAGCGATTTATCGATATTTGCGAGAATTATCATTATTATTTGCTTTTTTCGCCGTGATTTTCGCACTCGAGGGGTCTTAACCCGCTTTTGTTTCGCCCACGGTCCGAGCCGGGCGTGTTAAATCTGCAGTTCCAATATTTGCAACGCAAACTAAGGAAGTGCAGTACCTAATTCCGGTTTCGTTACGAGAGCCTTTCATCGGCTTTATCCTTCGTTTCATTAATAATTCCGGCCCGTCTAGTGCCGCATTCGACCTTTCCCGATTTCCTCGAGTATCAGAAGTCGAAGAACGGCAAATATTTGGTCGACGAAATGTTTACGAGGGAAGCAGTCCCTCCGGGGGCATATTTGACGAGATCCTGAGCTTTTTTTCATTTTTTTTTCTTCTTTCGCGAGAATGGAAGCTCGATTCACAAACACAGAAAAACGAATTGCAGAATTCGCCGGGAGAATAATGGTAGAGAAATTGCGGAGTTGCATGGAAAAATAATAATTGCGAGCAAGAAATATTTCATGCCCTTGTAACGTCAATATCATTCTTCGAATGCAAAATTGTATGTTAGGTACGTGTGTGGGTAATTAATTAATTGCATACAAAAATAACAATAATAATTTAAGATAAACAAATTTCCGCGCTTTTATAAAGCAAATATTTTCTTTTGAATACAAAAAATTGCAATGTTACCCAACGTTTTTTCAAACGTTAAATCATTGAAAACAGTTTCGGAATTAATTGGTTCACTATTAAGTAACGTAACCACGAAAAGTACAAAAGTTTCTTTGAAATTGTGTGCAAACGATTTTTCTAAAACTCCGCAAAATTGAAATTCGAATGCCTTGGATGCGAAACGTGGAATAAAATAGCAAAAAAGAAAAATTCTAGGTTTTATTATTTTTCGAATTTTATTGTTATTACTTTGTTATTTTTTTAAATAATTTTTTAGCATTTTAATTTCATCATTTTTCATCAAGAATGCATTTTTTTATAATAGCAAATTGAAAAATTGATTTTTCATTCCTGGAGTGATTAACGCCAATTTTATGTTACCATGAGCGTTTATTGTTTTCCGTCGCTTGAAAAATTAAAAAAATTGCAAATGTTGGAAAACTCCTCGCGACTTTTATTAATTTGATGCACAATTTAAATATTTTTCGCCACAAACGCAGAATATTGAGAAACACAAAGTAATTTTTCTTCGTGTGAGTAAATTATTTCCTGGAAGATAGAAAAAAAATACATTGGATGGGCAAAATGGACAAAACCCCGGAGAAGGGTAAAGAAAAATATATTGGACGACGGATCAAGAAGAATTCGAGATCGCTGCGCTCCCCATCGATGATGGGAATTCCCCAGGAGGAGCAAGGCAGCCTCCGTCCCCAAAATTACCAGCGTGTCGAGATTACGCCGAAAAAGCTCGACATGCAACGAGGATCCACCTATATTGGCTGAGTTTCTGCGCGCAGCTTGTAAACATAGCGAGGCGGATTCGAAGGTACAATGGGTACAAAGGAAGCGGAATCTTTGAAGCAACGCTCGGATCCGGCTCGCTATGTAAATTTTCACGTACGTTTCCGCAAAGTTCAGTTGCATTAACCCGCTGCAAATACACCGCGGCGAATTCGAGCGTGACTTCAAAGATTCCGCTTCGCCTGCTCCCCCACGGCTGACTCAAAACAGCTCCAAATTTGGGTCACTCAAAATTTTCCTATCGTAGAAGCCTTAGGATTCCGCTCTGGATCCGCTAATAAGAGGAATTTGGAGCAGATTCGCGGATGTTGGAATGGATCCATAGTTACTGGGTCTAGGGAAATGAAGTAATTATGTATAACCCTTTTAGGGAAATGCATTCGATGCGAATTTGTGTGAGTCGGAGGCAGAATAATAAAGTTGAATTATGAAGGTTGCTAGAATTATAAAATCTTTTAATTATAAATGTTTTAAAAACGGGGTTGGACGAGTTATTTCTAGGGGTAATTTTTCCCGTAGAATCGATTGCAAAGGTCAAATTTGATGAAATTCTAGCGGAAGTTGGAAAAAAGTAGGTTTTTTAAGAAAAAATCGTATTTCCCGTAAGAAAACTTAAATTTTGACAATGAAAATGGATTCCTCGGCAAAAAATACATCGGATAAGGATCTCCCTATAATCCCCAAAAGTCGATTTCCAAAGTCCAATTTTTTCGGCCAAAAGTTATCCGACCATCGCCTCGCCGAAAGGGATAGATTTAACAGAATTGGTTTCCTCGGAAAAAAAATATATCGGATAAGGGTCATCCGAAAGATTTCTAAAGTATTTCCAAAAGTCCTTTTTTTTGGCATACCTTCTCTTTTCCCCAAAAATGGGGTAAAAATTAAAGTTTTAAAAACGGGGTTGGACAATTCATTTTTAGGGGTAATTTTTCCTGTAGAATCGATTGCAAAGGTTCAATTTGATGAAATCTTAGCGGAAGTTGAAAAAAAGTAGGTTTTTTAAGGAAAAATCGTGTCTCCTGTATGAAATCTTGAATTTTTACAATGAAAATGGATTCCTCGGAAAAAAAATACATCCGATAAGGGTCTCCCTGTAATCTCTGTAATCGATTCTAAAAGTCCATTTTTTCGATTGAAGGTTGACCCATCTTCGTCCCGGCAATTTGGATGCACATCAAAGTTTCAAAAATGAAGTCTATATATCTGAGGTAGATAATATACATTTGAATACAGTTATTGCGCCAATATTCCATGCATACATTTACAGATACTGAAATCAATACATTAAAAAATATGACTCCCAGCGTCAAACAATATAATCCAACGATTGTTATATAGGGTTGGACAATCCATTTTATATTAAATTTTACATATTCTAATTACACCAAATCGCCCAGCTTTTATAAATTCTCTCTTCAAACTTTGATATTTCTGCCACATTTATTTTATTTATAAAATATTTTCCCTATCCATTTTTTCCCGTGGGGTGACTCCGGGTTTTTTTAATGGATCCGTTGTGCGGCGTTTAAACAAAAAAAAAACGGATTAATCCGATTGAATCCCTTCGTGGAAACGCATTCGACGGGTATTTATACAACCCGCTGGCAGAATTATGGTAGAATCAGCTATAATAGCCTCGTGGCAGGAAGAAAGCGGAAGTATTGACGAATTTCCGAGAATCGCAGGGTTCTGCTCGGAATAATCCTATTGCCGAGTTGCACAGTCCTGATAACGGCTACGTGATGAGAATTTCGCGAACGGGTGGGACGCGAAATTTTGCCATGCCACCCCCAGCAATTGCCGTGACGTAAGACACAAATTTGACTGTATCAGGGTAACGGCTGCAGCGCGGAAGGGAAATTAGGCTGGGTCGCGGTAATTACTACAATGTGGGGCAGAAATTGTGTCACGTAAGTAATTACCGCAAAGTAGGAGGCAAATTTTATTAGCTCCCGGTCATTTTTACGTGACGTCAACTCGTCCAGATGGAAAAATTGCTGGAGATTCGACTATTTCCTGATTTCCGTAGTTTTCCGCCCCCACGGCGTCCCCTTGTAACGCCCGAAACAAAGCGAGGCGTATAGTAGCTTTCGCCATATCGTAAGCCGACGCCGAGGGATGAGAAATGGCACGATTGTAGTCCCCAAGTCGCGTGGAAACGAATTCGACGGCAACAAACCTCCGCAAAACCTACATTTTCACGGGAATTTCTCATTTTTCAGCATCATCTTAGCGTCCCGGTAGTTATCGGTCAAAGGTCATTTTTTTGCTGAGATATGAGAGAACCTGTCGGAGAAAAAGTCTCTTTCATAGAATGATGAGGTACATCCAGGCTTCTGTAGGAGAAGATACGGTTGAATCCACTATATTTTTACGGTTTTTTTGAAATTACGAAAGATCTTATAAGGATGCAAAATATTTTTAAAAAAAAGTCATTTTTTTACTAAACTGTATTTATGTACTATAAAGACAAAAATAATACCGATTAGGAAATTTAAAGGTAATTTGATAATGGAATTAATTAGAATAATAAATTAGTAGATTTCTTTAAATTTCGAAAATTGTTTATTTTATTTATTTCTTTAACTGTTCAAAAATTGCAAGAAATCTTATGGAATTCCAGACTCGAAAATTTTCCAATTTAGGAACTGATCAGAAACTTGAAGAAAACGCCCAAATTTGTAAAAATTTGAAATTTAAAGAATTCTAATTTTTTGGAAATTTTCCAACTTTGCAACTGTTTTAAAAATGGAATTACACGTTTCAAGACAGCTATAAAAGTGCATAGTAAGAAGAATAGTATAATTACAGGTATTGCATAGTGGTTGAAACAACCATATTTTCGTATTACAGTCACCAATAAATCAGACCCGATGCGACTACATCTTTATATTATATTCAACTATAAATCACGATTGATGCAATGACATTTCTGTGGCATATTCAGATTTCATTCGTATTTATAACGACTGTAGTATAGTTACGATAGGCAACGCATTATATCACAATGTCTTATCTTAATTTATGTAGTGTGTTTTATGTATTAACTATTATTTTTACAGTAATTATTTATATCCAGTAATTATAATAATTTATATAGGGTCAAATTTAAAATTGCTTTTTGGAAATCTCTCAATTTTGGAACTGCTCAGAAATTGAAAATTTCCTTCCAATTGCGAAATTTTCTTATTTCATTTATTTTCTTAAGTGTCAAAAAATTAAAAGAAGTTTTCAATTTCAAAAAAGTTCCAAATTGGATAAATCCTAAATTTTTTTTGAAACTCTCGCGATTGTAATAAATTTCCCAATTAGGAAACTGGTCCGAAATAGAATAATAACCTCCAAATTTTGAAAAATTCCAAATCCAATAAACCAAAAAATTCTTTTGGAAATCTTGCATTTTCGGAGTTGTCCAGAAACTTAAAGTTTCCGTCCAATTGCTAAACTCATCCACATTGAGTTATGACCGCTGCCCATGAATACGTACTTTCAACAATTGTAAAGCCGTTTGCAGCTGCACTGAATTTTTAACTCGCTGCTATAGTTTAAATTGCCGGCTTTCCTTTTCTCGTCGTGAGAGCGCCAGGGTAAGACCATGACGCCCGACTGCATATAAAAATAGTACCACTACACTACCAGACTATCTTTATGCCCGGTATTACTATAAAATCGAAGCAGAGCCGGGGCTCCGATTGTCCATCGACGTGTGCAAAAACGACCGAAACTTCAGCAGGGGTGTCCCCGTACAATCATAAATTCAAGCCCATTTGCTTATCCCGCCATTCCGGTAATAGCGCTCTCTGGAAAATAACGGGGTTTTCTCATTAAATCGCTGACCACCGTCTCTATCAACATCAAAATAGAGCCAAGCTGCTCTGCTTATCCATAATACAGAATAGACACATGTACTTCATCGAAGTTGGAAGTTGCATGTACATAGCGCTTGCGCTCAAAAGCACATACAAGAAGAGGACGAGAGGTAGGACAGTGCGAATCAATACTTGGTACTCTTGATATCTTCAAACCAAAGATATTTATTGACACAGAATCCGCTTTTTACCATCACCGCCGAGATCGTTTATTTATCGACCCACCGATCATACAGACCCTTACGTGATGTCACTATTAATTGATGCACCAATTAGCGCCGAGAGACTTTCGCATCGTCCGTTATCGGTGCAATTTCAAAGCAAGGACCTGTATACGTGCTTATCTTGTACCCCCACCCCACCCCCATCTCGGGTCAACTATCTTTATGCGATAACGATACGATTTCCTGGCACGGGATCCCAGAGATTTGGCAGATTCTACTCGGAGTCGAGACCCTTCCGGACACTTTTGGAATTGGAAGGAGTCTCGCCCTGTTTCGAAATTCTAAAGAAAATGGAAAGATTTTTTTCCGAATTTCAAACTGATCTGAAATGAAATAGGATATTCCATTTTGAAAAAATTCCAAATCGGACAAATTCGAAATTTCAGAAAATTTGAAGAAACTACCAACTTTTAAAATTCCGATTTTAAAAAATTTCAAATTCCTGTTGCAAATTTTTCTATTCAAGAATTGTCTAAGAATTTGATAAAAAATTCAAATTTCTTTTAAAAGTTTAAAAACTGAAATTTTACAATTTTGAAAAATTCCAAATTGCATAAATTCTATATTTTTTAGAAACCTTTCAATGCCGAAACTGTTCAGAAGTTCTAAAAAAACTTCCAATTCTCAAGAATTATTAATTAAACAATTCTAAATCCTCCAATTTCGAATTTATCAAGAAATTGCTAGAAATATCCCAAATTCACAAAAATTACAACTACCAAATAATCAGTTATGGCTCTAATTTTCGAAAATTCAAAATAACAGAAAATGTAATTTCCAATTTTGCCATATTTTCACCCGAAAATCTGGAATCCTTTTATGCAAACTTATTTACCAAATCCGAATTCAACTCGACATCCGGTTTTCCAGGTCGAGATATTGAATAGCGAAGTCGAGACACTTGAGCTCCACTTTTGGAATCTTTACGGTGGAAAAAAATAAATAAGTCTCCTTTGCGAGGTTCCTCTTTCGCATCTTTGACGTCTTTGTGTGTGATTTTAATCGGTCGTAATTAGTAATTAGGTGTAGACGGGAGCGTAGGATCCTATACTTTTAGCGAACTAATGAAACTCGTCGTTAATGTTGTTTTGTCTCGTTCATGAAATTTCTCGGAAAATTGAAAGGTTATGCGAAAATTCAAGAGCATTCCTTCGTCTGGAATGAAATTCTCTCGCATTTTTTTTTCATTAATTGCGATATCCGTCTGCTAAATTTCGCGCTGATTTGTGAAGATTAATACCGCAACATAGCGAAAATTCCACTAACTAAGTAAGACTTCCTTCCTACATGGTACAATTTCCGCTTAAGTGGGGAAATTTGCGATTCCCTGATTTCTGCCCTTCCATCCCCGAATTATGAAATCAAAATTTTCAATTACATTGAAATGAAAATATTATAATAATAAAAATAGAGTAATTCTAAAAAATATGAAAACAAAATATGACAGTTAGTAATTACAAAATATATGAAATATAATATAATAATCAAAATATAGTAATACCACCTACGACTGCAGTTGAAATTGACATTCAACTACAATCAAGTAGAAATCAGATTATTGGTGGCAAAGATCCACGATGGAATTTCGGGAAGCTACGTAATCCAGAAACTCCAAAGTTTCAATTTTTTTCTTTTTTTCATAGATTTCGTATTCTCTCTTTTGTAAAAGAAATTTCATATTTGATAAAATTAAGATCCCAATGTAAACTTGAAGTGGTCGAGATTGAGCTTTGATTAATATGCAGCACTTATGGAATTTCCAGCGAATAAGTGGAATGCCAAAAACGCTGCAAAATTGTTGCAAACTTCACTCCGAAATAAAATACCTTATTACTATTATTATTATTACTGAAATAGAAATTCTTCCATTCAGAATTCGATCGTATCCACAATAACCAAAAATATGTTCTTCTCAATAATAATAATAATAATAATAATAATAATAATAATAATAATAATAATAATAATAAAATTATAATAAAAGAGTTAATTAAATCAAATTTCGAAATTTCGAATATTCGATGGATCTTTTCATGGGTTACCATGAATAAATTTCCCGAAAATCATGTACCTACAAGAATCTGAAAATCATAAAAAAGGAAAATAATTCGTGGAAAGAAAAAACGATTCCACGGGAAATTTGGAAATTGAAATTAGAAAGTAGAACGTTCCGCCGAAACGTTATTGCATTTGCATCCGAAAGTCAAGCAATTCCATCAGCTTCTCTTCGACAACAAAAAAAAATGTGCACAATCAGTCGAATGTCTAATCAGAAACTATCGAAAAAAAACCCTATCTGCCCGTTTCATCAATCTGAAATATGTTCTTTCCGTCTCCTCCTTTTTTTAGGCGAGAGGAATGTTTGTTGATTAAAAAGCGGAAAGTTTTCCTACCTATATTCCCGTGGCAAAAAAAGGGAAATAAAAGAAAAACATTTCTCGTTGGGACAAACGTGATTTCCTACAATCAAGATGAATCTATAGACTCGTTCGAAAACGACGTAAGCTTCAATGAAATTGCAATTATACATTCCTGGAAACTTGATAAACCAGTTCCCAACTATCGCTTCGAAACTGGTCGAAATCTGCGGGAATTTTCTCCAAAGTCCTCTGCAGAAACGCACAAACTTGGCATTCGTTACCAATCGAATCGCAAACTCGAAGTGTCGATGAGAAATTCAGGATACTGCTCCTGAATCGAGGGCAGCAATTGCACCAGTACCTTCGATTTCCCTTTTCAGAAAAATCTGAAAATCGAGACAGGAGCAATTTTGAAATACAGAAATTCCATAAAAGTCCGGGATTTGAAAAGTGCCCGGAAAGTCGTTGTTTTCAGATAAAACGGGTCTGGAGTATCGGGGATTCCATCGTTTTCGCGTTTTCGCAGTTCCCAAACTAAGGAACGTCTTGTAATCGCAGTTTAACGAATTCCTAATGTCCCCAAATGACTGTTTCACTATCAGATTTCTAACGTAAATATAGGGGGGAAAATTGGATGACGTATTCGTTCAAATTTTGATTTGAAATACAGAAATTTCGAATTTTCTGGAAAAAAGAAAATTTAATATTCAGGAATTCCCAATTTTTGGAATATTTTTTGCTAAAAATAGAAAATTTCCAAAAGGCTCCGTGAAAATTTTCTAAATTCAAGTTAAATAAAGCATCCAGGGGAAAACATTATGCCTCCATTATGGAAAAGAATCCTAATAAAAAACAAATTGCAATTTGTTAGTAAATGTTGGTTATAATTAATTCTTTCAATTTTTAGGAAATTTCCCAGTCGGAAAAGGGAACTTTCAACATGATCGTACTTGAGTATTCCAAATCCAGCGATTTTTCCTGAACGAAATATCCGACCTCTAAAATATTTGCGTATCAATATCGACCTACGATGGCCTATCCAAGATACTGCTTCATCCTTTGATCCCAGACACGAGCCATAAAAAAAGCCATAAACGAAAATATGTATATCTGATTTCTCGATACGAAATGGAACCAAAAACTAACGATTTCTGACCCAACCGGAATAGTTAGATTTACGTCATCCGTAAAGAAAAATGTGGAAGAAAAACTACAAATAGATGATTTTTGCTCAGAATTCGATGTAAAAGTTGATGGGAATTTTAAATTTCCTAAGGAAGGGTAATTCAAGACGATTTTTCCAATTTTAGAGAAAGTTCTGGTCAAAAACTAAAAATACGCAAGTTATATTCCATTTTTCTGTATTATTATTAAATATTATTCCATATTTGCAATTTATTCATTGCTCAAATTTTCCAGAATCGGAAAACAAATTAATCTTCTTTGTCGGAATCGAAAAAAAAATCGGAAAATAAAATTTGAAATGTAAATTCCAATCTTTCGTATTTTTGTTAAATTGTGTTTCCATCTAAACTCCCCAAAATCGAGTAAACTCCTCGCGCCCCAAACTCGAACTAAAAAAAAATTCTGTCACCAAAGATTCCTCTATTTTTTAATTACATACTTTAATTAGAAAAACCCAAATTTTACAATAACAAAAACCAAAAAAAAGTAATTATTATCAATCAAAGTAAATTATTGATTAAAAAAATCGTAATAATTAATTTGCAATTTCATGTTTTTTTTTTTGTTTTCAGGTCCAACAGGTATCGTGAGATCCGCGCTGCGTAGAAAGCAGGGGGAGGAGAGCAGGCAAACGAAGAAAACGACGGACGAAGAGGACAAGCCGTCGAGAGCGGGATCAAAAATGTTTAATGACATGGAACCAATGAAAAGCATTTATACGTCGCAAAACCAACGACCATGGTACACTTCTCCCGCCACGGCTAATGAATCAATCGTTGCCTCCAAGATGACTTCGATGAAACCCAGCGAGCTAACCGTCACACCTCACAGCAACGCCATTCTGCCCTGCGAAATTGATTTAACTTTCACGGACTTTTTGCTACCCACCGCGAGGTACTGATGATTTTCATTTTCTTCGCCAACAAATATTCGATTTCATTGACTCCTAATGGACCCCAAACTACCCGTAATGGCCTCGGCCCGCTCGCGTTTTCCCGCGTCGCTGCAGCCTCCCACCCTGAGACGCAATTAAAAATTTTCATTCCGGGGTTTGAAGCCAAGGAAGGGTAAAAAAAAGGCCTGTAATTGCCCATAACGCGTCGGGTATCCCAGGGTCTGGCGAGAAAAGGAATTTCCTTTTGACGAAGAAAAGAGGATTATTTAATTTCGCAATTAAGGAGGATTTCCTGCCACCCCCGTATAAATCACCCTGTCTTTTCTTCCTTTTTTTTTGTACGTCGATGCATCCTATCATCCCGCTCCTAACCAGAATTGCGGCGAATAAAAGGAAGATCGTAATCGGACACCGCTGAAATTCCAGCCTGGTTCGCCGGCAGACAATTGTTTTTCGTCAACTATCGATTGCGCGTTTCCTCCCTTTTTGCGGAATTAAGGTTGCATGCAGAAATGCAGATGCGTGAAAGTTTTCGAGAGGCGACGAGTTTTGACACCCCTTCTGGAACTTTCAACAACTCCAAACGTCTGCAACGGTGAAGCAATACTGTTTTCTTTCCGATAGTTGAACCTGACTTGACTCCAGGAAACCTCAACATTTGTATATGTATTATATCGAGATATGTGCGTGTCGGTGTTGGGGTGCATCCAGTTGGAAAAAATGCAGGTGTAGTTGCATCCAGGGGAAAAAGGAATCGCGAGATTCGTTAAGGAAATAATAAAAAAGCTCCCGCGTGACAAAAAAAGGAAAATGTATGCTTACTGGAAAAATAAAAAAAAAGAAACAATTTACAAATTTGTAAATTATATTAACTTCTTTAGAAAAGTGACAATTAAGAAATATTTACCATGGAATTAAAATTAATTATTACTTTTTTAGAATTATTTTTAGTTAATTATAAGCTCCTATAGTTATTTTTATAATTTTGTAAATATTACTATTTTTGTAATTGATTTTATAATTTTATTAATACATCACGAGCTTGTTTATTATTTTTTTAAAGTATACGTTTTCCCTTGAAAAGTGGTATTTTCTTACAAGTTGTTAATTTTTAACATTCTATTATGTCTCACGCCACAGAATAACAAAAAGATCCGGTTCAAAATTTAAGAAAAAGTTACTAACAAAATTTTGACAGACACAAAGTGAAATTTAAAAGTCTCACCATCCAGGAAAACTCGAATTTTTTAACGCCCAGAAACAGAAGACGATTAATTTTGATTTTTTAAAAACAAAAAGCGTCTTGAAATTACAAAAAAATTTTGCAGTAAAGGTAAAATATTTGAAATTAAATTCACATAAATAAATTCTATCTCAAAATTAATTTCTGGCAATGATGAACTTTTCACGTATTAATTAAACATTTTTTCAAATGAATTTTCAGAATTTCAAAAAATTGAACCCCAATAAAATCAATTTCCCTCCAAAAGAGATTCCTAATTTCCCTTTTAAATAAACAAACAAAAAATAAGAGGCTGCTGTCAAAGAAAATATATAGCTTCCCATTTAAAAGGGTGATGCTGACGGAATCTTCCCTTACGATTGCAATATACACACATATATATATGACTTCCTACAGTTACAGATTGCGTCCAGCTAAATGGTTACACGAGGGCAACCCCGTTGATATGATCACAATTGACACGCGAACGGAAATGAGTGGAACCGGGCACAGGTATATCGGGGACTCGACCACCGCCTCCTTGCATATCGAAAACGTGAGAATAGAGGACGACGGAGTCTGGACCTGTACCTTCGAGGATCAGAATAACAAGATCCTTTTTGGCAGACCGATCAAACTCACGGTGCTTGGTAAGTTGGGTTGCAGCGTTTATGGCGACTTTCTCATCGACTTTATGGAATTTGGTTTTTTTTTCCTGCTCAGAAACGTAAAATTCTCGATCAAATACCTTCTTGGTCCATTTTTATCATTTTTCTGCAATCGTAAAATATACAGATGAAAGTTTCTCTAAAAAGACGATTTTTCCCACTAGTAAAGGGCCTAAAAAAATTTTGCTCCTGTTGGAAAAAAAAATCTTGTGTAATTATTTTTGAAATTCAATTTAACCGTATCAGTGTTAGTTTCATAAGCATTTTGTGCACCCACTTTTTTGGAAATTAATAAAAAAATAATAATAATAAGAAAAATCGAAAACTAGACTAAAATATTGTGATTTTATTTATTAAAGTTATTCTAAAATATTCTAAAATCTTCGAATTTGAAATATAATATCTCACAAAAAAATGGAACAATTTGCAATTTCCATGTTATTGCATATTTCAATCCCATACAAATTTTCTAAATTAAAATTAACGATACCTAGGCCCAAATTTTGCATTTGGGTCTAATTTGGAATTTTGATCCAATTATGGAAGAAATTATGGCTCCATTATGGAACAAAATTCAAAATTCGAATTTGAAATATAATAATTCCCCAAAAAATTAGAACAATTTGCAAATTTTAATATTCTTGCATATTTCAATCCCCGGGAAATTTTCCTAACTTTCTTTTTAATAATAACAAATATAAGAGGCTACTATAAAAAAATGTATAACATTCCATTTAAAATGTCAAAGTAGTTCTAAAATTCCAATGACCATTAATTATATGCAAAATATTTTGAATTTAAGTATGTACTGATTTAAAAACCGAAACGTCACCTAAATTTCCAACAACTCGATGAGAAAGTCCCCTAAATCGAGCCGCTTAAGGCTGTATAGTGACTAAACCGGTACCAATTTGTATTCCGAACATTATGTCGGCCCGAACGGGAACAAAGGCTTTTCTATATTCGGCATTCGTCTGTTTAACGGTGGCATTGTTTTTAAATTTGCATTGTCGAACGCAAGCACATTTGAATTAATTGCCACTGCTGTTATGATTAATCGCGTCTATTATAATCCCGACGAGTTGAAGCCCCCGTTTGACACATTCATGTCTTTACCAACGACCACTCACTTTTTCTTTCCTTCGAACCTGAAATATCCTTTTGCTTTCCCAGGATTTCCTCGGCCAGGGTATTCCTGTATCGGTGTATTTTTACCTCAGACGTTATTTCCTCGCGGCTGTATTTTTATACGCATTAAGCTTGCAACAGATTGTTATCGGTTGAATGTACACGTCCAAGTTATTCCGTCCGTGGATATTCTTGGCAGGAGTATTACGTCCGACTCCCAGAAGACTTCACCCTGAGAGACCTTCCTTGGCATTGATTTCGAAAGCGTGTAGTCCAGATCGAAAGCGAGACTGACGAATTTTCCTTGTAGATCCTTGTATCCCGACGTCAGTGGGAAAATTGTCGGCAGACGGTGTTGGTTTTCTGTGGTCACTGGGTGCAGGTGTTAGACTAAAAAGGGATAATAGAAAAATCAGAGTTCTCAGGGTCTTCCGAAAGTGCCTAAAAGTTTTTTGCGAAAGTCGATTTTTTGGGCAGCCAAAACCCTACCCCCTAAAATGGGGTAAAAATTAAAGTTTTAGAAATGGGGTTGGACAAGTCATTTCTAGGGCTAATTTTTCGCGTAGAATCGATTGCAATTGTCAAATTTGGTGAAATCCTAGTGGAAGTTGGGAAAAAGTAGGTTTTTTGAGGAAAAATCATGGTTCCCGTGAGAAATCTTGAATTTTGACAATGAAAATGGATTCCTCGGAAAAAAATACATCGGATATGGGTCTGCCGAAAGTGCTAAAAAAATTTTTCCAAAAGTAGATTTTTTTGGGCATATCCCTTCCCCCAAAAATGGGGTAAAAATTAAAGTGTTAAAATCGGGGTTGGACAAGTCATTTCTAGGGGTAATTTTTCCCGTAGAATCGATTCCAAAGATCAAATTTGATGAAATCCTAGCGAAAGTTGGAAAAAAGTAGGTTTTTTGAGGAAAAATCGTAGTTCCCGCTGGAATTATAGAATTTTAACAATGAAAATGGATTCCTCGAGAAAAAATACATCGGATATGGGTCTCCCGAAAGTGCTAAACAAAATTTTCCAAAAGTCGATTTTTTTGGGCATACCTTCCCCTTCCCCCAAAAATGGGGTAAAAATTAAAGTGTTAAAAACGGGGTTGGACAAGTCATTTCTAGGGGTAATTTCTCCCGTAGAATCGATTCCAAAGATCAAATTTGATAAAATCCTAGCGAAAGTTCGAAAAAAGTAGATTTTTTTAGGAAAAATCGTATTTCCCGCTGGAATTATAGAATTTTGACAATGAAAATGGATTCCTCGGGAAAAAATACATCGGATATGGGTCTCCCGAAAGTGCTAAAAAAAATGTTCCAAAAGATGATTTTTTGAGCTTTTGGGGCAAAAAAATCCCCGTCAGCCACAATCCCATTCCGCAACCTAATCATTTCCAGCGTTTCCTGCAATTTCACGACATCGATGGGCGCACACGCTTTCCATATGTAATAATAATTTTGTTTCCAATCCAGATCCACCGAGGGGAACCTACCTATTAATAGACAATAGGCGCTTGGATCCTGGAAATCAATTTGTACCGGTAAAAGAGGGTTTGGAGTTAATATTGGAATGTGCGGCCGAAGGCGGCAACCCACCGGCTGCATTAACGTGGAGCATGACATTGTCTCAATCAACACTAGATGGTCCGGAATTATTACCTGATAATTTGACCATTGTTCCGTCCATAGTCGGTGGTCACAGCGGTGCGAGACTCAAAGTCGTCAGGGGTCACCATAATGCCACGATTACTTGTATCGCGGAACATAAAGCTCTGCTTACACCCATGAATGCGAGCATCCTGCTGGACGTTCAATGTAAGTACTTGATTGTCGCCGAAAGCTTTGTACAGAATCAATTCACGGGGTTTCCGACGTAATACCGTCATGATCGAAGAAGGGGGGTTCTTGCAATTAGTCTCGATGGAACCCCCAAAAACCGACATCCTTTTATCGGGATCGAAAACCGGAACGACACTATTGTATTCTTTTTCTTTTTTGGAATTTGCAAATTTTGGGTGCGAGGAAAATCTGGTTTAGGAATTTGAAATATGATGCAAAAGTTGAATAGTTAATTTAGAAATTAATCTAATTAATTATAGTATTTATTACTTCGTTGGTCAATTTTGATGAATTTTATGATTTTTGATTTTGCACCTTTGGAGAAATATAAATTAAATGAATAACTTACGAATAATAATTTTCTTATTAATATTACATTATTGTCTAATATTTAAATCGATTAATTAAAATGATTCATTCAAGAAATAAATTAGTTTTAATTAAATTGATAATTTGCAAATATAAATTCAATTTTTCCAAAGATTGAAAAAAATTCCGCGAAAATGTTACAATAATTTAATTTCGAACAATTTTAAATAATAAAAAAAACAATTAAATAGTTTTCAGTAATAAATTTCAGAAAAGTATTTAATTTAATTTTGAATTAAAAATCGAATCATGATTTTGTTAAAAAAAGAAATCTATTTACTATAAACAACCTAAATAATATATTACACAGACAATTTTTTCTTTTTTTTTTAAGAGAAGTGGAATTTAGAATCAGGAATTTATCAGATCCAACCGGTTCAATTTGAATTGTTCGAAATTTAAATTCAGGGACTTCTATATAGATATATACTTTTTATAAAGGAGAAAAAAAGGGACATTTTATCTAAATTTCTATTTTACGCCCTTTCGATATTTTTTAGGGTATTTCAGATTTTTTCTCGATCAAGGAAACGTATCGACCCTCCCTGATAAGAGAGTCTGCGATTTTTAAGCATATCCGTCTGCTTGTCACTAAATGTCTTCCGTCCGTCCGTTAAAAAAATGCACATAATAGTTCGCGTGGGCTCTGGAGTAATCAAAAGAACGTGATTGCTTCATTAACAGCAGCGGCAGCTGCATCTAGATAATGACTAACTCTACAGTGTAAAAAAATGTCGAGTTTAAAGGTGGACGTGTAGAAAGTATCGATTATGGCTCGGAACGGCAGCTTGCATGTTATGAGACTGTGATAAAAAAGTAATCAAAAGTAGAAAAGCTGCAATCGGGAATTTCTATGGAGAAAAAAGAGGAAGAAGGAGAAACGACCCTCTAAAAGATAGCGGAATCCCATAAGACGCCGTTGAAGCGACAGTGATAGGGACACACCGCTGTTCTCTCGCTCGCTTTTCCTACAACAAAGCTATCTCTCTTA
The DNA here is from genome assembly GCA_949825005.1 of Gasteruption jaculator. NCBI lineage: Eukaryota > Metazoa > Arthropoda > Insecta > Hymenoptera > Gasteruptiidae > Gasteruption > Gasteruption jaculator. The sequence continues at coordinate 11,438,448 of OX463763.1, forward strand.
CTTCGATGGAGTTTTATGGAATTTTCGTGGCTTTTCGAGGCTCCCGAACCTTCGTAATCAGGACCGGTGGCTTAAAACCGCAGGAAAATCCGCAAAAAATTCTTCCGGAATCTGACCATTAAATTCGCAATTTGGAAATGAGGCAGAGCAATGGGAGAAAATTGGTGAAAATTCGAGGAAAATTAAAGTCCGAGTTTTCAGGCCCACGTGATAAATTTTTCATGATTCTTCGAAGAAAAAATATATTTGTCAGGGTTTTTTCCCGAAGAACTATGAATTTTTATGACAATCTGGGCATGAATTCTAATTAATCTAGATTTTTGTGAAAATCTCAGAATATCTGGAGAAGATTCTGCAATTTCCATTGGAATTTCTTTTTGAGTTTGACTGAAATTTCTGAATTCTTTGAATTTTTGCGAAATTATACAAATTTGTGATTTCTTTAATTTCGGTTACATGATATTTCGAGAATTTTTCAGAGAATGAGGGATGTCTCACAAAATAAAAATGCTTACATTTTCTATTTTCTAGAAAAATTTGTTTTAAAATAGATAGAAATGAAGAAAAATGTAATAAAAGCTTGTGGCGATTTTTAACAAGTTCAAAATCGTTTTATAGAAATTTTAGGAAATATTACAGAAAATTTTGAGAAATTCAAAGAAACTTCAGAAATTTTTTGCGACCATTTTTCTAATTTCTTTTTTTTTTCTTTTTTCCATATGAACCCTAACAGTCAAAAACTCCTTTTTTACACCATTTTTCAATAACATTAGTAATAATTAATTTTCTTCCTTCATTATTTTTTCTACTTTAATCTAATATTATTTTCCTACATTTATATATTTATATGTAATATATATTACATTCTTTTAAGTTATGTTTCTCAACTTTCGCTAAATTTAACATTTTTGCACTTTCTTAAAATTTCATAATCATATTTTTTCCCTATTTTACCTTTATTTTCAAAAACGTCAAATTATGTAATAAAAATTGCTCCACCAAACAGTATATAATAACAATTCCTGAAAAAAAATCAAAATCGCATAATAATTTTTCAGCCAAATCTGTCTCAAGTACGTATCGAGTCGGAACAAAGTACCATTATCTCCCCCGAATTTCCAGCGCAGTACCATTTAGCAAACTTCTCGTACTAACGATGTACAAAAACGAAAAAAGAAAAAAAAAAGATTAGCATTCCACCTTTTGAATTTCGCTGCGAGATTATTCGAAAGTTGCAGCTGCAGCTGCAGCTGAAGTTTGCCAAGTTGAAGCGTGCAACTTTGCTGCACTTTACATACGCTCTCAATCGCCTTTACACGCGTGTCAGTGAATATCAAATAGATGTAAGTTTATTCGCGTAGCTGTATTTTTACGTACTTTTACCGCGTGTTTAACTTTCGCATAGAAATTTCGAGTGAAGAGCAAGCAGAGTGCGGCGGCACACCCTCGACGGTATGTAACTGCGAGACGAAACTTCCACCGGCAAGTGTAGCAGAAACTACACTGTCTTCTCCTTTTTCCCCCGTGTAGAATTATTCGGGAACGGAAGATCATAAAGCCGCGAGGAAGCTCCGAAGAAGAGGAAGAAGGAGAAGAGTAAACAAATTATTAGATACGATCGGGTTGTTTCGGAAACAAACGCTCAAATTCCTTAATTTGCGGTAAAGCTATCCCGAGCGAAACAACGCGGATGCAAACTACCCCCAGCGACTGCGAATCAGAAAATAATAATTTAAAAAGAAAACTTGTTCTTTTTTTAAACTGAAAGTATGCTGGGAAAGTAGAGCGATGAAAAAATAGATTGTATAGAAAAAAAATTGCAGTCTATTAAAATCCGATTCTCTCATAAGTCAGTAAATTTCTTCTGTAAAACTCTGAGTTGAAATTATTATTGTTATTATTATTATTTATACTATTATTATTATTATTATTATTATTATCATCATCATTATTATTGCTATTATTGTCATTTATATTATTATTATTATTATTAAAAGCTCCTAATTGAAGAGGAATTAAATTTTCAGTGAGATTTAATGTTATATTTTGACTTTATTTGGTAAATGGATAATTTCTCAAAATCAAAGAAGTAATTAAATTTATTAACATTTATAATTATTCCACGAGAAATAATAATAAGTTTTCTATATACAGAAGGAATTAAACCTATGAAAATGTATAATTACTCTATTAGCAATAATTTTGAAATTAATAATTACAATTATTTACGGTTTCGTAATTTTATGATTATTCCACAAGGAATAACAATAATTTTTCAAGATAAAGAAGCAATTAAATCTATCGAAATTTATAATTACTCTATTAACAGCAACTTTGCGATTAATAACTATTACTTTTTATGAGATTACAATTTTATATAAGTACTTGATTCGTCTACAAAAAATGTTTTAATTAATACCGCTTTTTATACACCTTGGAACTAACTTCCAGGCATCACCCGAATAGAAGAAGATAAAACAAATACGGTATTCAATTATTATGTTTTATTCTGCCTCTCGGTCTTGTCGTTTATTTCTACTCAAATTGATTTACCCACTGTGTACTACCATATCATTTTTTTTTTGCCGCTATTTTAGCGAAAGGAAACTGTGATAATGTTTTCAACAGGTGCGAGAGTAAAGTTACTTATTAAACAGTGCATATTTATACACGTATCTATATTTATAAAAGATCTTTCTTACCTATTGAGAAATATTTATGAAGGGACGGTATTTTAATAGCTGCAATGAATTATTCATCAGAACTCAAACAATGTTTTTCGGTACTTTTCGTATTTATCACGATATTCTTTTTTTATTATCACCAGTTTCTACTTTTACCAAACGTGGATACTATTTTCTAAATAATTCCGACCCCTGTTTCAAAATTAATATTCAAATTTCCTAATTTCATCTCGAACGCGTATCGAAAATTCGTAAAAAAAAATAATAACTCCTTTTTTCTGCTTGTAACAATTAAAACATAAAAAAACTCCTTATCACCAATTCCAGATACGCCGTCATTCGCTATCACACGACTACCGGGTTTTGGAATTCCAATTATCGAGGGTATGGCCGTGAGCCTAAAATGCGAGGTGGACAGCAATCCAACAAGTGCCCCTATCTGGCAACGAGGTGAGACAACGTCCCAAAACCTGACCCGGAGCCAAAAAAAAAGGCAACAATTTCGATTGTTCCCATTTCCTTCGGGAATTTCCTCTTCCAGATAACGGCGTGCCACCGGTGGAGCAGAGCGACGACGGGTGGCTGAATTTCACGAAGATCAGCCGAGCCGACAGCGGCTGGTACAAGTGCTACACCCGACACATGACGGGCATCTTCACCAGCATCGGCTACTTCCTCAACGTCCGCTGTAAGTATCACCTAGCAGAGGGTGTCCAGAGAAAGTCCCTCGATTTCGCGCTCACTTCTCTTACGGTTAGTCGATCCAGATTTAGCGACCGAAGCGGAAGCCCCGAGCGGAGACGTCGCCGAGTCCCGGAAAATGGAGGTCCAGATCGGTGGAGCCGTTACCCTGGAATGCGACGGCGGATGCTGGGGTCACGGACCGGCTATGGACCCAGTGGGTGGGCCCGGAGCCTTGAAGCTGAACAGGGTCGTGTACCAGGACGCCGGCGAGTATCGCTGCGTGAAGCCCGGGAAGAAGAACGAGGACTCCTGGCGGGCCCAGCTTCCTTATTACATCAGAGTCGTTGGTAAAATCCAGGCCCCGGAGTCGCACAGTTTGGGTTCGAGGATATTTCGTGTTTCGAAAATGGATACGGTCTTTTTTTGAAATTAATGACTCTCTTTTTCTTTTCTTTTTTTTCAATTTTTTAAAATTCTTTTTTTTTAATGGAAGGGGGTACATTTCTTGGAGATGAAAAGTATATAGTCTTTTTTAAAAATTTCCGGGAAAAAAATGGATTCGACTTTTTTCACTAAACACGAAATTTCAATATTGTGGGATCCAATATTCTAGGTTCCAATATTGTGAGATCCAATATTCTAGGTTCTAATATTATAGTATCCAACATTGTAGAACCCAACATTGTAGGCTACCAAATTTCCCCCTTTTCCACGATTTTCATTTTTTTTTGGTGTAAAATCGTTCCTCTTCAACAGGTCGACCGGTGATTCACCCGTCGAAGCAGATCCTGACGCAGAACGAGGGCGACGCGTTCGACGTCAACGTGGAATTCTGTGCCGAGCCTACCTACAACAAAGTATTATGGATTTTTGAGGACCACCTGGTCCTTCAGCCGGGACTCGCGTCCAACAACGAGATCGAGGCGCTGAGTATCGAGGTATTTACGCGACCTGTCGAAAGTCCTTCCTTCCCCTGACAAAAGGGAGAGTCGCAGCTCAGCCCGTTTGATTAGATTTCCATCGGAGGTCTGGGAAACGGATTTTGATGTGAAAGAAATGCCAAGCGTTTCGCTACTGCAGCTAATCAATGTCCTTTTAAAGACGCTGGTAATTCCCTGCGCTTGGCACATAACAAGCAATCCCATTACCCATACTCTTTCTCTCCTACGGAACGATTTCGAAGTCATGGCTTTCTGGAGATACGCGGTCTTGGAGGATTTTCAATATTTCCAACAGTTTCCGTCGATAGTTGCAAATCGGTAGTTTAAGAATGAGTATCGGTCCCGCAGTTCATCTTCAACCGATTTATTTTATCATCTGTGCTCAAAAATTGACTCCTTTTTTTTGTCGAATATTAAATATATGAAACTGGTCAGAAATTTTGGATTTTCTATTGTTTGCCATATCCGGAGAAAAACAAGGTATTTTCAAAATAATGGAAATTCCTGCAAAAAAATTATGAAATTCCGCTCGTGAATAAACAATGAAATTTACTAAAAAACTGATGAATATTCATGGAAATTTTTAAAGGGAATGCTGCTACATTTCTTATTTTAAATATTATTTGTAAAATTTTCGAGAATTCTCTATTTATCGAAATTTCCATTAACTTTTACTATTTTCCAAAGGAATTATCAAAATTATGAAAATTGTTACCAAAAAGAAAATAATAAACCAGCAATCGTGATGTTAAATAATGAAATCGTGGATTTTCGTAAAAAATCACAATCATCTTTAACTTTATCATAAAATGAGAGATAATTAATTTGCGCTTTGAATTTTCCTGCTATTTACTTTAAGCGCACCTTTGTTATTCTCATAACGACTTTTATGAATTATTTTTTGACACCTCTAAACCTTCATTTTCTTGAAAATTTGAATAATCACTTTAGAATTAAAAAATATTAATATAACAAATTTCAAAACTAATTAAATCAACCGTTCCACGAAATTTGGTGAACATTTTTCACAATTTGCCTTTTCCTCCAATTCAAAATTAGCACCGGCTTGAAAATCCACCAAAATGCGTATTTACAAATTTCTCCATATTTTTACTGGAATTTTTGCAACTTTGCCATTTCGATGCAACAGTATCCCGGTGAAATCTAATGAAACGGATGAAACACTTGTTGTGTGACGGACAAGCATTGCGTGGGCGAATGCAGGCCTGAAGTGACAAAACGATTTGAATTGATTGTTTAGGATGGAGAAACGGAGTCATGTTACCGGACAGTCCTGCGTTTTAACAAACTACAATGGATTCATTCTGGCGAATGGATATTCATCGTGAGATCGCCTAACGGAATGGCAGATGCTTCCATTTTCATAAATGTAACGAGAGCGACTAGCAATGCGGATTATCGAACTGTGGATCTGGTGGTGATATTTTGTCTGAGTTTAATACTACTGCGATGTCACCGTTAATCGCGTCCTTATATAAAAGTTACGAGAAAGCAACCAAAATGTAATATAGCGAATAAAGGAGAAATGATCGTCGGGGATAAAAAAGAAGAGAGAGAGAGAGACAGAGACGAAGATAATTCCGATAAGAGGAAATATGGTAAAGATAAGATTCGAAAAAGATGAAGAGAAAAAGGGAATTTATCGTGAAGATAAAAAAAGGGGATAAACTATTGATAGAAATGTCATTAATTACAAAGAAGAGACCGAGAAAACTGATGGCTTTCCATTTCTATGTTCCACATGTTATTTTTTTCATTGAATTTGTAAATAGTTATTTTTTAAATATACATATATATAAATCGTACTACGTCCAATCAACGTACAGTTTTAAATATACTAGTAGTTGATTATTTATCAATGGCTTTAAGTATAAGCAAGTGTCCTCGCTTCGGCTGCTATAGCCACCGAATTAATTCATTCCGAAATAATTAATATGATGAAATGGAAGAAAAAGAAAGACTAAGAAAATTGAAAATGTCCAAGATTTGTCGAAAGCGTTTTTTTTAATTCTTTGGACCCCCTAGGATTTTAGAATTGTTAACAGGAGCATTATAACGACGAATTTCGTAATTAAATTACTGATTTATAATTTGGTGAAAAACGAAATTAGAAAACAATTTTATAATTTGGTGAAAGAACAAATTATAAAGCAATTAAATTTCTATGTGGGGGATGTAAACTTTTATGGGATTCATAATTTAGCGAAAATTGGAAATTTCTAAAATTTCAAGTAGAAAGTAAAACCTTATGCGTGAGATTGTAAATATAAATTTTTAAAACTCATAAAAAAGAACAGGAAATAGAATTTTAATGTGTAATAAACAAATTCCTTCATATGCCAAGAAATTGTAGCTTCTAGGGAGGTTTTTTGCAAACTGGGAATTTACATGCTTGAAAATAGAAAAAAATTCCAAAATAGCGCAAATCAAAAGTTTCTACGAATCATTTTTTTTCTAGATTCTTAAAAAAGTGTACTTAATTTCAAAAAGTCTCTACCATTTAAAAATTCGAACTTTGAGGAAATTATCCTCTTTGGGAAAAAGCATCTCTACCTTTTCTACCAAATTCATTTCTTTCTGTATAAAGCAATCTAATTTCTCTGTTCAATTCCCCTTTTTTTCTATAAAATAATCTCATTTCGAAATCAATTTCCCTTTTTTGATATAAAAATAATCTCATTTACTCCTTTTATCGGCATCCTTCGAGACGTCCCTTCCTTAAAATCCTTAAGAACCTTCATTCCTTTACACAAAATTTTCTGATACCTCTATTCTTCCACCTAATAAACTTTATATGCATAAATATATCGTTATTATTAAAAGTATATCCACAAATATAAAAATTTCTCAATTTGTTGAAATCTGTATTATACTTGCAAATGTATTTCAATTTATGCGGATATATACAGTAAATATATTAAAATGTATCCTCAAATAAATACAAATATACGGAAAATTTATGATACTTCTCTATAATATATTTTATTAAAGCAGCAACACTGAATATATTTTTAGTTTCAAAAGCATCTTTTCAACAAAAGAAAATAATAGAAATTTAGCCATATTGAAATCGACTTTTGGAAAATATATTAATTTTAATCTACAATATAATAAATTAGATTGTTTTGATATATTTCCAGGATGAAACAATATTTATTATATTATACCTATTATTCTATAAATTTTACTTTCTTCGCATATATTTGTATATATTTGAATACAGTAGAATATAATTACATGTATTCCGAATTTTATTTTTTTTCCACTTCTCGTTCTCCTACTCAAAAAATTAAAAAAAAATTTTTTCGGTGGCTATAAGCGCAAAGTCGATGTACACGCTTATGAGGAAAACAAAGAAGACTCGCGAGAGATAAATAATATATTTTACGTTTGATTTTTAATATGAAATACTTGGTATATAGATCAGAGGTTTTTGAGGCCTTAATTGTAAAGAACAAATTATTAGGCTGTAAAACAGAAGGATTTTTCATAGGTCGTTTCACATGTGTATGTACGTGTTCATTTCGTTTGTGTATGAAATATGTGTTATTAAGTTCCAACGGATGTAAATTTTACCCAAATGGCAACAAAATTGTTACCCTGGCAATTTACGAAAACCAACAGACGTCGACGCAAACTTTTTCCTTTCCCTTTCTTTTTTAGGAATTATCATTATTATTATCATTATTATAGTTGAAGTTGTTATGTAGCTCAAACATAAAAAAAATAAATTAACAAATGGTATATACTACATTCGATCGGTTTTTATATGGCCTCCTACTATAGAAATTCATTAAGGGTAGACGAAGTCGCCTGATTTTCGAAGCGATTCGTTTCCGGGTCGTTTTGGAAACGTTCATTTGGGATTTTTTACATAAATTTCCTTTTTCCAAAAATTGTGTAATCGGAAAATTCGAAAACAGACTTTTTTTCAGAGATTATCCCCCCAAAGTACCAAAAATATAAATAAATTATAGAAATTTAAAAAAAAACAATAAAATAGAAAATATAATTGCACAAATTTATGCAAAATCTTGGAAGTCTTAAAAATCTGCAAGGGAGTGGCAGAAAATTCGAAGAAATTGCAGAAATTCGTAATTTCACCTGGTTTTCTGTGAATCCTTTGCTCGTTCCTCCACTTTTATGGCTGCTTGTCCCAGAGGATGAGGACCCGAAGCGACCTGGAGACGAAAGCTTCGAGAAGTCACGAGATCTCGCATCGACCTGATATATTTTGTATCGTAGCTTCGTTTTTAAGGGTTGGATGTAACGTTAAGTTGCTTTTTGTAGGACTTCATATCCTGGAAATTAGTTGATATTTCGTAGATTAATTTTTAAGAATTCAATGTAATACCGGAAAGTAATACTATAGGTGGTGGTTATGATAAAGTAGCAAATAAAAGACTTCATTGTTACAGTACTGAATTTTCTTATTTTTACTTTATTGCTATTTGCGACATTGCATGGTGTCACGGTCCTTGTGAGAGGAAAGGAAAAGAACAGAATTTTAGAATCCACTGGCAGTTAATAAAAAATAAGGAAACGGTGTTCTATTTTTTTTAATTTTTTCACCATAAAATGCAGCTTGTAATTACACAGTGATTAGAGATATATATAAATTCCTAATATTACCATGTTAGGAATTTATTAGTTATTTTTAATATTATAGAATTCCTAATACGTTAATATTGATTATCAATGAAACCAGGAATTTGCAAAACAATAAGATACTTAATTAATGTTTATTGCTTCATCATTAAAAGTTGCATTGTATAATAATAAAAATAAAAAAAAATTGATATACTTTCTATTTATTAAATTTTATATTAAACCCCGTTTAACTTAAGGCACAAATTTTGAAAATTGGGTCATTATTTATTATATGAAAAATCGTTCTTTATTATTTCTCATAATAAATATTCTGGAAGAAAATTCAGACTCGATTCAAAATTTACCATAAAAAAGTTCTGAAACTTCAGTTCGTGAATGCATTCAGAAAAATTTTCTATTTTTATGTTTTATTTTTCAGAAATATAAGATTGATTTATTAAAAAGGGCTTTTTGTAATTGAATTTTTCCAGACAACTTAATTTTCAATCACAAATTTTTATAAATTGCCGATTAAATTCTTACCGCGTTTTCGGATGCGCAGAAGACGTCTGCGCATAACTCCATCACGCGTTCCGCCTTTTTTGTATTTTTGTCAGCTGGTTTGTGGTTATTTATTTTCTATTTTCTTTCAAAGATTATCGGCACTGATAATTTCCGATTCTTTTTACTCTTGAATTTGTTGTGAGAGGTAATTCGCCCTCAGAATATAGAATTCTACTGATCAATGTGGTTCCATTATGTTTTCCATAACCGTAAAATGATGGAGAGCTGAAAAAAATTGTAACATTTTATTAACTCATGTTTTGTTTTCTGCGTGTGACTATTATGAAATTTTTTTAACTTGGCAAAATATTTCTGGAAAAACTCAACATTTTCAGAATTCCTTTGGAGAATTAGTAGACCCAACATATTCACATTTTATTCAAGAAGAATTTTTATTTATTTTTTTTAAAATAATTTCTGCTATTTAGTTGCAGAGTAATTGTAATTTTAATTGAAGAACTTTTTGATTCCAAATTTTTTAAAAAATAATCCTGGAATCGATAAAAGATGTTGAGTGATCAGCACAAAACTTTCTTGCAAGCGATTATGCATCGAGGAATCGTGAAAGATATCGATGCAAAGGAACTGGCTCTCAAGATTTTTGGTAAGAAAATGAGTATTTTACAGCTGTTCACAAAATTAAATTATGGCACATAATTAAAATATGTTTTTTTGTAAATAAACACAAATCGCAGAGAGTCATTTATTTATAATAGATTGCAAATTTGATTCGCTTAATTGACTTTTCAGCAAAAGACTCAATTTAGACAGATTTAAATAAGGGAAAAAGAAAGCAATAAAAAAAGTTAGAAAATTCGAAATTCTTTAGTTTGGAATTTGAAAGAAATCCTTTTACTGAAATTTTCTCATCTGAAATATTGAATACTACAGGAGACAGAAACGCAGTTGCTCCGATTATTCAAACAATTAATCGAGAGCTGCAAGAAATAGAAATGGCAATTAAAAATGCTACTTGTGAAATAAGAGGACACAAATATTGGACATTAATTAGTACCGTTATTGATGACGCAGCCAAGTAAGACTCAATGACCATTCTAAACTTTTTTATTATTTCTATACTTTTTTAAAATGGACTCGATTTTTTAATATCTTGGAATTCTATGCAGATTTCATTGCCACCACAGTGCAGCGGAATTGGCTTTGTTACGGAAAATTTATGGGGAAATTATTACCTCTCCGGAAGGCTCTATCCCGAGTATGTCTTGTTTGAACTTTGGTGATTCCTCGGAATTCAAAATATCCAAAAACGATGCTGATATTTTTCTACAGAGGATGGTCACGGAAGAATGGCTTTGCGAAAAGGTACCTGAAAAATTATTTCCTAGTAGTTGTATATTTTTACATTTCATTTAAAACAAATAAAATAATAGGGTTATCGTTACAATAAGGACTTCCAATTTGTGCCCAGCCTAGAAGCTGTCCAGGAAAATACTAAGTTTTTTGGAAAGTTTCGTACTTTGCTGTTTTCATAATTCTTTTCTACATTTAAGGATGGGATTTATTATATGGGAGCACGCAGTATAGCGGAATTAATGCCGTACTTCAGGACAGTTTACGAACAGGATTTTTTTAATACTTGTTACCTTTGTAAACAAGTAGTGTTTCATGTAAGTTACTCAGATTTATTTACTCCCTTGATAATCGTATTTGATTTTATTTGGTCAATTTATTACTACATAGTTTTTATTTAAATTTAGGGAATAAAATGTGGAAAATGCCACAGTTGGGTGCATCTCTATTGTTTAGCGCGTTATGCGTCAATGCAAAAGCCAGAAGAATGCCCAAAATGCTATCAACACATAGAAACGCCAGATCTTTCAGGTAAGTTCTTCCTGTTATTGTATTTTTTCTAATTAACCCTTTGGGTGCACATTTATTTTGAAAAGTGCGTCTTTGCCCATACAAATGCATGACGTATTGATACGTCAAATGCAGCCAAAGGGTTAATAACATAAAATGAGTTTCCCATGGATAGTATAAAATTTTCGAACTCGTATTAAAAAAATATTCCCTTTTCATAATTCTGTTAATTTAAATAATAAATTAATTTCAAATTGCAGATATATCCTTGGACCAAATTGATAATATGGATACAACAACTGCGGAAGAACTGGGAATTTCTCAACAAACCAGGCGCAATAGAAAAAGGAAACTGTAATTTTTTCACTTGTTATATCTGATTGTTTCAACAACTGTGCACTTGGTTCGATATTTTTATAATTTTGACGTTTGTAAATTTTATGTTCTTTAGATTTTGTGATTCTAAAGATGGAACTAAAAAAAAATAGTACTTCTGTCCCATAATAATGGTAGCAGTTGATATCCCGTTTAAATATTAATTTGTTACTATTATTATGGTACAGATTTCAAAATGAAGTCCTGAAAAGTCAGTGACTGTATCAGCCGCGAATAAAACCAAGTGTATTTTATAAATAACTTAAAAAGCCATCCAAAAACCATGAATCTAGGAAGACAACAACAATTCTATTTATTGCTAGATATCTGGTCATTCCACAAATTTTTCAAACAAGGATAAATAAATATACATTATATTTTAATCTCCACCTTCTTCTTTATACCAAAAATATACATATGTACAGAGTTTTGTGTATTTTAATAATTTTCAATTTTCAGCAGACTTACTGAAAACGATAATTTAAAATTGAAGCTTCTATTTGCAATAACTTAGAAAAAAAGTTCATATAGCAAACTCTTCAAATTCACTCTACTTCTTTTCCCTCGAATTTCTTTCTTAAATATTTCAATCCAGCTGCGATCTTATTTTCATCGATATCTTTTAATGGATTCGACGATATTTCCTCAGTCTTTATTTCCTTCGCTTGCAAATTAGTCTCGGTGCAAATGCCACTAATTTCTATAGGTTCGATATTCGTATTCTCTTTCTTTCTACTACCAATTTCTGTTTCTTCGACGCTAGGATCTGCACCTTCCGATGTCATTTCCTCCCTTTCCAAACTGGAATCTATCGCAACTGGATTCGATTCATCCGATTTCTCCAGCCTGTCTCTCTCTCCCTCTACTCCCGGAGGCATGGGTCCTATTACATCGGAATCGTTGCTCTCGTCGGAACCTTCTTTCTCACAGAAACTTGACCTTCTTTCCTCCATAGCTTTTCCCGAAATTTCCAATTTTTGATTCAAAACTCCCCCGGATCTAAAATTACCATAAATGGGTGCGAATTCTTCGTTTCTGTCTTTTCTGCGTTTATGAACCCACTCCTCCTGCGACATTTCGTGCCATTTTGGCCTTTTCCCTAATAATTCTCCAAACTTTTTCACTTTATTTTCCATAATTACTAAAGCATTCTCCTTTGGCTCCTGTGCGACTTCTGCGTCTTCTTTTACCACCTCGGTAGCATTTTTAGTTTCTGAAATAGAATCTTCTTTATCCTCCTCCTCCTCCTCTTCTATCGGCAATCCAGCTCTGATCCTCTGCCGGATCCTAGCCGCTTTCAACCGATTCTTTTCCATTCTATCCCTTGCTGCTTTTAACTCCATCATTTCCTTCTGTTTCTCTTCCGTCTCCTTCCTCAACTTCGTCAAGTTCTCCTGCTGCTTCAGCCGCTGCTCTTCGTCCTGGGAGAAGGCATAGTATCCAACGCCATGCGCTCTGGCTTCATCGAATAGGATATCCTGATAGTGGATGTCCGTTTTGTTGGCCAATTTGACAGTTTGCTCTTCCCACTTCCTCCTCATTATCTCTATTTCTGGTTCCTTCTCGGGAACAGGGGGCTCTTCCTGGGGGGGATCCGGCAAGACGATGGGATTTTTGACTCTCGTTACCTCCCGTTCTACCCGCCTGTCCTTTTCTCGCATCGTCGCCAAGTCTCTTCTCAGACATTTCCGTGTCCTTCCAAAACAGTCCTGGTACTCCACCCAATCGTCCTCGGGATCCGAGTTCTCGTAATCGTCGATATCCTTGGACGGTTCCTCATCGGAATTGTAGGAGTCGTCATCGGATTTGCTCTCGAAATCCACCAAGAAGTTTAGTCGATTGTCTCGGCTCTTCTTCAACTGATCGTAGAGTCGAGATTTCGCCTCCAGCCTGTAACGGGATTTTCTCAGAAGATTTACGTCCTCGACTTCCTCCACATGGTTCTCCTGCGAGGGAAGGTCGTCCTTCTTGCTCTTCAATTTGCTCCTCCGTGGAGGAGGACGTACTTGGTTCTTGGCCCTCTGTTCCTGGATTTCCGCCTGTTTTCGGAGCAACTCCGCCTTCAAACCCACCAGAGAAGAGAAGTTGACGTTGATCTTCTTGGAATTGTTCATCCTCTTGCGTTGTTTACGCGTTTTATTTACTTGTCAGATAGTCCAGGAGTCACTTAACCTGTGACCCAGTGGACTTGAATCACGACTTGAATAACATTGAATAACGATGATGTTTTCCTTTTTTTCATTCTTTCAGTGTTCTAGGGTTTTCTTTGAGTTTAGTCACTATTTCTAGTGATATTAAAAATTATTTAATTTTGTTACACGTCAATCCATCAAATGACGGTATTTCATCGTTAAACTCCGGTTAAATTAAAAATTAACCCGTCTAATGTTAACTTTTAATTATTAAACAGTTGTTAAATTATAAAACACAATTTGAATCGGACGAATCTAAATTTGTCCAATTTTGTCCGCGAAAACTTGAATTCAATATCTTATATTTCGTAATTTCAGTTTTAAACCTTGGTTAAATCAACAATAAATATTCAAAATTTAACTTACCAGCTAAACATTAATTGAAATATAATTTAATACTAATTGATCTAATTCTTCTTAATCCCTCTAATTCTCAATTAGTACGTGTCCCTTGTGCAACAAGTCATATCTAATCAAAACACTTACAAATCCGCTCCAAGAGAATGCCCAGTGAACTCGTCCAATTCCGTTGTATTTTTCATGGGAATTGTTCATTCCGTTAGACCGAGTCAATAAATCATGAAACTCAGCGTCCTTGGATACTTTAACCACAAGTTTGAAACCTCTCCTGGAAAAGACCTACAGGAAACTGGATCCTGGGAAATCCTGGAACTGGAAGGAAGGTCACCAATGAAAAACTACCGTCGGTGCTGCCATCTACTTCCTGCAACTCTCGCTCTCGAACGCACCCGTTGCGAAAAAACCAATGAATTCCTAGACTCGTGGCCATTTTCCGTCCAGAAGGACTGGAATCGACGGGGAATTTGATATGCTCTGAAGGAACTCCAGTTTCCATGTAGATGAAAAACTATCGGTTCGTGGAAAAAGCGTATCCACGAGCGACTCTATTTTCATCGACGAGTAATTCCGAATTTTGTTCATTGCTTTTCCTTTTGTCTTTTATTCGGGGAGGATCGACGCCATTTTGAGGAGCCGAAGGTTGCCGAACGTAGACGGCGCCGGCCGAGGCACGTATATAACGTACGCGAGGGACCAACGAGAAAGAGGAAGAGTGAGTGAGAGAGAGAGGTGCGGTGTTGCGTGACTGCTGCGAGTTCGAGCGTGTGTGTTTGTTGTGTTTTACCAAATTTTTTTTCATTCTCCTTTTGAGGATCGTGGCTGGAAAAATGTCATCCTACATCCAAGTCGCCGAAGACGAGGGGGAGGAACCGATAGAGCTGCCCACCGAGGACGATAGTACACTTTTGTTGACCACACTATCCGCCCAATTCCCTGGAACCTGCGGCCTCAAATACCGCAATCCGGAATCCCGGACGATGCGCGGTGTCCGTCTCGTGGACGGGCGGCTTCATCCACCTGAAAACGGATGGGGAAAAGCCATTTACTTCTGCGTTTTCCCAAAAGGTTTGTGTCCCGATGCTTCCGCATCCCACCGAGCATTTATTTATATTTAGCCGTTTCTAGATGCCGTACGTAGATGCGGCCGTTCGCCGAAGCTGTACGCGTAGAGGACCGACAGACAAACGCACGCATTTACTTACATTCATTCATTCATTCATTCATTCATTCATTCGTTCGTTTATTCCTTTATTTCTTTATTTGTTTAACGCTACTCGACTAATTTTCACCCAAGTTTCGACCCCCAAAGCGTATTTTCCCCATTCGCTTTTTCGTTTTTCTTCCCGAAACCCCGAATTTACCCTTCCCGAGTCAAAAGGGGTCGTGGGAAATCTTATATTTCGGGTATTGTCTATTTACCATGGTACGTAAGTAAGGACGTGTTGTTGGACTATAGCACAGTGTACAGTACCGAGTAGGAGTAGTAGTAGTGTGGTGGTGGTGGTAGTAGTCGGATTTTCCACCGTTAGGGATATTACACACGAATGTGTGCGAATTATGTATATATTTTCATGTACGTGGTGGTATATGTTGTATATGGATCTGTTTTTCTTTTGTCGAGGAATTTTTTAGGAGTTTGGATCCAAAAGACTGAAAATGAAGGAGGGGGAAGGAAATGTGGGTGATAAAATTTGTACTTTATAGCAAAGGAATGTCAAATTTTGGGGTATTTCTCCAAGTTTCGCAATGTTTTAATGAAACGCTTCTGGGTGTTTTTTTGCCAGGGTTTTTACAAGTTTGAAATTTCCAAGAAAAAGAATCTAGGTATTGAAAACTTCAAAGTCACCAGTTTGAAATTTTGATACGAATAATATGGAATTTTGAAATCAACAAATTGGAATTTTCGAAATCAACAATTTGCAATTTTCAAACAGGAATAATTTAAAGACTGCAGGAATGATATACTTCAGTTTGGTATTGTAACATTAGCAAAAGTAGACATATATGTGTGACTTTTGTTTTTGGAAAATTTTGAAGGGAATCGACAGTCTTTACAAAAGATGGAAAAAGATTTGGAAAAATTCCATTTTAGGATCAAACAAAAGAAAGAATGTTATAGTTTTTGGATCATTTCTACTACCAAAGTATGAAATTGTAGAATTTTGAAATGTTTTAACATTACATTTATTTTAATAAAAATGTGAGACTTCGAGTAACTTCGGATCACTTTGAAAATGTTATTATAAAATCAATTACATGTTTCAGTATTTTTCTGTGTTAAATATTCAATACAACTGAGAGTCATGGACTTTGGAAGTTGAGTCATAGAATGAAATTCTGGTCTTTTAATTTCACAACCACACCTACCTAAATTTTTTTCCAGTTTCAATACAAAGAAATTTAATAAATTTGAAACTAAAGAATCGCAAAAGAATTTTTGAAATGCAATACTTGCATAACAGTCCATGTGGGAGTAACAAACTTGGAAAATCTGCTCTAATATTTGTCGAATTGCATTTCTAGAACCAAACAAAAATGCATTTACGCAAGGTTTTATTAACCGGCTTATTTACTGAATTCCCCAAAGGATGATTTCCAACTTTATCAAGATAAAAAAAATTAGGACTGCGAACTCTATCGTCGATTACTCCGCTAATGTTAATCTCTTAGGAAAAACTATTTCTTACAATTTAATCCAAGTTACCGAACACTTTAATCCACAAATACAGTCACCGGAAACTTCATTCCCAATTCCAATTTCGCTCGTAATAAATCACTGGTAAATTACATCAAATGCAGAAACTTAAAGTCAGCATCGGCGAACACTTGAAACCTACTGATTCTTAATGCAAATCTCTACATATGTTTTTAAAACCTTCTTTTCTAGAAAACAAACGTAAATCGGACGACAATTTGGAAAGTATGGTTGCCAAGACTAAGCGAATGGAAACTAAACTTCGGTGCACCGACTTGATAGTTCTCGGATTACCCTGGAAAACTACAGAACAAAATTTACGAGAATATTTCGAAACGTTCGGAGAAGTATTAATGGCACAGGTAGGGTTTGCATATTTTTTAAAAATTCTGTATCATATTTTCACCTGCAATTCTATGTATCAGGGTGTCCCATAAGTTTCTTCCGCGCCATGCTATGTATGACCTCGAGCCGGAAAGGTGGAAACTTATGGGACACCCTAATATTTCTTTTTCATGGATCATTTTTTTGTATTTCGAATCATTTCTGTATTTACTGTCTCACTTATATGTTGTAATTTATAATTAGGTAAAGAAAGATGCAAAATCTGGCCAAAGCAAAGGTTTTGGATTCATTAGATTCGGAAGTTACGAATCCCAATTGAGATGTTTGTCTCAGAGACACATGATCGATGGTAGATGGTGCGATGTAAAGGTTCCTAATAGCAAGGTAAGCATTTGTGTACTAAGCCACTAATTATTGCATCGTTTACTCTACGAAAAGAGACAGACTCTAACAAGAGTCGCGGATTAAGTAGAAGCTCTTACATTAATTATTAGAAGTATGTACCGTTGGAATCTGGAACGATGTTCATGTAACGAACGTAGAATATTTTTCGAGGCATTCTGGAAGAAATTTTTGTGATTAACTCCAAAATAATTATTTTATATAATTTTATTTATTTAGAATTAATTTAGACTGATACTAAAAATTCTGCCAAAAAAGGGAATTTAATATAATTATAAAAGAAAGCAAAAAAAACTAATTTGAAGAATTTCCCAATTTTTTTGTAAATAATTAGGGACTTCTATAGTTTTTTTTATATTCTGAGTGAGATTTTACGGTGATTTGTGAGAATTACGAATCGCATTTCTTAGCGTTTTAGCTAAACTTCAACAAACCGAAGGAAAATCTTGAATCCCCTTTACTTAAAGCGAGCTATTTGTAAAAAGTTCCTTCGCAAAGTTTATGGAAACTCGAGGCGAGGTACGAAGGACTTTAACCAAGAGTTTCCAAGTTTTTTAATTGCCCAGCTCATACTTTTTTCTAATAAAAAGCTTCCAGAATAAATAAATCATGCAAAACGTAAAGACTAAAAGGGTTGAAAGTCTTCCCCTAATTTCACTTAGACGCGTTTCAGGTTTCAACTATGTAGGGTGAAAGCACCAGTAGATGAACAGCTGCAAACTATTTTTTTGTTTCACAAATCACACGATTAAAAAAAAAACTTGTGATAGGATTTTTCCAGTTACGATGCTTATCTAATTTAATATAATCCCTGACACTGCAGTTACAAATTTCCAATTCATAGGAATTAATATCTTGAGGGTTCCGAATTGCCACTGCATCCCGATCGATCGTTTTAGAATTTGCTCTCGATAAGAAATCTCGAAAGGCTGGCTCACAATCGATTCCTAATTTCTCAACCGAAAGATGCAAGAAAGGTTGAATTACGGTAACTTCCGTCTCCTCGGTGTCATTTACCGGTGCTTCAACCCTGGGGTATAAATAATTTCCCCTTGTATCAGCGACAATTGGAGTTCCAAATACATCCAATTACTGTTATCAATTTTGAATCATTAACATTCCGTCCCGCGTGGGAACGACACGTGCAAGGGCATAATTGGGTACAAGTTATACTCGATAATTTTGCAAAAGATAGAAATTTTATCCCTTTTTCTCTGAAACGGGCGTTTCTGTGTCATTCGGGAGCCAAATGTTTAGGATGAGAATCGAAAGATCCTCAAGAGGGTGAAGAGAGAAAGAGAAAAGATCTATGTCTAGTAAATACGTAGTTAGGTGACGGTTTCTTGTAGAGTGAATTCGGCAGCGTGAGTGTGTATGTGCGTGAGAATTTTGAGAATGACAATTCTGTAAAATGGATAATTGCAAGAATGCAGGTACAAATGTTTCTGTGGGAGCGAAGTGCCTTGTGTGAAATGGGAACTTTAGTAAAGTAAATTAGAAAGTTTCTCCATAGCTTTCGAAGGCAACAACTGGAAAATCGAAGCACAATTTAGTTTACTAAAGTTGAAAAGGGGACACGAAGACAACGCGTTTCTGGAATTGTTGCTATTGCCATTGCTGCTGCTACTGCTCAATGTGGATGAAATTTGGCGTGAATGTGTGCACTGACTCATCAAGAAAATCAACCCCCATTTATAAAGATCGAGTGGAAGTTGTTTCAATTATGGTGGACTGCAATTTTTTGTTTTTCTTGCCTCAAAAAATGTTCTCATGGGAAATTTCATCGTACAACCCCCAAAAATGAGAACCAAAATTTTGTGTTTCGAAGAAGAAAGCCCGAGTCTAGTTTAAACTCGCCCTGAAATTTTAATTAGATTCGCAGGATCTGGATAGAATTTTTGTATGTTGCCTTTGTTTCTGTGCAAAGGAACTTGGGAATTTTTCAAAATAAAGTCACGGTTTCGGTAGAATTTTGAGAGAAAAGTTTCAGTTAAATGTTGCGTGTTGGAGTAATTAGGGGATGGAAGGCATTTTTTTGTCTATTCACTAGGATGAAAGAACCGGGATTTTTCTTTGTGTAATATTTAATTCGGAAGTCTGCGATGAAAAGCGAGATGTGTGTTTACGTCGTTTCGAGTATGCCAACGCGGTCATGGGAGTGCATTCCCACGGGTTTGAGAGTATCTTTGTTAATTAACGCTTAATTTGGTGAAGTGTGGTTTGAGATTTATATATGCAATTTTGAGAGTTTCGATGTCGCGAGCGAACTAAAGAATTATGCAGTTTGTGCTTTGAACATTTTGGAAAAGTAATGGTAACGAGAATGAGAACGTTCGGATCGATATGTAAAGAGTTGGTTGTAAAAGATTTCGATTTTCTTTTTTCTTCCGGCTGAGAGTCTTCGCGAGGACCAATTTATTTTGGAAATTTCTCCAATGCTACAGTAGGGATTTAAAAAATTCGATAATCGATTAATCAGTTACATTTAAAAAATTCGAAATTCCATATCCCATGAAATTACTTTCGTAGTTTTATTTGCATCCTTCGACGAATCGTTTTTCAAATTTCTTGTCTTTCCCAATTATCGATTAATTTTTAACTCCGGTAAATTTTTGGATAATTATCAATCCCATAATGAGAAATTGAAACTCTAACTTTCCAATTTATAAATTTCCTGAAATAAAATAAGTTAAATTTGTATTATGTTTTTAAAAAAATCAATTGCAAAAACAAATGAAAAAAAAAATCCAATCCTATCGCAGATTTATTATTTTTCGAGTTGAGTCTCTTCGCTGCGATCGATTTCTTTAAGATTTCCAGTTCATCGATAGAAATTTTCAAATTTATAATTTAGATATTCCCAATTCTGCAAAATAATTGAATTAAATTTCCAACTTGCTTTAAAATCCCCTAAAAGAAGAAGAACAAAATAGATACGTTTACGAAAATTTGGGAAATCGGGAAAATCTGATAAATGAAAAATTCCAAAGTTTTTAGGACCTCGAATACATTCCGCGGTTTCAAGAATTCCCTTTTCTCGGTATGTGTGTGCGCGAAAGGATGCTTTAATATCTACTACCTACATGTTCCATGAATTGTGCTTCATATTTGCATGAATTGGATGGATGCCTCTTTTGACAGAGCAACAACACCATTTATTGTATGTTTGTCAAATTCCCCTTGTGACTTTAACGAGCAAGCATTCGACTACATACGAAGGATGTGCGAGATTTTGCGTGTGAACCGGTATGCTGAAATGTGGTATGTTATGTAAAATGACGATGACGGTGGTGATGCTGATGATGATGATGATCGGATTTCATACGAATCGCAATCGTAATCTAATTCCATTTTTATGTCACTCATTACTGAAGTTCACAATTGTTATGGATGAAAAGTAAATTTCTCCTTGTTTTTTTTCCTTCATTTTGGATTCATTGATAGCCCTTAAATCGAACGGAATTGGAACGTCAAAATTGAGGTATGCGTGGGACTGTGAAATTTTCTGTGTGTTTGGGAATCTGTCGGAAGAATTTTCAGAGAGAGAAAAAAGAAGATAAAAAAAAGAGACATTTATTAGCAAGATTCGAGGCGGTGATGAAGAATACGATAGATTCTTAAATAAGTTTTCGGTGTTGGTAGTGAGTCTTCTTCAGGATAGCTGGTACGAAACGGAATGATCATAATTGCTCTGTTTCTCCTCTAAATTTGAACAGTGGCAAAATAGAAATGTTTTTTCCTCATTAACTCAAGAATTTTTTTTGAAAGGTATCTAATGAGAAAAATGCTGAGTATATACTTAAAAAAGTAACGAATGTTTTTGGAGTAATTTCAAGCCGTCTCATTAAAACATTTAAATTTTAATAAAAAAGAGTTCAATTTTCTAAAATTCTTATCTTGAAAATACTACTTTTATTTTTAATAAAATGAAATTAAATTTCCCTTCATGAACATTTGTTGTTGATACTCATTTAAGGTGCAAGAAATTGCAGCAAAAATTAAGCAGATATAAAATTAGGCAAGGGAGTAAAAATTTGCAACAGTTTAGCGAATAATTTTCGAACTTTGGAAAATTGTAACATTTCTTACTCACTGGTCGCTTTGTCTCAATGGGAATTTTTATGGGAATTCAATAGCTATAGGAAAAATAGAAATTTAAATATGAAAATTAATCGTTTCGAGTGACACTTCTTTAATACAAATCCTTAATATCAATAAACCTAAAATCTTTAACTACAAATTTTTGCTGGATGTGTTAAATCCAAGTCTTAAATGATTTGTCAATTGAGGGATTTGTTGCAAAAAGGAGGTAATTCCATCCTGAAATAAATTAAAAATCTTTTTTTTTAACAGCCAACCCTTCAATTTATTATTTTTCTAATTATTCATTTTTTGATCCTACTCGATAATAATAACCACTATGAAGAATAAAATCCAGAGACTTTTTTAGAGTTTGCGATAAAATTATTATGACAATGGGAATGATTTATAATTATAATAGGTATGAGAATAGAATGATTTAAAGAAATAAATAAAAAAAAGGCAGAGAGTCGAGAATTGATTTTCAGGACGTGTTGGTATGTTTTTAAATGATGCAACAATCCTTTGTTTTCAAAGTATTCGGGGATATGTATGAGTGCGATCACGATTAATGACGTATAGTATGCAAATTAATGACAAAAACAAGTGCGTTAAAAAAAAAAGAGAGGAGTTTGAGAGTTTTCATTTTATCGTAAAACACGCGATTTTTAGTGTTCTTGGTTTTAGCGAAAAGTAGATGTATCATTTCGTATGGGAGAATTGCTGTGACATTGCACTGAGAGAATAAAACCAGAGTGAAGTTTCTTAATTTTCGTGTTTATGTGTGATGTGTACCAGAAAAGGTTGGTTTTTGGAAACTTAAAATATATGAGCCCTAAAAAAGTGAAAAATTTTAGATTAGATAGATACGTAAAAGTAATTTGAATTTTTATTTTTTGTGAAAGTAGTTAGCTCAATTTTTTTAAGTAAATATTATAACTATTAATATTGTTAAAATTGATTTTTGTTCCAATTTTTTTGAGGATATCTAAAAAAAATTACTGCTACTCAGAATTTCCTTTAATAATGGATCCACTAGTTTCCGAATTTCGGATATTTTACAAAAAAATCTTAATTTTCGAATAAAAAGAATTATTCTTACTTAAATATAAAAAATAAGATTATTATACAGGATGTTTATTAATATTCGAGTATATTTAAATAATGCACCTTCAAAAAAAGAAATCGAAACTGACCGAAACATGAAAATGACACCTTCTACTCGACAAATCCTGTACTGACCCCTGATTCCAGATTTAATCCCTCTAATTCTCCCGGTAACTGAACTCTTGAAAAATACTCATGTTTTACTCCAAAAGCCGAAATTGCGATGTTCTGATATTTATTATAATATTTTTTTTCTCATTTAATAATGCTAGTACTTCATATAGACTTTGCAATAAAATACAAGAACTAATCTTTTCTCTGAAAACCACAATATTTCAGTGAATATCTTCACGAACGTAATTCCAAAAACAAATTGTTAAAAACCAAAAGAATGAAACCAGAAGGAATGCTCCTGAAATCTTCTCTCTGTGTTTTGGAAACAGCAGAAACTACTCCTACGCTTTGATCGACACTGATATTGTTGTAAAATATGTAAAAAAAAAAACAAAAGAGAAAATTGATAACCATTGATAGAATGAGAATGAGAGATCCGCTAGAAGACCGTGCGTTATGAGTAAGAAATTGCTCTGAGAGGCTCAATTAGGCAGCTACCAAAAACCTAAAACCTAAAATTTGTAGAGAGTATATTTGTCGAGTGCTGGTGTGTCTGGTTACAGAATATTGATGGCATTATGATGGCACGTCAGTATGACACGAGTAAACACAATGAGTGTTATCGTCCTATACCAGTTCATACTCCAAGTAACCGGCGGATTCCTGCGGCCAAACCCTACATGAATGTCAATGTCGAGAGTGGAACCTCGCCCAAATACGATACCGGATACGATTATAAAACGACGCATTACCCGACCTATCCACCGAATTACCCGTACGACGACAATAACAAGTACAAGTACGATAACACGAATTACAACGCGACCTACGACAAGTCCAACTACCAGTTCTACGACGAAGGCAACTACGACTCGAGAAACTACGCGGTGCCACACGCTCCCGTCACCGCTGCCGCTGTAGCGGCTCCACCGGCCGTGGGTCCTGCCACGTCGACCTATCCGGCCAACGCGGAATACTCGAGATACCCCAGCTACGACACGAGGTCCTCTTATCCGGCCGCGAGCGCGGAGGCTGCCGATTACGCCGCCGATAAGGGCCGGTACAATTACGGGTACGACAACAGCAAGGGCTACTACGACGCTGACGGGAGATACGTGGCTACCGACAGCAGGTACTCCTCGGACGCCAGGTACTCGTCCTCGGACACAAGGCACAGCGATGGCAGGACCACCGCAATGGAGAACAATCGGGAAGTCGATTGCAGCCGGTATTCCGTGGATAATAGGGACGTGGACCGAAGGTATTCCTCCGATAACAGAGAATCTGACAGCAGATATAATTCCGACAACGCGGATACACGTCAATCGGTTGATTCCAGGGATATGGATGGCCGTTTCGCTAACTATTACGATCGTTATTATAAGCACCGCCCGCCACGGGATCATCATCACCATCACCACCATCACCATGTCGCCGATTCGTCGAGATACTGATGATGAGTTCCCGCGAGAAAGAGCAGAGACAGAGAAATCGTTGTTTCTCGAATCAAAAGGAACCCTAATATGGAACTTTAAGCGAGTCGATGGTGTTTTCAGCTGGAGAATCGAAGACAGAGACATTCCTTGGGTTGCGAATTTGTACGATAGCCCCCTCAAGCTTTTGAATGTGTATACCAGTTGTGCCATAATCTTCAGGAACTCATGTAGATTTTGCCTTCCTTTATATTTTGGGCTTTTTTTTTTTAAATCGTGAGTTTCGTTCTGCGAGTACTGGCCTTTTCGACTGCTCCTATCGAACTTCGATCGACCGAGAAGTTTAGTCCATCGACCAGTCATTGAAATTTTAGGCCGCACGAAACCCTCAAGTCGAATGGGTCATTGATTAAATTGCAATTTTTTATCTTTGCGACAAAATGTCGATCAATAAGGAATTATTGGTGCACACAATCACGTGGAACTGTAAAATTATTGCCCAACCTAAAGATCGAATGGCCCATCGATGGACGATAGGCTTTGACGACTGGTCTTTTGAAGGCAGCAGGTTTCAATGGCTGCTGATTTTCAAGTTTACAATGAATAATCTATACACAAATCAACTCAAATAAAAAATATAGTAATTTTCCAGACAAAAGAAAGTTAGAAAGCCTAAATGGAAGGTCGAATACAAGGTTCGATAGGACACCGACCGAAAAGTAGCCACGAATTATACAAAATTTCCACATTCAGTAGTTTTTCTGTAACTGTATCAAAATTTTGTTGGTATTTATGTTACAAGGTAACTTTTTCTATTTGTATTCTATAGTTACAAAGATAATTACGTTTACATTTCAAACGTAACATGTTTTTTAATCAATCGGGGGAGGTTCTTGGTAACTCGAGTCTGCGAAATAATTCGTAAATTTAAAACTTCATCGGATATTGGAACTTAATCTCCGGACGAAGTTCCAATTTCTTTCTGTAATTCTGTAGAAAAATTATGAAATGGATAAATCGAAATTTCAAGTGTCCTACGTTTTCGTTATGCGAGAAAAAAATAGCGTTTTTGAAAAATTAGCAATAAAAAAGGAAGCTCGAAACAATCATCTTTCGATGGACTTTTTCACCGAAAACCTCTCTCCGCGAACACTGGATATTTTTCCAAGAAACAATCATGTTAGATAGAAATTCCTCGAGCCCCCAAAACGAAAAACCAAATTTTCAATCATCAAAAGGACCACTGAAACTAATTTCAAGGGAAGATACCGTAAATTTCTCTCGAGCCCCACATATTTTGTACGTTTTAAGGGAACTTTGCAAGTTGAATTACAGGTATACGAATTCATCCAAATTGAAAACTGGAAACAAAGACAAAAAAAACCACTTATCGTTAGTTCGTAGGTGAGGAATTGTTGTTAGACTCACGCTGTAATTTAGTAACGTCACCTTTTGTGTACCGAAACCGTGTAATAAAGATTCGAGTGTTTGTTTTGCGGAAAAGAGGAGTGCAGATTTAGGATAAGCAAAATTCGCATAATTGAAAATCAGCAATTTTGTAAATTGCTCCTCTTTTCCGTTGCACCGATTGCAGTCCCTGCAGCAGTTTTGTAACGTGTGGAATAATCACTAGATTTTATTACATTTGATGGTAGGAATTAGTGTAAAATAGGGGAAGTGGAAATTCTAAGAATTAGCCGTTAAGCGTGAGCAGGAGGGAATGCGTAAAAGGTGTTTAATGGGTAGTTGATGATTAATGATAATTAATGAGGATAATCGGTAATAAAGTTCTAGTTAAAAATTGGAGAGAGAGTAAGAAAGAGAGGGAGAGCAGGGTTGGATTGCCAAGGATTGATTGATTGATTGTGCGTTTGTGCGTAGGAGGGAATGATTCAACAAGTACCGTGCAAGGTATTCGTGGGACGCTGCACGGAAGACCTTACTGCGGATGACCTGCGTGACTATTTCTCCAAATTTGGCGAAGTGACGGACGTATTCATCCCAAAACCCTTCCGTGCATTTTCATTTGTTACCTTCTTAGATCCAGAGGTAGCGCAGTCCTTGTGCGGCGAGGACCACATTATAAAAGGAGTGTCCGTGCACGTGTCGAACGCAGCACCGAAATCGGAGGCCAACAATCGAAACTTTAACAATCAGATGAACTCGAATATGCGCGGCAGGGGCATGCCAGGCCCCATTGATAACAATATGCAAGGAAATTATCAAGGAAACAGGTATATGGGTCATTCTGGTAATAATATGGGTCCAAATGGATGGAACAATCCAGGAAATCGTGGAAATTTAGATATGCCAAATTTACAAGCGTTAGGTATCACTGGGCAGAATAACGGCGGCGGTGGCGGTGGTGGTATGTCCAATCCATTGGCGATGGGTGGGTTAAATTTGTCCGCCTTGCCCGTTAACCCAGCCTTGGTCGCAGCTGCTCTCAATCAAGCATCTTGGGGATTGATTGGAAATCTGCAGAATCAAGGCAACGAGCAAGGGTATTCCAATCAACCGGGTCCGCCTGGACAACCGCCTTCGGGTAACAATAGCCTCGGCAATAGCGGCAACTCGGGCTTCCTGAGTTGGATGAATCAGGGAGGTGGTGATGGTAACGCGGGCAACCCCGCTACCGGTGGTCCCGGTGGACCTAACAACCCGAACCCCTCCCAAGGTGCTTGGCAGAACCATCCAGGGCAGCGTGATCAGAAGTCGACTACATTTCTCAAGTACGAGTAAATTCAGCTGGGACTCTGAGTCTACTCGTAAAAGACGGGCCCGTTCCCTCAGTCCCAAAACGTTAGCCTCAAAGAATTGCAGAGCTCATCAAGTTAAGGGTTTTAGAAAGGCTGCTACTACCACTACTACTACTACCACTACTACTCCTACTCCTACTACTACTTCTACTACTACTACTATTATTGTTACCTCTACTCCCGCTACCGGAACCGCTACAGTTTCTTCCTCCTCTTCTTCATCATCATCATCTTCTTCTTCTTCTACTTCTTCTTCTTCTTCTTCTTCTTCTTCTTCTTCTCATAATTCCTCTCACAAGCATTGATTCGATCGGAACAAGGCCCTTTTCTACACCCTCTCGTCTTTTCTTTCTGTAAAACCCAATTTTTATCTTAAAATTATTGAGATTTTTTTCCCCTTGTTTGAATCCTATGGGATTCCAAGCGAAAATTAGAATCGTTTTGGTTTTTCATTGAAAGTAAAGGGAGAGGGACTCGTTTTAGGGGTTCCTGTATTTATTTTGTTTAGGTCCTGATGGTAATTTAAAAGAAAAAAAATTTATAATTGGAATAATAATACTGGGATAAATATAATAATAATTTTAGAAAATAGGGGTGGTGATTTTATTGAAATTATTACAAATTTGGGATTATTCCACTGATTTTGCAATAATTTGTGTTGGAAATCGGTGGTAAAAAAAAGTTTCTTTATATTTTGTTGCAAAAAAAAATAAATACAGGAATTTTTGGAACAAAAAGCAAAAGAGAGAACCCTTTTCTGAATCGACGTGACGATTTCGGTCGTTTTTATATAGTTTTCCTGCTGTTACAGGAAATTTCAAGCAGGTGATAATTGAAGAGAAGATGAGGGAGAAAAAGAAGCTTTTAGTATTTAATCAATTTTTGTTCAACAAAAGGGACCTGAATTCCTTGGTAGATTTTTCCCCAGTAAAGCAAAAGAAAAAAACACAGATCAATGGATTCGTCGGAAGCAGTGGGATTTGTAGCAGTTGGAGTAGACTTCTCATTAATGACGAAAGTCGCAAGAACGAAAAACGTGAATTTGACAAGAGGTTAAACGATTGTTTATAAAAACCACTGCTACGATAACGAATTAAAGCGCTAGTCCAATTAATTAGTTTGAATTAATTCGCAGCAAGTTGATTAATTGGGGTTTTATGAATTTCAATTTAGATAATTGCATCCATCAGCCAATTCTTAACTCGTCTGGCTAATTTAATTAACATTAATCGAAGTTCAGTTAATTGAGTGGAAAATTAATTAACTTAATTGAAGCGAATATTTAATTTAAAAAAATGTAATTTCATACGCAATTAATTCAATGTTCGTTTTTCAATCAATTGCAATTTTACAACTTGAGAGTAACTTTAATAAATTAAACGACCTCGTCGAAGATACGTTTAATTAAATTTTATAACGTTGGTAATTCATTTTAAATTAGATAATAAATTCGTCGAGCAATTGCTCCGATTCAATGATTTGAACTTTAAAATTTAATCCAGTCAGTTTCAATTTTCCAATCAATTGCAATTTTATTACACGCAAGGCTTTTATTTTATTATTTTTATACACATGCCGATTGTTGTTGGACTGTTTGAGTGATGAAATTGAATCACTCATATGATCAATTTTAATTTGCAAAATTAATTCCAATTTAGCGAAAAAATTAATTTAATTTCAAATTTCCAATCAATTGCAAAATTTATCACTCAAAAATTATTTTATCAAATTCCACAATTTCGTTACTCAATTAATTGAATTAAATAACTTATCAAATCAATTCCGAATTACCCAATTGTTCAATCTGGGAGCATCTGGGAAAAATCCAGCAAGGAATTCGCAAGTTCCCCGGGAATTCTATTGACCCTTTATTTTTCTCTTAACTTTACTCGGTAAAATTAGCACAATCCGCACCGCTCTGTACGTCGTAACGATTCTTTATCATTTCCATCCGTTTATTTCTACCGTTTTCTATGTAAGCAACCAACGGATTCGACTGCGATCGTTCGAAAGCCGTGCAAACTCGTTGCACAATTTTTCGTTTGGTTTTTTGAGAAAAGCAAAAAAAAAGGAATGGAAAGACAAAACGAGAACTAAAAAAAACTAGCTTTCTCTTTTTTTCACTAGTGGCAGTCTTTGTACGAATCGTACATCCTTGTAATTATTCTACATTGAAACCTGATTGAAATATTTAACAAAAAAGAAACAAAGAAACAAACAAACAAGAATTAAATAAACTCGATGAATGTCGTAAGCTCTCGAATGTATGAAGAAACGGAGAGAAAGAAATAATTATAAGAGGGTGAGAAAGTCAAACACAAAGTGAGAAAGGGTGAAAGGGAGAGAGAGAAAGAGAGTTTAGGTGCAAATGGAAATTTAAAGAAAAAACGAAAAGAAAAATAATAATAATAATAATAAAATAATAATAAAGAAATCATAGAATTTATAGTATTAAGGAGACAGGTCGAAAAAGTAACGGAGATGAAGAACAAAAAAAAATTAAAAAAGAATTTTTTTTGTGAATGTCATTGTTATCGACTGTTTTTTTGATATATCTAATTAATGGGATTATGTACGCGAGGGAAAAATGGGTAGAGAGTAAGAAAGAAAGGAAGAAAGAAAGAAAGAGTAGTAGTAGATATTATTATGTGACAAAAAAAAATTTGTAAGTCTGTTTAATGAAATTTGCAAACGAAGAAAAAAAAAGGAAGAAAGAAAGAAAAGCTGTATCATCTCTAATTAATTAACTATACATAATATTTTATCGTCAAGAGTTTTAAGTACCCTTGACTTCTTCATTAATCCAATATTTATGCGTGCGTTGTTGTGAAATGCAGTAGTTTATAAGCTAAACAAAAAAGTATATATATATATACATACATACATATATGTGTATATATATTAAACAGGGAAGATGATGCAAACGTGAAAAAGAATTTAAGAAAAAAAGGATTAATACACGTAAGGGTTGTGTCGATGCAAGAAAGTGAATTTCTTAGAAAAATGCACCAAAATGTTGAATGCGGATTGATCGTCATCTCTTTTTGATATACCATGGTAATTGAAAAAAGAAAAAAAAATCGTATATCTCCCACGCGAATGAAATTTAGCAGGAAGTGATCGGTTGGAAGGAAATTGCGAGGATGCGATTTTTGCACCCCGAGAAAAAACGAGAAGCGATCCTTTGCTTGGATTTTTGGGGGAAAGGGGGAATGAAATTGCAGAAATTTGGCTGAAATGCATTTAAAATATTGTTTATGGGAGAAATGATTCCCATGAATTGATTCCAAAAAAAGTTTTGAAATTATGATATTTTTAGATATAATTTTGAATAATCGAAGCATTTTTTGGAAGAAATGGTTCATTTTGGAAAATCATTTATTTAAAAACAGCGATGAAAAATAATAATCTTTCAAGTAAAATTTGTTTCTCAGTGTACGAAAATCCTCTACTGACTTTGAGAATCGTTGCATTTTTGAAAATGAGAATCTCGATGGTTTACACGATTTCGACAGAACTTCTGTTCTTATAGAATTGGATTTTGATTAAAATGAAAATTTTACTAGAAATAGAAATCTCCCTAAATTGGTTGAAAGTGCAACAATTCTTGTCGGTTTACCGAATCTTTTATTTTCGGTTTCAAACGTTACTTTTTGCTACGTTTTTCAAGTATTTTTTTTTAATTAAGGTTAGCCGGAATTTGATCAATTTTATTGAACCAAAATCAGTTGGGAAGTTGATTCTCTGCGATAAAAATCTACTTCTGCTTTAAATTCAATTTTCAAATTCGGGACAGATTTTTTTATACAAAAAAAATCACCTGTTCATATTTTAAAATTGGATTTTATAAGAAAGTATATTAAAACAAAATATAAATCCAAACTTTAATCGTGATCTTTACTAAAATTAATACTAAAAAAAATACTGGATTTATGTTTATTAAAAAAATTATTGAAAACGAAATTCTCTAGGTCAAAAAAGTGAGTTCGTATTTTTCAATAGAAAAATTAGTTCTAACAAAAGTAACACTTCTATTAGAATTTCAAAAAAGGATTTGGTGAATTTTAATTTTCAAAAACGTAGATTCTCCTACAAAACGATAAAAAATACACAATTTTTGTCATTAAATTTCTAGGGTAAAGGTACCTGGAAATGAATGAAAATTGGAAAAATTCTGAAAAATGTAGCAAACTCAGCACTTTCACATCCAACTTTCCCTTAAAACTTCTCTTCACGAAATATATGAATCACAAAATATGTATATCTAGTAAAAAACAAAATGATATATTATATATACAAAGAAAAAAAATTACGGATTGATTGAAAATAAGTATATATATAGAGAGAGAGAGAAAGTGGAAGAAAAGATGAAAGGTGCGCATATAGATGGATCGTAGCTAACCGGTTACAAATGGGCTGAGGTGTTTGGCAAGAAATCCCTTAAATTCACTTTGTAGATATTGAAACGTTGTCGAGAACGAGATACGAGTTCATTCTATCCCCTCATGTATGGTATATTTGCATTAACTAAGAAAATGAAAAAATCGTCAAGAAACGAAAGGAAAATGTGTAGTAAGAAAAAAGAAAGTGTGTGTCAAAATTATTGATTGGTTGTGTGTATGAGGAAGAATAATATCAGAGATTGGTGATGATGATGATGATGATGATGATAATGGTGATAATGGTGATGATGATGATTTTTGAGCGTTTGAATTATTTGAATGTGTTTTTTATGAAAGGTCTTTGTGAACCTGATAGAGAACGTGGTGGACTCTTCTTAATTTTTTTTTTTTCTATGAAAATGTCACAAAGTTTTCATACAATCTTTCGACTGAGTTTTCAATTTGCAAATAACGATGATTATTATTAATATTATTATAAAGAAAAGAGACAAAAAACAAGCGGTGGGATTTCTCCTCCCGCTTTAAAACCTAATTGAGAATTTTTCGTTCTCATTTATTTGATTGTTTAAAAGCTATTATTGGACGTACGTAATTTTTGGCATTTTAATTTACTTGATTTCTAGAATTCCGTAATTTATTGTCCCAATAAGTCTAAAAAAGTTTTTTAATTATTCGTAAGTTAATGTTCTTCAAGTTGTTTATATTTTTTCGCTCTAAATTAGATGTAATGAATTTTTATGGTATTCTTGCAAATTCACGGAACTTGAATGGAAATTTCATTTTTCTTTACTTTTAGAAAAAAGTAGTTTTTTTATCAAGAAAGCCACTTTTTATTTCCTTTCTTTCTTCAAAACTTAATACTTGAATAAAAAGGGGGTGCATTAAGTTTCCCAATAGTCTTGAATCTTAATGAACAATTTTTTGTTATTGCCTCTTCTTGCAACCCTAAAATGGTAAGTGTTTGAAAATTACGTGCGTTTAATGATTCCACTAAATATAATTAATTGTACATAAAATATGATTCCTTTCGTTGAAAGAATTATTCACAAACACACACAAAAGGAGATATTTGTTTTTATACAATAGATAAACCATAGTAAATCGTTGATCCCACAGTGCAATAGTAGACTTTGATTCCCTGATTCAAAAAGTTCTTATAAAAATGGGGAAAAGCAGAAAAATCCCAGTTACTAATTTTGTGTTAGAAATTAGTAACGAATTTTTTTTCCTGCGAAACTTTTTTTTAGTAATTGATCGTTTACCTAAAAAATTGCTACCTTGCTTTTCATTGAAATTAGTAAAAGAACAGCCACTCGTTTTACACTAAAAATCAATTACCTATTGGTAAAAAAATTGGGAACTCTAATTCAAAAATATTTCCTTGGAAAATTTTGAATTCTTAAATTTTATGTATTGCTTTTTAAAAAAAAATTAAAATTCAGAATAATCCTAATTTTATTGAAAACTAAAAAATAATAGAAATGTTTTTACACTAATTAAAAATATACCAACGATACCTTATATTTATAAAAGCTTTTTAGGGTTGGGGAATTTTTACCATATACCAAAACACTGAAACAAAATGTACCAAGGAGGAAAAAATATGTGTGATAGAGGCAAATTCGAAAATCATTTCTTTTTTCATGTTGAAAAAATCAGTGAAAAAAATTTCTTGAATTCTTTTGTAAGATTGAAAAAAACAAGGAAATAGAAATTTAATTTTTCCAATTTTAATTACTAGATTTTAAACAAAAAAAATTATTATAATTTTGGGATTTTGTAACATTCCACGGCAGTAAATTGCAGATCACAATTTTATTATTAGATATTTAGATCTTTTTCGCCTTGCAAAAGCTGAAGAAAAAAATTACATTAAAACAAAATTAAAAAAATCACAATTCGATTTTAGCGAAAACTTTGTATTTATAAAAAAAACACAATTTTTTCCCTTCCTAGATTTTGCTTTCAGTGTCTCACAATAGAAGCAAACCTTCGAAGTTACGATATTTTTTAAACAATCAATGATTTGAGAAGAAAAGGAAAATCTCAGAACTCTTGAAATTTATACATATTTGCAACGGATCAAGGAAGTTTTGATAAATAAAAAAAACACAAAAAAACTTTTCACAATTCACAATTATAGTCAATAACTTTAACATACCGTGATATTGCAACAAATAAATAAATTACTAAACAAACAAAAAAATTACGGAATAAAGAAACGTAAAAGAAAGATTGCAAAACAAAAGAATATTGAATAATTAAAAGAAATAATTAAATAAAATCAACTATTATGTAAAACTATCGTTGTACGCTGCATTAAGATTATTCATATTAACTACTACTTCAAGAAAATACTTATTATGAGTACATTACTGACAAATAAAAATAATTCTTCAGAGAGATATATGTGTGTGCTGTTGTATTTTTCATTTACTTTGTGTTTTCTTTTTTATAGTTCATTTTGAAAAAAAAAATACGAACGTAACAACTTTCCGGTAGTGAATTTCGACTGCAGATTATCCTCCTTTTTTTTCATTTTCTTCTCTTTCATAATCCAGTTGTTACACAGTAGAAAACTTTCTCTTTGGAAATACGGGTGTCGAATTTTCAGGTGATTTTTTTTCAATTTGCTAATTCTTTTAGGATTTGCAAAAAATATCACGAAATCATCAAAAATATTTTGCGAATTTTTTCCAGGAAGGTGTTGACTTTCTGCGAAATTGCAGAATTTCGGGGGGATAGGTTGATTTTTTATTAATCTCAAATTTTATTAATTCTTAATATTTTCAGCATTTTTGAGAAATCCCAAAATAGCAAGATTTAATATTTAATATTTCTGAAATATTAAATATTAGACGTTATTCTAGGAACTCCGGAGAACTTTTTAAACAAATATTCGCTGCTTTAAATTTGAAAATTGGTTCAACTTTTAAAATAATTTATTACACAATTCTATAAAAATAAATTGAGGTAATATAAACAAAATTAATCTCTGCGCCTTTTTTCAAATTCATTTCACCAAACTTCTCCGAAATTCTGAAACTCAGCTAGCCAAAAATTTTCACACATCTGTATTTCGATTTTTCAAAATAAAAAATTCCATAAAAATAAAAAGACATTTATTCGAAAATCACCAGAAAAAAAATGAACACCCGTGTTACTGGTATCTTATTTTCCGTTATCCAGTTTGTGTAAATGATTCGTTGGTTAATTTGTTAATGGTCGTCTCAGAACTACAGGCAATTTGAAATGAAAGACTGTTTTGAATCGAAAGTCCATAAAAAGTTTGAATGCAAATTGAGAATTTTACAATAAATGAGAATCTTAAAAAAAAGGAACAATCAAGTTTGAATATGGTCGTAGCTGAAATGTTTGGAAATTATGATGAATGGGATTCAAATGGGATTTTATGTGAGTTTGCATATATATAGAAATATATATTTAAATATATATATGTGTATATATAAATAAATATATATATATATTATATATATTATATATATTTAGAATGTTGTATATTTATTGTGCTTGTGAAAAGAGAAAACAAGAGGGAAACCCGCGGCAAAGTTTTTTACATACGATGGGAACTGTATTATTTCTTATTAACGAGTCTAAACGATAAAAAAAAAAGAATGAGAAAATGTTTTTCTGGGTATGTTTTCTACACTGTAATTTTTACTCCCCCCAACCGAAGACATTCAAATAAAAGAGACAAAAGAGATACAGAATTTAAGATGAAACTAAATAGAAGCTAACAATAAAGGAAGAAAAAAAGAGTCTTTTGAAAGATGGTGATAAGGAAATATACAAAAAAAGAGATGTAGAGGAAAGACTGTAGTTTTAGACAACTTTTAACAAATAATTAGAACCGTTTGACAACAAGAGTTACCATTTCACGGCATTTTTTCTTCCAGTTTTTATTATTACACTTAAGTAGCAATTACGAAAAATAGGGAATTTGAATTTTGAGAAAATGAAGGAAATACCAACTGGCCGGTATTGCCCGATAAGGGACTGTTCTTAGGAAAGTGAAAAAGTAACTCGTGTGATTACAAGCTACTCCGTTTATTGCTCCTAAAACAGTAACAATTAATAGAACCTACATAAAGAGGAACGAGAAGAATTTCATTGTCTATGCTCAAAACAAAAAAAATTGCCTTTTTAACGATTTGGGACACGTGTACGAAAATAATAATGTAAATATATATTATGACAGAAAAGTTAACAGAAATGGAAGAGCGCGAGAGAGAGCGAGAGAGAGTGAGCAGCCAGAGATTATGTACAAAGAAATAGAAGTTTATTGAAAAGGAAAAAAAAAGCTCATCCTGAACTCTACCAATTTTTATTAAAAAGAAAAGAGAGAAAATTTTAAACGCAATTTTCAGTATTTTTCAAAAATTGGAATTCCAGAAATTTTAATTTTTTGGGATATAATCAAAAAAATTTGAAATCTGAATGAAATGGAAAATTCAAACGCAATAGTTAATAACTATGGTATTAATATTCGGTAATTTTTTTCTTTTCGGAAATTTCATTGAGAAAAGAAAAAAAATTTCTTCCCACCTAATATTCTTTTTTTCATATAAAATTCTTCTATCTTGGAATTATTACCAAAATTTCCTAAAGTCCGAAAAAAGATAATTAAATATATTTATATTTTTAAAAATATATATAGAATTTAAATATCCCATAAATGGTAAATACAAGTTATCTTGAAATAAAAATTCAATTCCTATAATTAGAGAAAGAGCTAATTGATACCTACCACTTCCAATTTTTGTACTCAATTTTTCTCCTCCTTTTTTTAATAAAAATTAATGAGTGAAGGAAAACTCTTACAATTACACTAAAAGCAAGAATTAATTTATCGAAGAAAGTAAAATAAAAGTAAAAAGATTACCGCATTATCTCTTTTTCGTATAATTGTATGAAATAATAAATTCTTGCCACGAAGATGAAATATATTGTTGAGTGTATAATAATTGCCATGAAAGGTTTATTTGTAGGTGTTAACTAATTGTGTATAGACATTTTTTGACTGAAAAATGAGACATGGGAATGATATATAAGTGATTGTTTTCTTTTCGCTTCTGTATTGAATATATATTTATTATTATTTAAACAGAGAGACAAGAAAGAAGGAGAGATAGAAAGAAAAAGAGTAATAATAAGAAAGGAATTTTCGTGAATTAGAATTTTAAATGTGTCTGCTGAATGTGTAAAACTGTAAATAAACCATTTAGATTTGGGTTACAATCTGGCTCTAACTCTAATCATCATTACA
This sequence comes from Gasteruption jaculator, assembly GCA_949825005.1. Classification (NCBI taxonomy): domain Eukaryota; kingdom Metazoa; phylum Arthropoda; class Insecta; order Hymenoptera; family Gasteruptiidae; genus Gasteruption; species Gasteruption jaculator. The sequence goes on from OX463763.1 coordinate 11,475,305, forward strand.
ATCTTGGAAAGAAATCTTTCCGTGAAAAGTATTTGTCAGGAAAGTGCATTTCGATGCAATGGTAATATATAAATAATATAATGGTATCGGTATTAGTGTAATTAAAAATTATTAAAAAAATATTGGTATAACAATTTCAAGATTTGATAATGTATCGATGTTGATTATTATATTATTTATTTATTATCGCATTGCTTAGATCGTTATAATATTATATGTATATCTATAATATCATAACAAACTGTCATAATATTATTATGAAGTTCAAGCTGTTTTTAGAAATTCGAATTTTTTCAGAATATTTCAATGAGACTTTTCCGAAATCTCAAAAAGCAATTTTTCTCGGAAAAGCGAATTTTTGACTGAATTTTAATTAGTAAAAATCGAATTTTATTTTTAGTTTTAGTATTAATTGACTAATTTTTTTAAAATTCGTACCGATAAATGTATTTTAATTTAGTTTTATTTATTTATAATATTATGCAATTATTTATAACAGACTGCCATAATATTATCATGAAATTAAAGCTATTTTAAAAAATCATACAACTTTTTTTTATGTATTTCAAAGGATTTTTTCCCAAAATGTCCAAAACTATAAAAAAACAATTTTCTAAACAAAATGAATTTATAATTTACTGTGTTTTTCAATAAATTTATTGATGGATTTTCTAATTTTACTCTCAATTCTCTATTTTCTATTTTTTTTCTAGTATTTTGAAACTATACTGCATTTGATTGATTACTTTTTATTTAATATTTAGTATAATTTCAAATCCTTCACCAAAAAAATCCCAACGCCCCAGTTCGATACTAATAATACAATTCTTTAATTTTTTAATTATTTTATTTCCTCAAAAAAATCACATTTCATAAGAAAAGTTCGATAAGACGTATCTCGAGTGTTCGAACATCAATTTTTAAATGCAACAAACTTGTAATTAATCGGAAAAAATGTGTAATTATATTAGTTGGATTTCTATTTCAATAAAGTTTGTTACTATTATTATTCGTATCATTTTTTTTCTTCGCAAACCTTATAATCACTTTTTGTAATTATACATGGTAACAATAATCAATAATTAAATATTTAAACTATATTCTACAACAATACAATACCTGCAATTGTTAATCTCTCCACGAAATCAGCAATTTCCTACAAATACAGGATCTTCGCCACTCAATAGCAATAGTGTAAGTTTTCTTTTTAGTAATTATTAATCAGGAATTATTAATATTCGCTAATTAGTAGTATTTTTTTATTCTAGATCTCAAATTTCTTTCAAGTGAAATGAAAAATTCTAAATTCCTAAACCTATAAAAATTCTATAAAAAATGCAGATCAATAAAATTCCCACGATCCATCATTTTCCTTTTTCAGGGAAAGTTTTACGATTCTATGAAATTTGTACTTTTTGCAGGTGTTTCAATTAAGCTAAAAGCATCGATCCTCATTTATCGCTATAGGTGCGAGAAGAGCGACTAGCACGCTACCTATCTCCGTCGCACCCATTGTCAGCATTAAATGAAAATGGAATGCACATGCATGCACACAAACGCATCATCAAGCTCAAGGGCACTCGTGTTTTGATATGATGCAAGGTATATGGATATGGGCTTATTACACCTGTAAGGTTATTACGGCATGATAGTGGCATCTAGTATGTCATCAACCATAAGTCATAACAACAACAAGTAGCGCTGCAAGAGTATTAAGAAATTTATTTAATGGGCGTAAAAATAGAAATAAAGAAATAAAGGAAAACAATAAATATGTTACTTTTCTCTCGACTCTCGCTTATAAAAATTAAAGATTCAAAAATGGGGTTGGGTGAGTCATTTCTAGGGGTAATTTTTCCTGTAGAATCGATTCCAAACGTCTAATTTGATGAAATCCTAGCGGAAGTTTCCCGTGATAAATCTTGAATTTTGACAATGAAAATGAATTCCTCGGAAAAAATACATCGGATATGGGTCTCCCGAAAATTCCTAAAAGTCGATTTTTTTGGGCATGTTCTCCGAAAGTGCCCACGACATGACTCGTTTCGAATGGAAAACAGGACAATGAAGTCATTCAATTCTCCGTTTCCATTCCGCAAAACCTGCTATTTTATTATCGCAGAAATTCCTTTAATCTCAACGAACGGACGTATACCTATATACATCCGCATGTTCGGGTCACGTGGTATTAACGTTTGTACAAAAAAAAGGAAAAGAAAGATCCTTCCGTTTGTTGGAATCGGTGAAGTCATATTTAAATTTAACGGTAGCTTTCGGTACCGGCGCGCTCCGGCAGAGGGCATGAGCTCCGCGACGGATGAGTTCGAGGACTCGGTTGCCGGCTTTCTCTCCGTCTTTGTCGCTCTTATGGAAGTAGATAGAGACACGAAAACACTCCAGGGGGGGCATCTTGGATCGTAGCCTTGAACGAGCACCGCTCTACGTCTTGGAATTCATAATTCGGGAGTCGGAAAATCACGTCCACGGTGTATTTATCAGCCTGTGCGTGGAAATGTCTCTTTTTTTGCGCGACGCTATTGCCGAGTGCCAATTCACGGCGAGACGACCATAAATAGCCGAAACCCGTAAAAGTCCGAGTCGATTAGAGAAAAAAAAAGGAAAAGAAAGAAAGAAAATCGCGAGCGCCGATTGTATTCTAATTCCGGCTCGTTAATTTATTCGACGACGCTATTCATTTTTCGCGCCTTCGGCATCCATATTCCACACATACTGCGGGTCGGGGAATGCGCGCCGAAGATAGAGCTCGTGAGTTTGGGGGATGCGAGTAGCTTTTTTACCGGAGAGAGCGTGTGGCGACTGTCATTGTGGAAAAATAATCTGCTGGTAATCAGTTCCGTATATCGCATCTACTACTTATCCGAAAATAACACATGCAATTTCATTCACGTCCTAACTTTGCTTTCCTTCTTTGTTTTGTTGTTCCCTTTTTTTAAATTCGAAACGTAATAATATTACTAACTAATATACAATCACCTCCCATGCGTAAGTTTTGAATGAACTTTACGTACCTTGCGGAAAGGATCATAGTCAGGGCAGTAACGGTAAATAGCGAGTATCGTCCGCATTCCGCTTGCAAGGGGAAAAAAAATCGGTGTGTTTTGATAATGAAAAGTGCGGGAAAATGAATCGTTAAATGTTGTGCCGAGAATCGAGAGTAGCGCCTGGCGCAAAGTGATAGAATGCGCATTGCCAAATAAGGTATTCCATACGGGTTTCCTATTTGACGCGACGGCAGCGCCGCTCCTAGGCCAACCGCCGAACCGATCCCTACCAGCTGAGGGTACATCTAACCCTTCCATGCGCCATTGCTGCTAACGATTATGTATATATACGTATACACACGCGTGTGTGTATTACATATCTACATATGTGTAGATATATATAAAAATAAATATCAGGGGTACCATAAGTAATCAAGTATTTCGAAGTAAAGTGGAACAAATGAGATGTGCTGATTTACTTAAAATAAAAAGGTGACGATTTATGGGTATCCTCAGTAAATATATATATGTATATATATATTTGCAGAATCGTTATGTATTAGAGGTACCCATAAATCATCAATCCTTTTTCCTTAAGTAAATCACTGTATAGCTCATGTGTTTTACTTTGAAATACTTGATTACTTATGGGTACCTCGGATATTTTATTTTTATACATATTTATAGAATCATAATGTTAATATATTCCATGTATTCATTTACAGGGTTAATATTTATTTATTGATAGATGTGTGTATGCATATATATATGGACTATGTGTTTAATATGTGAATATAATAACCACAAGTGTTCCATATCTGTGGCTATATACATATATAAATCCATAGGTATTTATTTGCTTCCTTCGATGAATCAATTAAATATCGATAAAATTCCACTGCTAATGTAATTAATACAAAAATAGATATGAATTTCGCATTTGACTCACTTCCACCGGAATCACTTATTTATTATACCTACATATATTACTTATTTATTCGGTACAAATAATAATGTAAATTGAAACGAGCACGAGCTTCGACGTCACTCCAATTCATTATATTACTTCCAGTAGCCATAAATATATTTCGGGGTTTACAAAATAAAATAACGAAACTAACGTATGTAATGTTGAACTAACAATGCTAATACACGTGATTTAATAATAAAATGTAGAATGTTTAATTATTTGAGAATGTATTAGAATATATACAGGGTGGACCAAAAAATGGTCCGTACACTTTCGAAAAAGTCAAAAAACGTCTTTGAGAAACTATAAGAAAATATATATTAGTATAAAGTTTGATCGAAACTTTCATTTTTTTTTACCGATTCCTAGGAATTTCATATACACACTTTTTGGAACATCCTGTATATAATTTTTATAACAATATTTTAGTAGTATTAATAATCATTAACATGGAATGCTGATATTTTGCTCTAACATTGCTTCCTATTATAATTGTTACGTCGATTCCACAGCTTATTTAAATTTTTTTTCCATATATACTTGATGTAATTACATTAATAAGTAATATATAGAATACTTTAGAAAACTTGTTTCCTGTAAATTGTCTATCCCAAAGAAAAGGATTTGATCATTTACTTATTTTTATCCCATAGTATATAGAAACACTCGCAAGCCGTTTATTAAATTACTAATTTAATCATTAACGTAATTTATTTTACTGCTCCAAATTCATAAGACAAATTAAACAAAATTCATTGGCAATTTATTAAATTACGCACTTGATTGCTATTTTATGTCCACACACACATTCATAGATACTTTTATCATCTATATATAAACACATTCCATGCCGATACTTTAAAACGCCATTTTTACTGTAAAGTTTCTATTCCAAGGAGGAGGATTTACTCATTCATTTATTTTTATCTGGCAGTTTACACACATATACATACATATAAATACATATACATGGATAAGTTACAAATCACGTTGGATACTATTATTATTACCGGGTGATTTGACGAATTACACGCTAATAATAATAGCGATACACTGATTTCACCTAAATCAAATTTGTAACCTCTTTGATGGCAATAATAATAATAATAATAATAATAATATCGCAGTTTATTTTATAAATATAAATCAGCGGGTTTCCAAAATATTAATCTTAGTTTAAAAAATAACTAGTGATTTTAATAGTTCACTAGTGATTTACTAAATCAGGAAATTGGTTACTTAGGCCCACACACACACACACACACACACATTCATACTTCTACATGTATATATACACATTCATATTTACAAACTTAGTCACACGCGCAAATATGTGACACGTGTGTACGTGTATATGCATATGTATGTATTTGAATGCATGTATGAATACACATTAGGAGCGCACGGATGCGCGCATGTATAAACTTAGGTGACAAAGAAAAGCGTAAATGGGCGGGCTGGGAGCGAGTGCATCAGCATTTGTTTTAATATGTAGCTGGAAAAGAAAGGGAAGAGAAGAAAAGTCCGGGCAAAGAAAGAAAGAGGAGGTTCAGATGAAGACGACGAGGACGAGGATGGCATACTGCCGCCGGGGCAAAAACTGTGGAAAAGATGCCCGATGCCGGTAATGTGTGCGCAGAAGCTCCATGCCCCAAGAGGACGCGGCACGAGTGCATACAGAATGCAGATGCAGGATAGGGAAAAGGGAGGAGGGGTCGGAAGAGAGAGTCGGTTACTTTACTAGTCACTCGCTAGTCACTACGGCACTACCACTAGCACAGTAGTCGGTTATCACAACGACGAGGACTTTGTAGACGACGTTAGACGACGATACGGACGACACACGACACACGAGGTTTCCGTTTCGTCCGTTAGAGCATACTCTTTAAGGGCATTCGTATATTATTAGTGTGATTTGAAAATATTCCAATTTTATTCATGTTCTCGTCGGCGAGTGCCGGGGAGGGTGGGGAATCTATTTATAAATTGGGGATGATATCCATCCACACACAACGCCCACGCTCACAGTCGCCACGTAACAATAATTTATTGAAATAATAATAATAATAGTAACCGGTGCCTATTTCTGTCTCTCTCTCTCTTTCGAAACTTCCTATCCTCTGTCTGTCTCTCTCTCTCTCTTCTCTTTCTTTCTTTCATTCTTTTCATAAAGTAGAATAGTATCATAAACCGCAGCAAAAGGCACAAGCGAGACAAGTAGCACTTTACTTCACTTTATTTTATTTTACTTTAGTTCTCATTCACATTCATCACACGCAAACCCAGCGACACACATACACGAACACAGACACGATATATATATTGGTAGGAGTGTTTTCCTTTTAGGTTAGCTTTCTTTGTTGTTTCTTAATTTAATGCCTGAATAGACAGGTATCGGTGTAAAAGTAGCAGCACCGCGTGGCCTATTTCGACTCGGTCGCTCTATGTCTCACGAGAGCGTCCGATACCATCGGCGAAGAACGCGTAAATTCTAATCTTGGGTGCAGGTGCGGGTGCTGGTGGTGCTGGTGAAGGTGCAGGTGTAAGGTGCAGGTGCAGTTATGTCTTTTCGCGTGGTGCGTAGCAGCAAATTCCGGCATGTGTACGGAACGGCCCTAAAGCGAGAACAGTGTTATGACAATATTAGAGTTTCCAAATCCTCATGGGATTCCACCTTCTGCGCTGTCAATCCCAAGTTCCTTGCCATCATCGTAGAGTCCGCGGGAGGCGGTGCCTTTATAGTTTTACCCCACAACAAGGTAATATTCTGCTCTCTCTTTCTCTTTTTTTCTATCTTACTCCATCTAATTACGTCTAATTACCACGGGGCAATTCTTACAATCGCTGCTTTTTATTACTCATCTTTATTCCACTTCGTTTCAGCCTTTAGGTCCAACCGCAGCTTGGGTGTATAGTTCCTGCAGTAATCGCTCCTGATAAATTACACTCCTAATATTAATAATGTGGTTTATTTTGGATAGTACCATCTAACGACTGATTTTTTTTTGCGGGGTTTATTAATTCTTTTTGCAGGAAGAATTTTGGTTTTTATAGGCGATACCTGGTGGATTCGAGAAAACCTAAATAAGGAAATCGAAACTCTATCGGAGTTATATAAATGTAGAGTCGAGAATTTAGTTTTTTAACATTTAGCCGACTGCATGCCCCAGAGCGAATTATACGGTTTCCACCGTGTTCAGCAAACGATTTACTTTAAAATGAAGAGATTTCCCTGATCGGTCAGGCACCAGTTTACTTTAAAATCGGGAGATCTCGTCGATCGGTCGGCTAAGTGTTAATTTAAAAAAATTCTTGTGTAGAAAAATGTTTGTTTTGAAAGTTAAGAAAATTCCACAAATTAATAATTTATGCTTTTTGAGATATTGCAAATGAAGGAATAGTTTTTTTCTTATCGACAAGGTTTTAGTGTAGGATAAATATTAGCTGGAGTTCAGCTACGATCTGCCATTATAAACCCTCTGACCCACAGTTAATCACATTCTACCGCTTGATGTAATATATCATTGATATCAATCGTATTAGCATGTATCCAGTTAAGGTTTAGAAAAGAATCAATTGGAAAAGCACTTAAATAGACTCTCCTGGTTTATAAAAGACTATATTAACTTGAAATTATTGAGACGTAATGGTACAATAATTTTTTCCAAATAAAAAATCGCATTTGAAGAATTGAAAAAATTGTCAATTGAGATCCTTTAAATAATTAATTTCTTACGGTTGTAAAGAAAATTTTTCCCTAATATCAGAGAACACGTTCGAACGTTACAAATCATAAAAGTGAAATTCGGGACGTTCTTGTGACGCTTTTAGAATTCCTAAAGTTGATTCTTTTTTTTTAGTTACAAATATTAGGTCAGACGTTGTGGAGGTGTCGGAAATTCCTCGACTTTCAAATTTAGCACTTTTCTACATTAGAAGTTCGAAGTTTATTATCGTTATATTTTGTGAGAATGTTTGGAAGTTCACCTTTATTACGAATCTCAAAGGCTGGGTGAAGTTAACATATAACTTTGGCAAGAAATGCTAATTGCGGATTTATCCTTGAGAGCTAATTCAGGGCTATCGCTATTTTCGACGGATATTAAAAAAATAGTGGCTACGAGAAATAGGCCAGCTTTCCTATTTTTTACTCGGAATCGTACCTAATGAAAAATACGATACGCAAATCCTTCGGAAAATGAAATTTTAAAATTGCATAAATAATTTGAGGATTTTCAGGTTGAAATTATTACTTTTAAAAATCTGAATTTTGAAAATATTGAAAAACAACATAATTATAGAAAATCCAAATTCTGATATCGAATGTTTCCGAATCGACAGGTCGGGAGGATATCGGCGGACCATCCTCTGGTCGGTGGACACAAAGGTCCAGTTTTGGACATCGCTTGGTGTCCGCACAATGACAATGTCATCGCATCAGGATCGGAGGACTGTGTCGTCAAGGTATGGCAGATTCCCGATGGAGGAATCAGCCGTACCCTCACGGAGTCCGTGGTGGACCTTCAACTCCATCAGCGGAGAGTCGGGCTGGTCCTGTGGCATCCGACGGCTTTAAATGTATTGCTCACAGCTGGATCGGACAATCTTGTCATAATATGGAACGTCGGTACGGGAGACGCTCTTGTTCGGATAGACTGTCACCCGGATGTTGTCTATTCGGCTTGTTGGAATTGGGATGGCTCGCGATTAGTAACGACTTGCAAGGATAAAAAGATTCGCATCCTTGATCCGAGATCGGGTGAGATCGTCGAAGAAGCTATTGCTCACGAAGGAAGTAAAGCCACTCGTGCAATTTTCCTGAGGTTGGTATTTGTTGATCAGTCAAATTGCAGTTTTATGCAATAATTAATCTTTATTTATTTTCCAATAATTTCCATTCGATTGAAAATTAAATCTAATTCGATTTTATATTTTAGGTAACGTTAAAACTACCACATAAAAATATAAATTTGTTAGAAGCAACTAGAATTTTCCTTTTTTATTATTAATTCGCTAAATGAATTATAAAGAATAAATATTACTTTATTGCCTAATCGAAAAAAAATTAATGCTATTGGAAGCTAATTATATTTAGTATTCTCGAAAATATAAAAGCAATTACATAATTGTATAAATTTGTCGAACGGAAAAGAGCTTCGTAAACATGGAAGTTATTGCAGTTACGGGAAATATATGTTGAAGGAAAACTGGTTAATATTCTATTCCACATTTTGCTGTAATTTTATGTACCAGAAGTTGAAGGCAAAAGCTAATCTTTATACGTACGTTATCTGTTACACTGGTGTTATCTACGACACAGCCGTTTCCGTCCATAAACTCAACGATAAAGCTAAATTCCAGAACCAAAATTACCTTCGAATGCTTTCGAATTACACTCGAATTGGAGTTTTTATATTTTTTATGGATTTCTTTTTTATCGATTACCAATTTCAAAATAAAATCAATAAACCAAAAATGATAGAATTTGTTAGATAAGTTTGGGTTGCACAGGTAATCGTAATAAAGTCTGGCTTGGTATATTGAGTAAATAGAATATATTTAGAAAACAACTTCACAAAATACAGTTATAAGTTTTGGCTGAATCGCAACGTGACACCGGTTGTTTCCCGTACACCGTTCGTGTGTGTGTGTGTCAAGGCGGGAAGTAGAGCGTCTCTAAGTTTCCGCCATATTGGAAACGATCTATCGCGCCAATCGATGTGATGCCTAAGCTCGGATACATTTGATTATAGGAGCGGCAAAATATGAACTCGATCAACACCCCCTCTATCAAAATATCCGAATTAGAGAAATGAATGTATTCTCGTTTCCAATTGCAAATTATAATTTGTTCTTCAAACCCAACAAATTAACGCAATGTTCATGCTTATACTTCGCTAACGCTTTCGTAAACACGTCTGCTGTCATCTGGTCTGTTGATAGATATTTGATGCTAATATCGTTCCTCTCTTGTGCCTCTCTGGTGAAGTGGCACCTGATGTCAATGTGTTTACTTCGTCCGTGGAAGACATGGTTCTTGCTTAGTTGAATAGCACTCTGGTTGTCGCAGAAAATACTCGTGGGTTCCGCAACTTGAGATCCAAATCCCATTTCATCTATTAAAGTCCGCAAGTAGATGGTTTCCTTGGTTACTTCCGAAAGTGCTACGTATTCTGCCTCCATCGTGGACAAAGCAACAGATTTTTGCTTTCTGGATTCCCAACTAACAGGGCCGCTAGCTAAGATATTCACGTATCCTGTTGTTGATTTACGATCGTTTATGTCTCCTGCCCAATCTGCATCGACAAAGGCGTGTAACGATTCTCCACCCTTTTTATATATGATTCCATAATCCATGGTCCCTCGAAGATATCGTAGGACTCGCTTTGCTGATTTCCAATGTTGCATACCTGGATTTGAGCAAAATCGACTCAAATAACTGGCTGGAAACGCTAGATCAGGACGCGTTGCATTTGCCAGGTAAATTATGCTTCCAACAAGCTCCTTGTAGGGAATATTTTCCATATCTTCTTGATCTTTCTGTGATATGCTGTTGTCCTCTTTTGAAAGACGTTGACCAGGTTCCAAGGGCATCGCTACTGGATTACAGTTTTCCATGTTAAATTTATGTAATAATTCCGTGATGTACTTACGTTGTGATAACTTCATAGAACCTATTTCTGATTCTCGTTCCACGTTTATGCCTAAGATGTTATTCACGGGTCCCAAATCTTTCATTTTGAATTTCTTTCCGAAAATTTTCTTGATTTCTAGAACATCCTCTAGTCTTGTTGCTCCAATCAATAAATCGTCGACATATACTGTTATTATTATATGTCTGTTTTCTTCTTGCTTCACGTAAACACAAGGGTCAATTTCGAGTCTTCTCATTCCGATGTTCGTTAAGAAGGTGTCTAATTTTCGATACCATTCTCTTCCTGCCTGTTTGAGTCCATACAGGGGTTTCTTCAAAAGACATACTTTATCTTCCTGTATCTCGAACATTTCGGGTTGTTCCATGTAGATTTCATCGATCAATTCTCCTTGAACATATGCTGTTTCCACGTCCATTTGGTGAACGTACATTTCGTTTTCTGCACATTGCGCGAGAAACATTCTGATGGTTTCATATCTCGTTACGGGTGCGAAAACTTCCTCATAATCGATTCCGTATCGTTGTTCACAACCTCGAGCAACTAATCGAGCTTTATAGCGTTCGATTGATCCTTTTTGGTCTCTTTTTATTCGAAAAACCCATTTGTTGCTTATGACTCTTTTGTTCGATGGTCTATCAACCAAAGTCCATGTTTCATTTTGGATAAGCGAATCATATTCAGTTTTCATGGCTTTTAGCCATTCCTTTTTATCAGTACGACTTAAAGCTTCTTTCACAGATGATGGGTCTTCCTGAGTACATTCCGTAGAAAATGCAAGATTTGCAACTTCTTGATAGATCTTCTTTCGTGGGCCTCTAGATCCAGTCCTCACGAGTCTCGGTCTTCCTCGACCACGTTTCAATGGTCCTTTTTCTTCGTTTTCGTCATTCTGAGCGCCTTGTAGTGGTGCTTCAAAGATTTCTTCTGATTCTTCTGTTTCTTCTGATTCTTCCGTATTTGGTGGATTTTCTTCGGGTGTAGATTCCGGTTCGTCAAGGCATTTCACATATTCAGTATTTTTGATACTTATATCTTCGAAAAATCGGATGTCTCTTCTTTTGACAATTTTATTATTCTTCGGATTCCATAGACGATAGGCCTTCGATTCTTGAGAGTATCCAACGAGTACGTATTCCTCACCTTTTGGGTCTAATTTGGTCTTGTTTGGACCTTTCTCTAAAGCTATGGCTTTGCTTCCAAAAACTTTGAAAAATCCGACGCTGGGTTTTTGACCAGTCCACATTTCAAACGGGGTAATGTTGTCTAAAATTTTTGTTGGACAACGGTTTCGTATAAACACTGCCATGTTGATGGCTTCAGCCCATAGGGTATGGGGTAAACCTGATTGCAGTAGCATACATCGTGCCATTTCAACGAGCGTCCGATTTGCACGTTCAGCTACCCCATTTTGTTGTGGTGTGTACTCCACTGATAGTTGACGCTGGATCCCTTGTTCTTCAAGGAAATCTGAAAAATTCTTGGAAACGAACTCTTTAGCATTGTCGCTACGTATTCTGACAATTTTCTTACCGGTTTCATTTTCGACACGGGACTTATACCTCTTGAATGCGTCCAAAATATCACTTCGATTTTTGAGGACTTCTACCTGGACATACCTTGTTTTGTCGTCTATAAAAGTAGCGAAATACTTAGCGCCACCAAGCGAGGACACGTTGAAAGGACCACAGATATCGCTGTGTACTAATCCTAGAACATTTTCCTGCCTGGTATTTGAAGATGTATAAGGCAGCTGATGGATTTTTGCCATCGCACATGTTTTACAGTCCATGGGTTTCGATGATTCTGCTACGTTTAGTCCATTTACCAATTTTTGACTTTGAAGTTTCCTCAAATCTTGAAAATTTAAGTGACCAAATCTCTGGTGCCATCGAATTAAATTTTCCTCCGATTTAGAGTACGAAATACTACTGGTAGATTCATCAACTTCCTTGACGGTATACAAACGTCCCTTTCGTTTTGCGATCATTGCTGTACTGCCATCGTTTCGAAGAATTTCTGCTTGATCCTTTTCAAATTTCACTATGTAATTATTTTCCGTTATTCGCGGTACAGAAAGTAAATTATTTCGAAGCTCTGGTACTAATATTACGTTTTGTAATTTAATCTCATTAATTGTCTCACCCACTTTGATGTTAAGCTTCACCTCACCAATTCCAATTGATTTAACAGTATTGTTCGTCGCAGTCTGTACACTGTAGTCATCGTTTTCTTCAAAATTTACCATTTTTGAACGGTCATTGCACATGTGTGCAGTTGCTCCACTGTCAAGACACCAGTCGTTGTTGTTAATAGTACATGCTATCATTGCTACCGTATTCATAGCATCTTCTGTTGTTGCTTGTCTTGCGTTGATGACTTTTCCTTTGTTTCTACAAACAGCTGCTCGATGACCTTGTTTGCCACATGCAAAGCATTCTCCAGTAAAACTCTTTGGCTTAGACTTATCGAATCTGTTATCAAATCTTTTCTTTGGATTTGATTTCTCTCCAGCGTAGAATGCTCGTTCCTGACTGCTTCCTTCGTTAGAGGTGTTGCCTGCATCAGTTTTTCTCGCTTCTTCTTCTAATAGTTTTAATTTTAATACCTCAAGCTGTGGAACATCATCTCTCGACTCTATGGCAACTCGGAAATTTTCGTATTCACCTGGAAGTGAATTAAGCAACATGATAGATAAAAGCTCATTAGGAATTGAAATACCTGCTTCTTCGAGTTCCTCCGATTTAATCATGAAGTCAGTTATATATTGATTCATTGACTGTTCACTTTTCTTCTTCAATTGATATAATTGACGATATAATACAGCTTTCCGCACAGGACCTTTTGATTTGTGTATCTTTTCGAGTTCACTCCAAGCTTCTTCTGAGGTTGTAGCTTTCTTTACGTGGTTTAACTGACTTTTCTTCACACCGAGAAGAATTAATGCCAATGCTTTCTCATCCTTGGCTTCCCACGTCGCTGCTTCGGGTGCAGTTGACGGTTTTTCGATTTTTCCGCTCACATATCCCCACAAATCATTGTAGACGAGTACACTTCGCATTTGCAATTTCCAGTCATTGTAATTTTTCTCGTCCAATTTTTCGATATGTTGCGTTCCAACTGTATTCATGGTTCGACTTTGACTTTTGCACGCTTTATGCAACAATGAGGTTAGGTACCTTCTTCAACTTTGTTTCAATCTATTTTCTCTCAAAATACCGGCCCTGGGCCCATAACCTGTTAGATAAGTTTGGGTTGCACAGGTAATCGTAATAAAGTCTGGCTTGGTATATTGAGTAAATAGAATATATTTAGAAAACAACTTCACAAAATACAGTTATAAGTTTTGGCTGAATCGCAACGTGACACCGGTTGTTTCCCGTACACCGTTCGTGTGTGTGTGTGTCAAGGCGGGAAGTAGAGCGTCTCTAAGTTTCCGCCATATTGGAAACGATCTATCGCGCCAATCGATGTGATGCCTAAGCTCGGATACATTTGATTATAGGAGCGGCAAAATATGAACTCGATCAACAGAATTAATATTTCTATCAAATTGACAAATTTTCGAAATTCATCAATAAAAAGAAATATATATTTATTTATTGATTATTTGTTTCAGGGGTGGGTTGATATTTACTACCGGATTCAGTAAAATGTCGGAAAGGCAGTATTCCTTACGAGCTCCTGACATGTTAGGAGAACCTATCGTAATGGTGGAATTGGATACGAGTAACGGTGTAATGTTTCCTTTGTACGACCCTGATACAAACTTGGTTTATCTATGCGGCAAAGGCGATTCCGTAATAAGATACTTCGAAATTACACCAGAACCGCCGTTTGTCCATTATATCAACACATTTCAAACTCCGGATCCCCAAAGAGGAATTGGAATGATGCCTAAGCGTGGCTGTGATGTCAATAGTTGCGAAATTAGTCGATTTTACCGTTTAAACAATTCCGGATTCTGCCAGGTCGTTTCCATGACTGTCCCGAGGAAGGTGAGACCATCAAATTTTATTAACACTATGCCGTCCAGTGGCACCGCGTTGGTGCCATGCGAAAACTATCGGACAAGCGCCGGTGGCACTGCGTTGGTGTCCTACATAAAGATTTATACCGGCAGCAAAAGTGTTAATTATACCAATTTAATTTTGAAAAACTGGTATTTTAATTTTGTAGACGTTGTATGATTCATTAATTAGTTAATTCATCAATTAAATAAATTTCCATCTAATTTGTAAGACCCCAAATGTTAATTCGTCTTGAAAAATTTTATTTCCCTTTTTTTAGTAATAAAAATCTCAATATTAAAAAAAGAATAAATTTTGTTAATTAATTATTTGCATTTTTCAAAATTTTGTATGAATAATTAAAGAAATAATTAATTAATTTATTGAATTTTCCCCTAACTTATAAATGTCGCCAGAAATAAATTTCAATCTTAAAAATTTGTTATTCCCGTTTTGTTTAATTATAACTTTGAAAATAGTATTGAAAAAAGAATTAGGAGGAAGTTTCTGTTAAAAAAGGAAATTCTAATTGAAATTGTGCTTTTTTTTCGTTTTTGGTTTCTTCAGTCGGAGCTCTTTCAAGAAGATCTCTATCCCGACACACCAGGAGACACAGCAGCGATTTCCGCAGAGGAATGGGAAGGTGGAACTGACGCAGAACCGATTTTAATATCGTTAAGAGACGGTTACCAAGTGACTGCGTCGAAAAACGAACTGAAAGTACATAAAAAAGCAAATGTATTAAGTAAAGGTGCCAAAGTCGCATCTTCCGGTGGTACACAGAACTCTGGTGGAAGAACCAGTGGCGGTGCTTCGGTAAGAAAAAATACGTAAATTTGAAGAAAAAGTACGGGAATTTTTGTTGAATCTTTTTTCAACTGCTAAATTAGGAAAAATTGGGCTTTCAAGGATATACAATAATTTTGAAACGGGAAGTTTGAGAATTTCACTGATTTCCGAACGATACTCCAAAATTGCCAAATTTGCAAATTTTCTCAATACAAAAATACAAAAATAAATTTCAGCTACTATCCAATTTTGATTTTTGGAAATTATCGTTTCGGATTTCGAAGTTTTAGAATTTCACTAATTTCCGAAAGATATACCAAAATTGACGAATTTGCAAAATTTCTCAATTAAAAAAAAATTTCAGTTACTATCCATTTTTTATTTTTGATAATTATCCTTTCGGAGAATTACCAAATTGTTCAAATATTGCCTCCTTCAGATTTTAACCGTCATTTTCTTTTAAAACTAAAATTTTAAACAAAAAGGCAAAAAAATAAGAGTAAATAATTTCACATCTAATTTTTTCTTTATCTTTTTCGTAGGAGGAAATGCTCAAAGAATTTGCCGAAGAAATCAGGAAACTGAAAGCAGTCATATTGAAACACGAAGGGAGGATCAAAGTCCTGGAATCTGCGGTACAGCTTCAGATGAAAGAAGAAGAGAGGAACAAAAACGCTTCCTCGCCGATGGACAACAAAGAGGCTCTTGCATCCGACGAGGTGTAATAACGTTTGCTAGTGCATTTTATTTTCTCCCCCTCCCCCACCCTCTTTTTTATAACTAAGAATCTGACAAAATTTAACCGATCTTTCTTATCGCGAAAACCGAAGAAAAGAAAAAAAACCAGAAACGTATTTTTTGATATGATCGTCATTTGTGTAAATATTAGCTTTTAGAAGAAGTATTTCTGTCTCTCTCTCTCTCCTTTTTTTGTGTCTTTGAAGCCCCTTTGCTATCAACTGTATTATTTATTGTATATTCATCCCCATCGTTACATCGATCTATTGTCGTTTCAATTCGCGAGAAGGTACTACTTCTCTGCCCCTATTTGCTCATATCACGATGCATTTTGAAATCTTTCTTCTTCTTTCGACGTGACAAACCCGCGGGACTTCATTATTATTTTATTATGATTATTATTATTGTCGTACCCTCTTGTCACGGTACGGCGTTGTTATCCCTCGAATTTTAATGTATATGTCAAAGAAAAACAAAAAACAGGAAAAAAAAACCCCAAACCGAACAGTTCCTTGTTCGCAACGATGTGCCTAATTTGTACAGACACTACTGACGTGTTGTAAAGTAACATTTTAATAAGATTGTACTTGAATATATATATGAAAGAAAATCCTCTATGTGTTTTCTCTCTTTTTTTCTCTAATTTTTTTCACCCCCTATTCCCAAAACCAATCGGTCCTTTTTTGAAATTGATATTAACACTTTGCCGTCCGACACCAACGGGGTGCCACCGGGCGTTTGCCCGATAGTTTTCGCATGGCACCAACGTGGTGCCACCGGACGGCATAATGTTAATATTAATCTTTCGTCGCATGCTGGAAAAATTGGTTTTCCAGGAAAATTGGAAAAGTTAAAGAAAAAAGTATTTTTTTTCAGATTTAGAAAATTGGAAATATCGAAATCGAAAGTCGCGGAATTGAGAGAAATATAGTGTGAGAAGAAAAAACGTATAAACAAAAAGCCAATTTCGACGTTTTACTCCAACTCCACCCTTTCTCCTTATTATTACTACCTTATGTTTTCAAAAAGAAAGGAAAATTAATTTCGAATGACGCATGACTCTTTATTCATTTTTTTTTTCCGTAAATCTATTGAGCCGCCTGTTTCGTATTGTTTCATTCACAACATTAGTTACTACCAAAAAGCGAGCGAAACGATGAGGAAAAACGTTTTTTTTAAATTTTCTAATCGCGGATTAGAAGCTCGGTATTTTTATTCGCTTCCTTTGTTTTTGTTTTCCTCTTTTCTTTCTTCTCTTAAGTATCGTCAATAATAGCAACAATTAAATACAAGTAGCATTTAGGCGTTTGTATTAACAACGAGGAAGAAAACGGGGTCTTAAGTTCCACAGAAAATCGAAGAAAGCGAATGAACAAAGCAATACTTCGTTTTTGAAAATTTCTTAAATTTTTATTATTGCAAATGGAGAGAGACTCGTTGCAAAAACAACAATAAATCCACGAATACTGGATAATTCTCGCCATTTTTCATTCGCTTCCTATTTTTTTCTTCCATTTTTGTGGCTAAACGAAACTCAATAAATACGAAATGATCGTTGCATCTCTCAACGAATGGTTACAGCGCAACATTTGACGTTTAAAAAAATACCTATATATTATTATTATTATTATTATTATTATTATTTATATTATTATTATTATTACACGAAACGAGTATCGGTATGCCCTCGATACGAATACGTCATTGTTATGCATTAAAGGTAGAATATTAATTATCTAAATTAAAGTATAACATTACAATAACTTATTTTTATTTATAAGAATGATGATTAACTTGTCTTTCGTTACTTGCAGTTTAATTGGTTTTTTTACAAAACAAACCTTTCGTTTCTTTTTCTTTCTATCCTCTTTTTTTCGACATCGCTTCTCAACGAAAACGTACGAATTCTCTTTCTCCTTTCCCTCTTCGGCAGGAGGTCAGAGCAATTGGGGAAGAAAAAAAATTGTCATTAATAAACTTACTAACTTACGCGACTTGTAACTACTCGCGAAAAACCTCTTAAGCGAAGTGGAATGCATAGCCGCCGTTGAATCCCGGATGACAGTGATTATGCTGCGAAAAGTATTGCTGGAACAACGTCTCTTGATCCAAATCTGAAATGTGAAAATCGAAAAAAATTAAATAAATACATCTTTCGATGATTTTTACTAAATTATTAATTAAAAATACAGAGATCCAATGGCAAATAATTATTAAATTATCCAAGATCTTTCGCTAAAGGTTCTCTCAAATGAGGAATTATCCGAAAGCATGAACTTTATTGGCATGTGATTAACAACACGAATTTGGATTTGAAATTTTGAAAGAAAAACTAAATTTAAAAAAATTTTGAAATCCAAATACAATTCTCCGTATTTGTTATACCTTGAAATTCCAAATCACCATCATCGACGTCGTGTCCGCTGTCGTACCGGGAGCGTTTCTTGGGATCCGATAATATACCATAAGCCTCTCCTACTTCCTTGAACTTCTTCTCCTGTTCCTTCTTTTCTCCATCGGATGCATTCGAGTGCCGATCTGAGTTTGAAAAATAAACGAGTTATCGCTTCGGCCTCGATCGGAGCCGATAAAGGGACTGAATCTACTTCTTCGACTTTTTTTCTAAATCGACTAAATTACGTTCGGAGTTTTCTTCATCAAATTGAAAAAGAAAAAAATCTTTCACGTGTGGAAAAAAAATAACAAAATTTAATCCATTTTAATCGTTTTCTTCCAGATTGGCTGTAGCGTAAATTAAAAAAAACCTACCTGGATGATGTACCATAGCTCTTTTTCTGTACGCCTTTTTGATGTCATCCGTGGAAGCGGTTTTATCGATGCCCAATATTTTGTAGTAATCTTTTCGCTTAGATTTCTTCAATGCCAATTTAGCCTCTGCTAGCAAACGTTTATTATCTGAAAGAATAACAAGTAAAAATTGTAAATTTTGCATTTTAAAGGAAAAAAAACTAATCAAAAAATTTTTAAAAAAGTTCTGGATTATTTTAACCACAAAAAATCTGTAACCAGGAAATTGGAACTATTTTGGTACTTTTAACATTATACGGTCCGGTGGTACCACGTTGGTGCCATGCGAAAACTATCGGGCAAGCGCCGGTGGCACCACGTTGGCGTCGTACATAAAGATTTATACCGGCGCCAAACGAAAGAATCCCGATCAGACGTGCGGACGGCAAAGTGTTAAAATCGAATTGCGAAAATTTCATCCATAAAATCTTGCAATAACAATTTTTTTGAATTGTCTTATTATAAAATCAATGAAGAATTCACTGGCAAAATTATTTGAAAAAAATGCAACCCCAAGAATTCGTCAGTGCCTCCTCACCTCGACTTCTATCCATTTTAAACGCTTTTTCGAAATCGTGAACAGCTTCTTCGTATTGCTGGAGTTCCATGTAACAGGATGCTCTTCGCAGTAAAGCTTTGAGATAATTCTCGTCCAATTTTAGAGCTTCGGTACATTCCGTCACGGACTCGTTGGTCCTACCTAACTGTGAAGAAAAACGACGACTAATTACGGAAATATCCTATTGGGCTCCAGTTCTTCGAAATTTAAATATACAGATTTTTCAAACAACTATACTGAGAAATATAATTTTACTATTAAGGATATATATAATTAGAAACTTTAAAATATTATATTTTTACAATTATTTAATTACAAGTACGAAGATCGGCTTTTTTTAAATTAGTAAAATAAAATTAAACAATTTTTCCCGCAGTTTAGAATTTTATTACAAAATATAGAATAATGAGGAACGTTAAACTTACTTTGGCTGATACAGTCGCTTTATTGAAGTGCAATTTGGCATTTGTCATGGCATTTTGTGGGTCGATGGTTAAAGCCTCCGTGTAAAGATCATATGCTTCTTTGTACCTCTCTGCTTTAAAGGCTGCATTACCTTCCTCCTTTTTCAGCTTTAATTTCTTCGCTTTCTGGAAAAATAAAAAAATATTCCATTTCATTTCCATGAGTTCCATAATATTTCCCGGGTCGCTGCTTTTTCTAATTTTTTTCGTAAAATTTTAGGTTTCTCATTTCAACCTTTACAATTTTTACCTTTTTTTCACAATCCCTCAAAATACTAAAAAATAATTAAGCAACGGCAAAATTTAGAATTTTTGAACAATGAACAAAAATTATTCAATTATTTTAATCCTTTCGTATTTACCTTAAAGATAGTCAAAGCTTTCGTGTGATCTGGAGCTAAACGTAATACTTGTTGGAAATGCGTGAATGCCTTTTCCACATTGTCTTGATAATACAAGCACATTCCACGAACGTAAATTGCATCTGCATTTTGCTTATCGAAATGCAAAATATCGCTGCAGAAAGAAAAATTCATAATTCGAATTAGAATTAACATCGTTTGAACATTCCAGAATTCTCGACAAATGTGTGTATTTTTTTAAAGAAAAAGAAATACTAACTTTGCAATATCTTGTGCTTCTTGGTATCTTCCTAAAAATGCTAAACATTCGGCTTTTGTCAATTTAAACCTTGCGCAGGATGTACTGACGTCACAGCAACGATCCATACAGAAAACGACCTAGAAAATAATTTTAGAAATCAGACATTTCATTTACAAGAGTTTCTTTATATTTATCCGAATGTCAAATTTCAAACACAATTAATTTATTGCATTGAAATATACTTATAGAAATTTAAGTAAAAAATTATTCTGGAAAGAAACAAGAGATTTCTCGAAAATAGAAATATTTTTTAAACAGTGACGTAAAAGAAAATAAAATCGCGGAAAAATGAAGCCTTAAATAATCATTCGCTTAATTTCCTTTAGCCAATTCGCAATTCATAAGTATGTACATTTTTTTACATAACTCAGTAATAGTCGAGTGAACAATGACGAATAAGAACTTTGTTTCCGACGGAGAAACAAGAAAGGACCGTCTCTTGTTTACGACATTGTTACACACACACAAATTTTGTTAAATAAACTGATCCTAGCTGAATTATACCTTGCGGAAGTCCTTGGATGCATAAGCTGCATCTCCTTCTCTCATGTATCTTCTCACATGCTCCAAGTCCTTACGTTCTACAAGGATTAATGTGTTCGAGGGATCAATTTCAAGAACTTTGTTTAATGTCGTCTCTGCTTCGATAATATCGCCTAATATCAAAGAGCACTTGATGACTCGTGCATATGCCTGAAACATAAAAGTAGACTTATTGTTAGCCTGTTATTGGAAAAGACGAGAAAATAATTAATCATGTTTAGAATTATTTTTTATCAAAAGGGACCTGTTGGTTATCTTAATAGTTAATTTTAGGAGGCAGATTATTATTATCATTATCATTATTATTACTATTACTATTACTATTATTATTATTATTATTATTATTATTATCGAAGAAATAGAGACAGTTTTCATGTCCAATATATATTTCCATAAAAAATGAGTGCTTGTAGATCATAAGAAAAATGCAATCTTTTATCTCTCATAATATCAATACTTTCTCTCCAATAAAAATCGAACACTGCTTTTACCGAAAAAAGTTGATTAACGAAAGAAGAAAAAAGAAGCAGATATCGATTTCAAAGAATTTCGTCATCGGAACCGATAACACTTCTTTCCAGAATTTGAAATTAAAGAACTTGTGCAATCCCCAACTTTGACTTGAGTTCTTTCGAATTTGGAACTGCATTATCCAATGTTTTTTTATCAATTATAAAAATCAACTGGAATTACAATTTTGGATTTGAGATTTACTTTCTACCACAGTTATGGCATTCTTTTAAAAGACCTCCGGTTTTTCTTTCTCCGATAATGTCGTCACCATGTTTTTCTGCATAATCTACTTTAGTTAAGTACCTTCACAAACTTTGGATCTAATTCAATACATTTCTTAGCGTCTTTTAGAGCTTCCCGGTACTGTCCCAACATCATGTAACAGGCAGCTCTGTTGCCGTAGTATCTCGCCGAATTGGGGCATAATTCTGCAACATTAATGCAATCGAGTTGAATAATTTTGCACGATCCTGGAAATTAGAGGAAAGTGCAGAAGAATTTTCGAAAATCCTACCGATAACTTCATTGTAGACTTCGAGTGCTTTTTTGAACTGTTTGTTTCCGTAGAATTGATTAGCAGTCTCTTTTCTCAATTCCGCCAATCTGAAATGCAAAAATACGTTCAATTAATTATCGATCCTTTCTTGTTTCATACCAAACGAAAAATAATTGAATAATAAAGCTCTCAAATTGATTTCCGAGTATCGGTCCAAAAAACTCTCTCTAAAATGTATCTCTAGTTGCCAATAAAATTTTCTAAAGTTTATCAATCGGTAGAATTCAAGAATTCTTACCAAATTTTCAAATTAGTTCTATATCGAGTAGCGAACTTACGATTTACGAAAACTTTGATTGCAAGTCGATGTCATTTCTTGCATTTTTAAATTTCTTTGCAATTACTGTGAGGGGAATATATGTAGGAAGGGGTTTAATAAATTCATGAGAGCAGCACAATTAATCATCCTCATTCCACTGAAAATAACGAATTATAACAAATTTTTAATGTGAATTAAACAAGAATCGGATGAAAAAATTGTAAATTAGAAAAAAATCTGCAAAGAAATCAATTTGAGAAAATTTTTATTTCACAATACAATTATTTCTGTTACACGAAACATTTTATTTCGTTAATTAATTAATGTCCTAATAAAAAAAATACAAAAAACTAAAATATTTTACTTGAGGTAATTTTTTGTTTTTCATAATCTTTGCTTTTTCTGTATAAACAGAAATTTCATCTTTTTGTATTTTTAGCATTTAGAAGAGTCACATGTGTACTATACTTTTTGTCAATTGTTCAAATATGATTAAAATTAAATAAGAAAAGGGTTCGATTTGCTCTCTGTCGGGACGTCTTAACAGGTCAATAAAGAAGCAAAGCTCTAGTATGAAATTCTAGGAATCGCTTTTTTAATTGCTTAGGTTCCATGAATGATATATACATATATTAGGAAAATGAAGATATTTTCCACAAGGATTCACTCCTTAATTTCTCAAGGGGTTTCACGAATTATATATATATATATATATATCAGAGAAATGAAGGTTTCATCTATGGAGGATTCGAATAAATTGCTGCGGATAGTAAATTTTATTTCTTCCAATTTTTCGCAATTCTGTAACCTATTTCAAGCTACAAATTGCTCCAGTTCAGCTACTTTCTTTGTGAATCACTGCTGTTAGCGTAAACGAAGGTATGCAATGTACAGAAATGTAATGTAACTTGCTGAGTCATTACTAAAAGGTGATGAAAAATTTTATTTCTGAGAAACTTGATGTGTTTCAATAATTTTTTAATAATTTTAATCCTTTTACGATTCTACAGGAAAGATTCCATACCAAAAAACATTTTTGGGAACTCCAAATCTTTTTTTTTTCCTTCAAAGAAGTATGAGTATTTTATCGCTTTACCGACCGCTAGTTTATTAATCGGCTTTTTCTTGTCAACACCTACCGACCGATAGCCTATTAATTGGCTTTTTTTCGCCAATGCTTAATAAATATAAGTTGGCATTAATATCAAGCGACTGGTTGGACCCGCAAATGCTGTTGAATTGCTAGCGGTCAGTAAAGCGATAATTAACAATTTTTTATTTTTTCCTATCGCGATGTTCAATGTATCGATACATTTATTTGCTTTCCGTTCGCAACTCAGATTAAGTAACCCGCAAAGCTTCACGAGAATGTTCCATAGACCAACTTGCTCTTAGAATATGTTATAAATACACGAAACAACGGCTGAGCGATGTCTCATATGAATACCTCTAGTTTATGATATATCTTCATATTGCATGAGGTGCATTGTGCATTGTTGGCTGCATAACTGTTTTAAATATAGATCCACTATTAAAGAATTTCAAACAAAGTACCAACAGCATTGGTATACCCTCAAGAAAGTACATCGTTATTGCTAGAATTTCAGATCAAAAAAATTTGCAATAAGTTACTGATACTTCTAGTCAAAGAACTAGAAATCGATGGATTCAATTTTCAATGAACTTGGAAGAAACTTGCATTTAGAAATTTCAAACTTTATTAAATTCGCTTCATTTTCTATCATGAACTCGAACTTTAATTACTGCTTTGATAGATAAAAAATACTAAATACAAACATCGTTCCAGTTATATTGGATTGTTTAAATTTATCAACATTTGGTATAAATGTCAATTTTAATATTGTACATGAAATAAATCAGGGAAAGAAAAAGCGGCAAAATTAAAATTTCTAAATGAAGCATTTCCATTAACCATTACTATTATTTCGAAGTGGCTTGAAATCAATAAAAACCAATAAAATCGTGTTTAAACCACAAAAAACTGGTATTTGAATAATTTGATAAAAACTTTGACTTTTTTTAACCCTGAAAGCAAAACACATTTAATTTAATTCTATTCGACCATTCTAAGCATTTGTTCTTGTTCTTCCTCTGTCTATCTCTCTCTGTTCACTTATTCCCTGTCTCTTTCCTTCTCCCTCCCTCCCGCCCCTCTCTCTTTCTCGGTCATTCTCTCTGTTTCTGTTTCTTTCCCTCTTCCTCTTCCACCGCCGTTAAATCTGACCCTATATCGTTACCTAACTCGTGATTAGCGATACCTTCGACTAAAAATGCGCTATTTAGGGACAAATAAATTACAAATGATGAAATACTCACTCCTCCGGCGAAGGACTGGCCGCAGCTTCCGGAACTGTGGTAACAACTTCTTCGCTGTCGACATTCATGGGTTCGTCTGCCATATTTTTCCAAGTAAAGTTACCGATCAAGTTCTCGACTCCCCGATGTTGTCGAAGGCAGTAACGGCAGCTGCGGTTCCCGGATCCCGGTGAACGACTCCTCTGGTGCAGTGACTCAAATGCAACGCGATCGGCGAACGGAGAAAAGTCGTACTTATCCACGAGCTACTGATTACCACTGGAAAGAGGAGACCGTCACCATCGTTCCGTGATCCGTGCCTTGAACTGAATTTTCTAACGCACCAAGTCCAACAAAAAGTGCGAGCGAAAAGGTGCGAGGAAGGGCTCGAGCGGGAGAAAGAGATGGTGAACTTCGAGAAACGCAACTACAGCCAACTTCGCATCGGTTAATCTCCTTTTTTATTGGTTGGCCTTTAGAGTTACCTTATCACCAGTTAATCGATCTTTACTTCTCCATTTCCTCTCGGACTCCATCGTTAGCTCGTGTCCTACGCGCGATCATTTTGAAACGCATATTTGGTTACGTTTAATTTGTTTTTTCATTTGCTAGTTTCAGCATTTCCGACTATTAATTTGTTATAAACACGCTGTTTATTAATTTTAACTTTGTCATTAACAAATCTAATGGAATTGGCCTATTTCTATTAAAATTCTCTTAGATCCAACTTTGAAATTGCCGAAGTAACAAATCCGAAAGATTCAAATCACGTCTCCTCCGTGTCTGTTAGAAATGGTGGCGCTGCGGTCGGATTGTATAAATCTAAAAGAATTAGCCTATTCCTATTAAAATTCTCTTAGATCCAATTTTGAAATTGCCGAAGTAACTAATCCGAAAGATTCAAATCACGTCTCCTCCGTGTCCGTTAGAAATGGTGGCGCTGCAGTCGGGTTCGTGGAAAAGAAACGGTTTGAAATGTAACTTACATGGCCGCCACGCCATGTCATTTGTGTTTACGTTAAAAGTTTGATTCCGTTGATTCGTTGTGTTATTGTTCGAGTTTAATGTTGCGATAAGCAAGAAGCAATTGAGCGGCAAAGAAAAGAGTCTGTTTCGTCGGAGTTAAGAACAACAAGAAATGCCACAACTGCTGGGAGGGTTTGGAGATCAAATCGAGGTTAGGAATTCATATTATCCCCTTCCTAGCGCCGATTGTAAACAAAACATTCATTGAGAAAACGCCGCTAAAATTGTCCTCTATTGCAATTTCAGGATTACGAAGTGCTCAATTTTCTGGGGAAAGGCGGATTCGCAAGCGTTTATCGAGCAAAATGCCTTCGAAGCGGAATGGAAGTTGCTATAAAAATGGTATTCTTCTTTTTCCTGTTCTTTCTTTTTTTTTCTTATTGGAAACTCATTTGTTTCATTCACACATTTCTTTTCAACCGCAATGCACTTGTATATACTGAATTTTCACGTGTGTAGGTACTATCCTAATATTTTGTAACCACACCAGAATCTCACTCGATAACAGATACTTTACTTTCTTAGCCTGTTATCGCTTGTTGCAATTAATTCTCCCATGAAATAAAAGTAGGAGTTCCAAATACCAAAAATAATTGACGATCTGGTGTTGCAGATCGACAAAAAATTGATGCAAGCAGCTGGGATGGTGGGTAGAGTGAATCAGGAAGTAAGTATTCACTCCCGCTTGAAACATCCAGCTGTATTGGAACTGTATACATATTTCGAAGATGCTAATTACGTATATTTAGTTCTGGAATTGTGTCACAATGGAGAGCTTCAAACGTTTCTGAAAATGCAAGGTTCACGTGCCCTGCCGGAAGAACAAGGTTCTTTCTTTTTTTCTTTTTCAAACCGACATATTACTTATACTTCTACGTAACACTTTACCGACCGATGGCGTATTAATTGGTTTTTTGTCTCCAACACCTACCGACCGATAGCCTGTTAATCGGCTTTTTGTCGCCAAAGCTTAACAAATATAATTTAACATTAATATTATCGAGCGGCCCGTCAGAGGCGTAAATGCTGTTGAATTGCTAGCGGTTGGTAAAGTGTTAAAATATTTCTACTTTTTGAAGAATTTTTTACTAAATTATTTTACTCATTATTTTATTAGTAAAATTTTTGTAGCGACGGTAGATATTTATTATGAAGATTAACCTCCTTCTTGCAGCTGCGCGTATTATTAGACAAGTGGTTCAAGGATTGCTCTATTTACATTCCCATCAAATCCTGCACAGAGACATGTCTTTGTCGAATCTGCTCTTAACTCGAGATATGCAAGTAGTAAGTGGCGATACGATGTTTTCAATATTTATTAGCAACATTCAGAAAAAATTTTGACAGATCTTGGCTCACTTCGCTGTGTTATTAAAATTTACAGAAAATCGCTGACTTTGGATTGGCAACGCAGTTATCTCGTCCAGACGAGAAACATTTAACCATGTGCGGCACTCCAAATTATATCTCCCCAGAGGTATGTTTAAGAAAAAAACACATACAAATTGAAAAATTCATTAAATCTATTATTGCTATTGTTTCCGCTCTGAATGTTTGGACTTTTTTTATTGATGCGAATATTTTATTTGATTCTATCAGGTAGCGACAAGGTCTTCGCATGGTTTAGAAGCCGATGTATGGAGTTTAGGATGTATGCTGTACACGTTATTAGTAGGAAGACCACCGTTTGACACAGATGCTGTAAAAAGTACCTTGACTCGTGTCGTAATGGCAGATTACGAGATGCCAGCATATTTGTCGGATAATGCAAAGGATCTGATCGATAGATTATTAAAGAAAAATCCGAAAGAGAGAATCCGCTTAAGAGATATTCCAAAACATCCTTTTGTCGCTTCACTCAAAAAACTGCCATTGCATCCTGTAAGTTGCAGTTTGATTTCTTTAATTCAGTGTGTGTGTATATATATGTTTTCGTTGTCGTTATTTTTAACCATTACTAATTTTTCTAAATTTCCTTTGCTTTTATAGAAATTTTTACGGAGAATTCTAATATTTAAAAAAATACTGCTGATTAATTAATATTTTTTTATGATTTTTTTTAAATTTCACTATAATCAATTTATTATTTATTTATTAGATCCATGTATATTTCTCAACACTTTTAGGAAAAAAACGGTCGGGAATTATCTTACGGTATGGTTGACTCCGGATTAGGACGAACGCTATCCTCCTGTGGAAGACCCAGGATGCGATCGCGTTCAGAAGAAAGAATATCATCGACTCCGATTTTATCGAACGCATTGGGTCCTATGGTAAGTGCAAGAAGCGAGCCGCTGACGAATTCCATGGCGAGAAACCATTCGTCCTGCAGGACAAAAGCGGCCGAAGATTATCGTCCCAGCGGGATTTCAGTTCTGGCCGGAATACCGCCACCTCCACCTCCACGAAGCAGAGTCTTTTCGCAAAATGGTGACCAATATAACAGTGGGCACGAATCGCGCGATGAAATTGACAGACAAAGGAGCGAGAGACAACGAAAGAAGGATAATATTTGTCCGGACGCTGGATCCGGTGATGAAAAACTGCAGGTGCCTCCAATAAATTCCGAGAGACTCCAGCCTACCAGACACAAGACGAAAAATGCCGTTTTTTCGATTTTGGAGAACGGCGAAGTTTGTCTCGAGTTTGTAAAAAAAAGGAACGGAGTTGTAAGTATGCAAACAATTTATCGTAACGAACAAAAGGCATACCCAAAAGTAAATTCCAAAAGTCTAATTTTTTTGACGTACATTGATTTTCCCCCAAAAATGGAGTCAAAATTAAAGTTTTAAAAATGGGGTTGGACAAGTCATTTTTAGGGGTAATTTTTCCAGTAGAATCGATTCCAAATGTCAATTTTGATAAAATCTTAGCGGAAGTTGGTAAAAAGTAGGTTTTTTGAAGAAAAATCGTGTTTCCCGTTAGATTTTGGAAATTTTGACAATGAAAATGGATTCCTCGAAAAAAATTAAATCGGATATGGGTCTCTTGAAAGTGCCAAAAACATTTCAATTCAATCATTTGCAGGTTATAAACACTTAAGTTTTTTCAAGACCGCCAATAAGACGTAAAAAGTATGCACGCGTTGTTACTACTTTATCTAAAATGACAGGATGAAAATCAATGATAATTTTCTTTTCACTAAATAAAGTATTGTATTTTCAGGAGAAAGTGAGCGAAGTATGTCGAATCTCCAGCGACGGTTTACGTGTAGTATTGTACAAGCCAGTGGTACCGGTCGAAGTTGGTTCGCAACCACCCCCGTTGCCTGCTCGAGGTGCTGATAGTATTCACTCATACGAAAGTTTGCCATCGAAGCATCACAGGAAATACGTCTATGCTTCTCGTTTTATCAAATTAATTCGAGCAAAAACACCGAAATTAACACTATACACGCCACGAGCCAAATGCCTTTTTATGGAAAATGGGCCTCATCCTGACTCGGAAGTACATTTTTACAACGGAGTCAAGGTACTTTTAAACTTTTTAATTATTATATTTATTTTACTTATCGTATTTTACGATCTAGACGTATTCTACTATCGATCGTATAATTTCCCAGGTTGTTCGCGTGGATGGATCGATAAAAATTATGGAAAGACCCGAAGGGCCGACTTACGTTGAAGGTGAAATTCCCCAAGATCTCGAGGAATACTACGATCATTATTTAGAGTGCTACCAAAGGTGTTTGTTGTTAGAATCAACATTAACGTCTTTAGAATCGGCTACCGGTTATCCAACCTTCCCTGTGATTATCGGACGGAGGCCACTCGCGGCCTTGAAAGAATCGTCTCATTCGCAGGGGAAAGAAAATATTTCTCGCGCCACCAGTAGCCCGCCTGTCGTAAGTATTTATTTAAGATTATCCGTGATATCGGCGTTTATATGACATTTAATAATTGGTTTCCTTCAGATGCCGTCTTTCGATGCGAGCTGTTCCGTGGTTTCAACAGTGGCATCGAGATCTCGCAAATCGACCCATTCCGTCCGAATTTCACATTCCAATATGAACAAAGTTGTAGTTCCCGGCTTGGGAACAGCCACGCAGTTACCTTCTGGTGATGTCAGAGTGGAATATAAAGATGGGTCTACTTTAACGGTAATTCTTCTTTCATCCAAAAAATTTCTTTCTTCAAAAAATTAAGAAGTTACCAATATTGTTAATAAATAATGTACTGTTGGTGTTTCAATAACTATAATTATAATTGACCCGGGTCTCTGTTACTAATAATATTTAAAAAATTATACGACCAGTAGTATTTTTAATACTATGCTCTTCCGGTGGCACCATGTTGGTGCCATGCGAAAGCTATCGGGCAAGCGCCGGTGGCACCCCGTTGGTGTCGTATACAAAGATTCATACCGGCGTCAAACGAAAGAATCCCGATTTCACGTGCGGACGGCAAAGCGTTAATATAAATAATTGTATCATTACAGGTAAGTCCGCAGAGTATGGGAGGTGGAATAGTATTCGAAAGCAGTAATGGAATCGTGACGAGATGCAATCAAGCGTATCAGCAAAATTTAGAGGTGCCCTATCACATTCGAGAAAAATTGCGACATTTACCTAGTGTTATCAAACATTTTGTTCAAGCTAAACACAAAAATCTACGATGACTTTGGTAGTAAGACGAAAAGATAGTGTAAAGATAGTACTGATCCTTTTCACAGCTGTAAGCTCTCTATTTTGACAACGTCGGGTAGAAAGAGGTGACAAATACATATTTTATAGATTTAATTATAACGACTACTATCTTTTAGATATATAATAAAGAGCTATTTTCAAGAATATATCTAGATTCGCCTGGTTTAATTAATTATTTTTATTTTACTGGGTTTTTTACAACTTGTACCAAATGAATTTGGTAAATTAATTATTAGTAGAATTGCGAAGTAATTCATGTTTTATTTTTTTCATAAATAAATGCATTTCTTTCTTTTCTTTTCGGTAAACAAAAGCAGCTAATTTTATTACGATAATATTATATTTTATTTATTCTAACGAAATGGAAAAAAGTGTTATTTTTAAAAATTCTTTGCTACACAAATTATTATAATTTGTATTCTATAAATATGATTATTTCGAATTATGATTCTCAGAATTACGAAAATTACAGCTCAACAATTTATTTTAATTGACAATACCTATACAGCTTTTGTTTTGAGAATACGAATATTATTGCTCTTTTGAAATTTATTACTCTTATGCAATTAAAAAGAAACTGATCTACTTAATATTTCTGATACTTTTGATTTATATCAAGTTTCTTGCATATTTATATAAATTCAACAGAAGCAACATCATGCCGTTACTTTCACTGACCTTTTTTATCTGGATACAGGTTTTCATGATCCAAGAAAGGTACTTTAACATGAAAATTTATATAATTCCTTTCTGTAATGACATATTTTTGTGATCAAACAGTCTCGATTTAGGAAAATCAGAAAAATTTCAAAATCAGGAAATAAAAAATTACACCTGCAACAGGCATCCGTGATACGTGTACCTTATATGCAACAGATTGCACGTACGGAAATACAGATCATATTCATTGACCCCAAAATCACCCGAAATTGGGTCAATCTCTATTCGGTGCCGTTGGAAAGAGGAGGGAACGAATGATTATGTATGTTATCGTATCGTTGTAACGTAGGGATGTAAAGAGACGCGTAGCTGAAATAATTACTCGAACCTATACAATTGCAATATTTATACATTCAACAGCTGTATATTGTAAATTTATGTAGCGTACATATACACGAGTATACCGTATATGAAGTATACATAGTATACATATAGCTTATATTAATATATAGCTTATATGTATAATCATAATTAAAATAGAATTAAATTAGAATTACAATTTTTAGGCAATTTCAGCAAATTTACAATTGATGGTGTACTAATAATATGATCAATTGCGATGTTTGTAATTTTAAAGATTACAATTATAATTGGTTATTATTACTATTTATAAAATAAATAGACATATTATAAAATATATAGACTAATATTATAAATAATAATTTTATAATATTAGGATTACAAAAATTGTAATTAATAATGCACAAATCGATGTATATATATATATTAATAATTCTAACTTTTACAATTAAAAAAATTGTAATAAATTATAATATTGATGTTTCTATTAATATACTGTAATTGCAATTTTATTATTCATAATAAATCCTATTTTTACAATTTTCAGGACTATCAAAGTTACAATTGTTGATATATTTCATTATACTAATTGCAATTGTCTTAATGCCAAGAGTTACAACAATAATTAACTTCAATTATGAATTATACTAATAATTCCTGATTTCTAGGATAATAAAACATAACGGATTTCACCTTTTTCTACCACAAGCGTACCATAATAGTAGTGCACCTGGCATCGCTTCTGGACGCCATGTTAGTTTACCTTATAAGTGAATGGCAAGCGATGGACGGAACTGGAAGGATGGATGTAAATTCCAGAGAATGAATGGAATTTCTCTGTAATTTACAGAAACTGCTTGTAACCAGTCCGAAACGACCAGAATTACGATTACATACGAACCAAGCCACGGTTAGTCGGTTTTTGTTATTGTTTTTGTTTCTTATCCTGGGTGAGTGTGTGTGTGTATATATATGTATTTATATCACGTTCTTATGGTGACGATTTTCCTCCTGAAAAAGCATTTCATCGATGTAACTGGAGAAGGTAGAAATCCTCGTAGGGTCTGGCTGCTCGTTACTGTAAGAAGTGAACACACACACGGAATGACGTGTCGGTGTAACAGTAAAAAAATAAGGAAAAAAACAAGTGGGTTGCAATCAGCGTCATTAACTAATTTACTAAATATTCAATTGTTCCAGTAATTGAAGAAAGGAGGAGCAGGAGGAGGAGGAGGGGCAGGTCGAAGAGGAGAATTCCACAGCACCGTCCATTGTTTCCTCTAGTGTCGTTCCAGACGTAACATATCGTAACCTGGAGGTCCCAGAGATTCGCAGGATACTGGATACGTGCATACACCTGCGATAGAAATGGGTGAGTCGACTTTGAATATTTTTGAAATTACTCATATGTTGATAATTTTAATGTATCTACCAAGGTCCTGGAAGTACACGATTTGCGGAGTTTTAGTAAAATCCTAGCTATTTCTTATTATTGTATCGTTGTATTGTAAGTTATTACATTTTCGTTATGTCTGTTTGCTTACTTTTGGACTCTTAGTCCCTAACTTGGAACTTTCGTTTCTAGAGCAAAACATTTGTCCGAATGAACGATTGTCTAACGAAGTAGAAACTTGCACAAGTATCCTAGAAGTTCGCTCAAATTGATAAAAATATACTTTTCGCTTTATAAAATGTATTTTTGATCCTGTTATTCGTGCATCTGTCTTGTTAATTCATGGTTGAGTCCTTTTTTAACCCTTTGCACTCAAGGGTTCCGGAAAGGAACCATTTAAAATTTTTCTTCAAACTCAAGGGCTCCCCCATGGAGACAATGCATATAATTTTCAGTTCATAACATAAGGGCAAAGACAGTCTTGGACGATTACGAAATGTAATAATTTTATAATTTTTGTTTTTTTTATATATTATAACATTTGCACCCATAATCAATTAAAAAAAAACAATAACATACAACAATGACTTTTCTTTTAATGGGTATATCGTTTACTTATATGCGAATATGATCTTTCCACTGAAATTGTTACGAGTTGCTGGTAATATAAATAAAAAAATTGTCGAGTGTAAAGGGTTAATTTTAAACTGGCGATCGTTTGAAAATTGAGTTAAACGCTTAAATACATAATAATGTATTAATCATCATTATCGTGTTATTTTTAAGGCGACAGTATCCACTCGAGGAGGTACTGAAAAAAAACAAGAGCCATTTAATGAATTAAGTTAACAAGCCAACAATTGCACCAAGAATAAAATCAAATTAAATAATCCTTTTTTCGAATAAAGGATAATTTTTTTATACCAGAAAGATGAATTTACAATATTGACAATGCAATTAATGTATTTTATTTTTTTTACCTTTATATCAACCCTTCCTTGTGAAGTTAATTGTTTATGGATAAAATTATGAAATAATTATTTAAAATAAGGATGCGATTAATATTTTTTATCGGATATTTAATTATAAAACATGGAAAAAAGGATTCGACGATCTCTGAATTTTCACTGAAACAAACTCGTTTTTTAAAAAAGGTTTGTTTTCAAGCACTTAAATACACAAGTACACTGAATTCGTTGATACCACCTGCTGCTAGGTATTATCAGTAGATAAGAATGATTTCAGAGGGGGAAATCCATGAGATTTAGAGTCTATATTTGAAGCTTACTCATATTTCCTTCATTCTAGCTTCACACTTCTATCATGACTCAGTCTGGTTGCTGCGATGATTCGAGTAGTGGTGTAATAATTACCAATTTATCATTGGACGTTTATTTAGATGTAAAACCAGTCTCACATTGCTGGTTTTATCCCCAAGACGAGTCTTATTTAGTTAGATAGCTAGGTAGTTAGTTATTTATTTAGTTAATTAGTTAGTTAGAGTGTGTGGACACCATGGCTACAAGACGGAGTTACATGTCCGAAAACAATCTTGTTATTTTACCTCTCAGGAGGAAATATCAAAGCGAAGTCAGTGTCGACAGATTTTCCGAGCATAGTTTACATGGAATCCGTGATTCATATAGTTCCTGTAGTAAGTTGCGGTTTAGACAGTTCTGTGTTTATCCTGTATCGTGGTTTTTCGAGTTATGGAAAACCGAATGTGTAATAGCTTCCTATTTTGTCACTTTGCATTTTTTTAAAATGAGGATGTTGGATATTTGAATTAAACATTATGGTATTTTATTAATATAATTAATATTTTTTGTAGGGAACGTTTGCAATGAGTGTATGGTCAGAATACCATACGCTACCCTCATCGCAACCATTATGTGTTGCTTGGGGGTCGGAGTATTCTGCGGGACAATGTACAGGGGTGCTACTTTGACAGCCCTAATGATGGATCAGGTGAGTCTCAATAATTGCTTCGAAAGTACCTTGAATGGTATTTAAAGTTTCAGGAGATAACATTTCTTATTTTATTTTTATAGGTCTTTCATATACGTATCAGTTGGTTGGAAGCCATACAACTGATATTTGCGACAATCGGAGCCAGTATGGCTGCTCTTGGCTTTATGATTTTATGCGTGGGATGCTTAGCGACAGGTGCTACCAGACATAAAGTTTATCGAGCCTGGAGATCGAGAGTCGGAGGAAGGATTTCGTGTGCCGTGGTAAGATTACATCAATTATATTACTTATTCGCTCAGGGCCAAAAAATATTAATAATTTCCGATTATACATATAACAAAAATTATATAACAAAATACCATTTATTTACTTTTCAGTTTATGACAATCACCTATATCCTGCAACTCGTCTGGCTTCTGATATTTGCGGTTTTGGTAATCACTACTATGATCTTTACGATCTTTTGGGGTTTGTGCAGTAATCCACAAGTTCGATCCTCCGAAATCTGTATCGACTTCAACCAATTTCGTAAGTTCTTTTGCATCGCAACAATCGGTTATACTTTCGTCATTGAAAATGAACAAACACAAATTGAAATTTATTTTCTTTCTTTTTTTAAATTCTCCAAAATCTACAAATTCAATTAAAAAAATACAAGTGACTTATATATTTATCATATTTATTCCGGTACCATTCAAGTTACCAAAATACCTGATTATCAATTTTTCGCTTGCAGACTTCATGTTTCCCAACAACACGCGCCAGGAAGACATGAAAGTATGCGGGGACCACGAAGTCAAGCTCTTCTGCAAGGATTACGTGGAAAAGGCGGAGGTGATGTTCATTTTGGCCACGGCAGCGGCGATGCTCGTGGTCCTAAGCTTGATACATTACTTGATGTGCCTCTCCGCCAATTACGCGCACATTCGCGATCACGAGAAGTTCCAGGAACTGCAGGAGCTGCAGTACCTACAGGATCCCGGCGATCCCGATTCCCCGCAACCCGCTATCGGCACTCTTGGTTCTCATCATCGTGCCAAGGAAAGGTTCTAGGATACCGCCCGCGAGATCTTCGCTATTAACTCCTTGTAAACCCGAAAACACTGTCCACGACTCACATCGAACTCATTTTCACCTGCAACAAGACTAAGACGCGTTCCTGATCGATCGATTCAAAAGAAATTTTCAAAAAGTTTATTGTTGATAAATTTTCTTCTTTTTTTGAGGGGAAAATTCGGTGAATTTTCCGAATCTATGAAGGAATTTATCTGCAACATCCATTCAATGATTAGTCATCGCGGTAGTTGTAGTAGTAGAGGTAAAAAGATTTAATTCGAGGATCTTGCGGGAACATTTTATGCCGTCCATTTTAATTTGCGACTGTCTTTGAAAGCATTTATCGCACCCTATCGTTAAGAAAACAGCTCGCACAGGTTACACGCTGTTTTGCAATTAGTACGTAAGGTTCTGTTTCACCCTAGTGTTAGTTCTTCTATCGGGTACGCGGATACACGAGAGATGAATTTGTTTTGGGGGAGTTTCATGGCATTTTCTATATTCTTAGCATTTTTTCTCTGTTAATTAATGATAATCCTGGAAATTTTAGAGAATAGAATATTTTTTTAAAGATATCGCAGTTTCCAGAATTATCTATTGAAAAATTTGAGGAAAGAAAATGTTAAAAAATGAAAAAAAGTTTATTGGAGATTCGTGTACGTGTAACCGCGAACAGATGTTGAGCATTTTTAGATCAAATGCTCGCAAAAAATTTTTCGGAGCACAAACGCACGCACAGAGTTTATTTCAATGTACAAAAGAAAGATTATATAGGTATGTGCAACTGCCCGAAAGTAGTATTATCAGAAAAAGAGACATATTTTTCCAAGAAATTACTACGTTGCCGATTTTCCAGATTTTCATTTACTCAAAGTCTGACCAAACGTGTCTCACTTGTGCATAAATCTATATTTGATACTTTGTCACCTCAAGTAATCACACGATTAATTAACAACAAATATTTACAAATCGTACTTTTCGTTATCATTTACAAGCGAAGATTTTGCAAATTTCCGTATCCATTTTCAAAATAATGGAAAATCATGATCTTTGAAAAACCGGTAGAATAGAATTCCCTTCTCACATAATTTTCATGTTACTTCTTTTAATACTGATAGTTTATTCTTGTAAGGAAAAAAAGCATTTATGACAAAAAATATCTCATCTGTAATTTAACGACTGAAAAGACACAAAATGTGTGATGATTCTTTGTTATCATTTTTTTTTTCTTACGTTTTGCAGTTGAAAACATTCCGATTTTTTTTATACGCATTCCGTACACTTATAAGTGCAATTTCTTACGAAATAAGTTTTCTTTACTCAAACGCAAACCTAATTTAAAATGTAGATTTAAGCCATTAGTTACAAAATTATTTTTAAGGGAATCTTTCAACATAATGTACAAAATTATTTTTAAAGGAGTACCTCGTAGATAAGAAAATAAGAAATTTGGTGGTCAAATTTTGCCTATAATCAAAATTTAAAAAGTAGATGAAAAAATATAGCAAAACACTTTTTCAAGAATTCCCAATTCTTATTGGAATTTTCGATTTAACACGATTTTGTAGAAAATAAATTTCTTGTTCGTACGAATTAAGTAATTGAATAATTTCGAATTGCTATGAATTTGTTCACAAAACCGGGAAGGTTTTCCATAATATTTTTCTAATTATAAAAAACTTTACAAAGTAATAGCAATTATGTGCAAAAGTATACTGCTATTTATTTGTATTAATAACGTTAAGATAAAAATAAGTTGTTCATTTAAATCTTAAGTTTGAGTTTAATCGAAGAATTACTTTTGAAGCTATTTGTAATTTTCATCAATTATGAAATTTGATTTAATGAAAAATCCTTTCTTGGGAATTGCCTATTTTTGTAGAGACATTTTTCTTGGAATACTAAAATAAAAAATATGAAAATTATAAATTCTTTCCAAATAGAGTCAAATGCGAAACGTTTACCAATTTTTAATTAAATGAAAATTTATGGCCTTTAAAAAGTGACTCAAGACCCTACTTTTTTACTTTGTGATCTCGAAATTACTGAAATTCAAACAAAACGTACAAACAGTTTCAAATTGATCTCTACTTTGAAAGAATTTCACCTCCAATTCAGTTTTGCGATTAATGCAAAATGTAAAACACGTGAAGATTTTATAAAATAAGTAGTAATTAGTTGAAAATTTTGAAGAAACTTGTAGGACAATACGTATATGTAATTTAAAATATTCTCTAGCTTTAAAAACGCACAAGAGCGTGCCAAATTATATAATATGTCGTATTAAACACGTACACGGAGAACTTTGGAAATTGTATAGTAAAAGTTACTATAAATTCTAGTAAAATGCGAAAATTACAGGAAGTTATAAAAACTGGATAAATTATTTAAGAATTCAGTGGAACTGAAATTTAAAAATGAGAGGTACACATTTCATATAATTTTTTTAGTATCAAAATTTGGAAAATTGCATCAATTTTTTTACAACATTCAATAATTTTTACTACACAATTTCCCAAGCACGCATAAATGAAATTATTGCCGAAAAAAGATTATATTACTGTTTCAAAAAATGCAAAGTCTAAAAATCAAAAATTGAAAATGGTTTATACTTGCACTACTTTGTTTGCTCAAGTATCGCTGACGTTTAAAAAAGAATAACAATTTATGGAACTGAAAATGAAAAATATAGTTTCATTTTGGTAATTGAAACAAAGAGAACAAAATATATATATATTTATTGATACGAGCATTTTGTTGCTACTGCATCATCTATCGACTTTCCACAGTGTTCTAAAATTACAAATTTCGTGGAAAGCAAGAAGAACATATCAAGTGGCAAGTAAAAATATTGTTATCTCGTAAAATTATAGAGAAAGATATTTATTCATCTGCTAAAATTGTGCTCTTTTCACAAAAAAAATAAGCATTTGATACTGAGTGCCTAAAAAAGACATATCTATGTACTTTTTATTCTGGCCGAATATTAATTAGTACTTTTACTCTAAATTCTAAACATTTCGAAAATGTACTTTTCTTCTTTGAAAATAAAAAAATTTGTTTGCTACGTTTTTTCAATTATTATCTTAATTTTATTTTACAATAATACTGCGATTCCTTATATGATTATCCTTCTAATTATTTTTAAAAAATTTATTATAGAAATTTTATTGAAATAATATCATAAAAATTTCTATTTTATAAAAAATAGATTTTTTTGTAATTTAGCTCTTTTTTAATTCATCATTTATGTATAAAATGTAATGTTTTAGAAAATTCCAATTAGAGGCTTTTTAAATTTCAGATATGAAAAGGATTAGGAACGTGATTTAATTTTATTGTTTTCCAGGGATAGTTAATAAAAGTTGAAAAAAAATATCATCACCATCTAAAATGAGTGTAAAATATTTACGTTTGGTTCGATTGTATATATATATATTTTTTTTTTGTTTTTTACTGAATGACTAGGATTTCGAAATCCCGGAAATTGAAATACCATAACAATATATACAAGACTGTACAATAAATCCATGTAGCACCTGTTATAACTCGAGCGAAGTGGAATATCAGTCATTGTCAAACTGGAAATCCAGCTCTAAGTCCAAAGCGTTGACTTCCTGCAGGGTGTTAATGAAAGTGTACCTCGAAAATATCATGTATAACTTGCGGAACCAGACGTACTGCGATTTATGCGCCGCCATGGCTACCTGTAACATTACCAGACATAAAATTTTACTTTCGATTCGATATTGAGTTAAAAAAATAACAAAAATTGTCAAAGGAAGTGTATTTATTTTTATATTATTATTACTCGGACTTTCTTACCCTCAGTGATTTTCTTTGCTCATAAGTAATCAGGTACCAATGGGACGCGGAAAGAAGACTAATCGGTAAATCCAAGAGTTGTGTGTATTTCCGACACAGATTTACTGTTTCTAATACGTATAGCTTACAATCTGAAACAAGTTTTATTATTATTAATTTTTAATTTTTAAGTTTGAAAATAATCAGTTACAAATTTAATTTTTGTATAATAATGAACAGTCGAACCTAGATTACTTACACGGTGGCACTCTTTTGTCCATACACAAGGAAGCGATTCCATAAAATAGCGATATATGGTTCTTGTGTTTGCTTACACCATGTTTATCGAACGTTACCACGGCATTGATTTTGTAACTTTCGACGTACTTTAAAATATACTCGGCGACTACATCTTCGGGCCATTTTATCGATTGATTATCAGGTAACTCCGAATCCCTGGACATTAATTGTAATGCTGTAGAACAACAATTGGATGGTAAAGGTATATGGGTTAAACGTCATCTTTTTCGTCTTCTCCAAATCAATGCGATAAAAATACAATGGAGCATAATTTTCAAAACATTTAACATAAGATTCTCTGAAATAAAATTAAAAAATGACTCGTGTGTAACTACTTACATGACTATCGTCACATTTGCTTCTTTTATACCTAACGATTTTGTACATGCCCATAATTCTTCTTTCCTATGCTTGCTTCCACCTGAAAACAATAGTTCCTATCAAATTCTCAAATTTTCTTCATCGCTTGTGCCAAATTTAAATATTAGTCCTTTTTTCTTTCATTACAATCGTGACTCTCCAAAGACAATTTGTACGTTTAAAAATTGATATGTAATGAAAGTGTAATTAACTCCATAATTTACGCCATAAGCGAAAACCACGAGTCCGACTTGTGATGAGGAATTTGGGTCATAAGCGAGGGTTGTTTATTATTTTATAATTCTTTTTGTCGCCCCGAAATATACATGTTACAAGAAGTATAGATTTTGCGCTAGTTCGAACACACGGCTGAACAGCTAAATAGCACGGTGAACGACCGACCTTCTTGTTTACTATGGCTTGCGCGATCGGCGGGTAGCGTGTAGGCCAAGGAGTTAATAACTATTGGGAAACACCTGGAACGATTATCGTACCATTACTTAAACAAAGCAAGTAAATTTCGCTGCTCCTTAATTGAACGATCGAGTAAATTAGAGGACCGAAAAACATGACTTCGTCGTCAGGATGTGCGGTGACTAGTAGTACCCTGGCGGCTGAGTCTGGCAGTTGCCAGGCTCGCAGGTTGACTTTCTTGAAAACATGATACAGGAAGACGCAAACGCAGAGGTAGGCGATCCAGGCGATGATTATTTGCCACGTTAACTCTGTGATGTACCACCACCAGAGATGGACCAGCTCGTGTACTTGCGTGCCAAGGTACTCGCTCAGGAGAGCCAGGTGCGACATGGTCGTGGAACTTGACCCGATGCTCAGTTCACGGGAGGACCGAAGTTCATCGTTAGTTTTCGAATAGAAATGACTCCTTTTTTTTCTAGCCTTTACATAATTCTCAATTCGATTTTTGATTCTTTTCTTGGTTATGTTACATCCTTATCAATAACAACGCTTCAGACGTCATCGTTTAGACTCAGTGTGACACAACCTTGACATTTTGAGCCTCGCTCTCATGAGATCCGCGAATAACTCCGGATTGTTTATTTCATTTATTTACTGCGTTAAGGTTAAAAGCGTGCCATTTAAATGACACACGCGCTTCCATTTTTATTTACTCGATGAAGGTGGAAAGTAGAAAGGGGCAAAGAGCAAGGAGCGAAAAGGTCTAAAAACATGGCAACGATATTGTTTCGTGAAAAAAAAGGAGTGGGGGGCAGGATGCGGAAGATGCGGAAGAACCAAAGAGGAATGAAGGTCAAGAAAAAGGGTTTTGGTACCAAAATGGCGTCTGGTAGAAAGGAAGATTGATTTTTTAAAGTTAAAGAAGAATTTTAAAAATCGGGAAAGAATTATAATGGAAAGCAAAGGAAAAAAAATCAATTGTAAATGGAAATAACTATTTTAAGTTGTATAATAATTGTTAATACTAGATTTTTATACGATAAAAGAAGAATGTTGAAACTGTAGAAAGAATTGTAGTAGAAAGCGAAGGAAAATCTCGTGGAGAATTTATATTTTGTATAAATATCTTCGAAAACAGAGGGACTTCATAAATTATTGTTTATATTTCGCGCCAAGGTATTCCTGGTTAGTAGGTAGTTGCTTCTGAAATCGCTAGATGGCGAATCGCATAACTTCCAACTCTTCAATTCGTAGCCCGTGGAGGGCGCAACGGAGCACAACGGAGGGCGTTTCGTCTCGGACCCATTTTCAACTGCGGCAATTGCAATTGGTGATTGGTGTACCGTGTGCGCGCGTATGTGACTGTCACTTTCGACGACGGTCGTTGTCGCCTCGCTTTGCCTCCTCCTCTTCTGTTTCAGTGCTTCAGGTAATCATCCCCTGACGTTTGCCACGTTATCATTATCATTGTTATTAATCATTTTCGTGCGTTTGTCTCATTCTTGCGCTCGGGTTCCCGCAGAACCTTAGTACATGTACGTATCGCTAATTACCGATTGACACCTCCGAAGTGTCGTTTCCCGTATCTCGTCCGTAGGAGGGTCTTCAGGGGCGGATCTAGGACCCCCGAAACCCCAAAACCTTGAAACTTCGCAATTGCGGGGAAGAAAAAGTTTCCGTGGACTCCCATAAGGGTTGTTTCGACTCAAGAGGCCCCTGATTTTATCGACCCCTTAGGGCCCAAGGGTTGCAGGCACCGGAAACCATAGATCCGCTACTGAAGAAATTGTTCCTTGTGTGTATATATATATATATATATATTGAATCCTTGCAATTTTCTGTTATTTTTTTAAATATAAATATTTGGTTTTTGAAATTGTGACCCCGAATTGCGATTTATTTGAATTCGAATTTTCGCTTTTTGGCCGCAGTTCTTTGGATTTCGGCTAAAAGGGCGGAAAATTAGCGGAGAAATGAGAAAGTAGAGAGAGATTAGGTCTAGGTGGTGGAGTGATGAGACATTGATCCATCCGCTTTGCTTTGCTATATATCGAGGATGGCTCATTTAATTCCATTACCGCGACCGATGCTGGTCGAGGAAGAACGGAATTGAGCACTGAAAAATGCGAATCTGAGCGAACCGACTAATTATTTTCTCGTTTGGGAATAGCTACCAGGATGACGGACTCGAAATACTTCACCACCACCAAGAAGGGTGAGATCTTTGAACTCAAGTCGGAGCTCAACAATGACAAGAAGGAGAAGAAAAAGGAAGCCGTGAAAAAGGTATTTTTCTGTTCATTCATTTTTCTAAGGTTTCACAGCTGGAAGTTCTTTTATACTAGGTTTTTAAATAGTCGAAATGAATTTTTGCAAATTTTCCAATTTCAATACAAATTACAAATAGAATAATGTTTCTTTTTTATGTAAATAAATAGAAACTACCTTTTCTGTTGTGATACAATATTCGATATTTGCGACAATAAATATATATTCTTTCTTCAGTCTATCGCTTTTAAATTTATTTATTCAAATATTGTGTTAACGTTTCGACAACTACAAAATATAAGTTTTGGTTCGTTACAGGTCATCGCATCCATGACAGTGGGCAAGGATGTATCGGCGCTTTTTCCAGACGTGGTCAATTGCATGCAGACTGATAATTTGGAACTGAAGAAATTGGTTTACTTATACCTCATGAATTATGCTAAAAGTCAACCAGATATGGCCATCATGGCTGTCAACACATTTGTTAAGGTAACGTCAAAAATAGACATTCATTAATCTTGAATACATATATATTATTATGTAAAGTGCACTTCTTCCCTTTTATATTTTTATTCATATATATATATATTTATTTGATAAATATATATATATACTAAAGGACACTTGAATGGTGTTGAGAGTCTCTGTCAATTATGGGGCAAGCTGTAATGTCAATTATTTATTTTTCCCTTTAGCAAGTGTTTAATTATATTGTAATATAGAGGATTTGAAAATAGTGTATTTCGATAACATACATATCTGCATATATAGGTAATATGATATTTTTCCATGTATCAAATTTTTTAGGGGAAAAAAAGTTCTATGGTAAAAAATATACCCAATTTTTCAATAT
Source organism: Gasteruption jaculator (assembly GCA_949825005.1). Taxonomy (NCBI): domain Eukaryota; kingdom Metazoa; phylum Arthropoda; class Insecta; order Hymenoptera; family Gasteruptiidae; genus Gasteruption; species Gasteruption jaculator. The sequence goes on from OX463763.1 coordinate 11,519,261, forward strand.
TTAATATCTAACCATTAATAATTTCTCAGCTTGCCTCAACCTACATACAGACTGTGCTTTGCAAATAATCGAATCAAAAATGTCAGTTTGCACAGAGCCGTCTGCATTAATATGACGGAATGTCTTTGATTTTGAATTACTTTCATTAATTTGATCGTTCTTTCCTTTATTATTATTATTATTACAATTATGATTACTAATATTTTAATTATCTTCTTATGTATTCTTATATTATTATTACTCTTTTGTTATTATTGAATTGCTTATTTTTCAAAGGGCACGAGACTGGAATTTGGTAAAGGCTGATTGTAAATACACCGACCTATTGCTAGGGTCCTTTGCTATATCGATATTCTAATCAGTATATGAGCCTTTGATACTACCTTCTTTTGTTGTTGTTGTTATATTATTCTTGTATCTCCTTTCGATTACTTTACGTTTCTATTCATGTGGTTAGTTCTTTCATCGGTATCTGTAACTCATCTTTATTTTTACTCTCGCTGACTGTGGTTTCGTTTCGTTGATTTATTGATTTCGTTCATTCATTCCAAATTCCAGTACGAGATGATATTGTAGGAATGACCTCTTACATAAGGATAATTTAGTAATCTGTGACAATCACAGAAGACTCTCTCCTTCTCTCTTTCTCTCTGTCTCTCTTATTAATAAGCTTTGTTATTCCATTTATAATTAATTGCACAGTAATTATTCATCGTCATTTTCTACAAAACTAAGCATGAATTCGTACTCGTGTTTCGATTCCCACCACTTTTCAAATCTTTTTTTAATATATGTGTATTCGCAACGTACAGCTTTTTTAATGCTATTTTTACATTTCATCAAAATTTCTAAATTCAAGGGACAACAATTCTCAATTTGCCCTGCTCTCAAAAATATTGGAAATCGGCTGAGAAATTACTTTTATAAAATTTGTAATTAGAAAAAACAATTTATAGTTATTTGTTAAGCAAGAGAAGGGTTTTTCATAGAAAGGCGCAAAAAAATAAATAGGATTTTCAGGAATTTTGTCCAAACCCGGGCGATTTTGTCGAATTTTTGGAAACCTTAGTTACAAACGATCGTGAAAATTTTATTTATTCGATACTTTTACTTTTAAAACAGGGAAATATTTTATTTCCGATACCCTTTAATTTGCTGGAAAAATTGGAATTGTTATAAGTATTTTAATCATTTTATATTAATTAATAGGACATCAATTATTATAAATGAAATTAGAGGCTATTAATGAACTGAAAAATATTGGACTCCAATTTTTGATTACATAATTATTTTACCATTTTTGAACAATATTTTACCATTGAAATGTGTGTGATTGCGTCTTGAAAAGTGAAGCTTGTGTAATTGTTGCTATTGGTTATGCTATTTGCACGCATCAAACCTCAAAAAATAATACGATAAAGGAAAAAGAATTACAATGGTAAATGTAATTAACAACATGTTTTATATATTATAGAAATCTTAAGGTATAATTATCTTACTTTATACTTTCTTTCGATGTCTTCTCACAGCAAGATTTTTTTCTCCGATAGCTTCTTCCAAGATTGATGCGATACTTTGCATTTAGAATATGAATGCTATGTAATTCATAAAAATACGATATAGATTTTTACATTTATGGTACCATCATTCGAGCAATTGTAACTCTTCCTGATTTATTTGTTCTCTGGAAAAATTGGCATCGGCTCGAAGTAATTATCAGTTGCATTATTAAACTTCGAAAATAAAACAAAATCTTTTATTTGAAGAATTGAAATTAAATTGTTAAATTCTTGCATTCAAGGAATTGCTAATTAAGTAAGTTTTAATAGAATTCTGTGACGAATGCCTTTAGATTTTTAATTAATAAAATCAGTATAGAAATTGATTTGTTAATAATAATTAAATTGCCAAGAAATGTATCGCTGAACGGAATCGTGTTCGAAATTTCGATTATAAATTTTGAAATCGCATACAAGAAATCCTCCGCAATGGTAACATAAATCAATGAAAAAATAATTGCTGTGTATTCAGAACATATGCATTTTTTTCTACATATATATATATATTTGTCGAACTCATTTACAACAATTAGAAAAATCACAAAGGAATAGTTTCGGTGCACGATACTCACGCTCAATTCAAAACTGAACTTTTCATTATTTTCTATTATAAGAAAAAAAGAGATTTATATCCAAGAATAAATTATTTAACTGCTTTCCTATTAACGAAAACATAAATGGACCTCGTGCTCTTTTAAAAATGATCAGTTCTAGAAACGGTATGTTGAAGAATGATTGATCTTTTGAGAATTTATACACGAATATATATTGAGTGATTGGTGGTCATATATAATTATTATCAATTAATACACTGTAACTAATTACTTACTTAATAATAATAATCATAATAAAAATGGTGACGGTGACCAATATTTGACCTTTTTCGTTCTGACACGCAAAAAGGAGCTAGCGACATCCCCGATGACAAAGGTACCATACCATTTTTTTCTATTTCGTTAAATTTAATAATACAAAAAAAAAGAGTTTCATGGGTTGAAAATAGATAGCCACTGCTGTGACTAGACTTGAATCCCTGGCTTGCCCGATTTTTGCGTAGGATTGCGAGGATCCAAATCCCTTGATTCGAGCCTTGGCTGTAAGGACGATGGGTTGTATTCGAGTCGACAAAATTACGGAGTACCTTTGCGAACCATTGAGGAAATGTCTGAAGGACGAAGACCCGTACGTAAGGAAAACCGCTGCTGTTTGTGTCGCTAAGCTCTATGATATTAATGCAGCTTTAGTTGAAGACCAAGGATTTTTAGATCAACTCAAAGATCTCTTATCGGACAGCAATCCTATGGTAAGATTCAGTTTTTTTGCTGGAATGGTTGTTCAGAAAAATTCTCTTTTTCATAATTATTTACATATTATTTAAATTTTATTTTTAGATTAAAAATTAAAAAATGAATAAAATTGATATATATAAATTTTTACATTTATATATTTCATATTTATATTTTTACACAATATATTTTACATTTATATATTTTATATATTTCTTACTTAAATGTACAGTTATTGCTACAATTTAAAACCAAAAGACAATTGCTTCAAATGGAATTTAAAATTCAGAAGAATTACTTTCGAAAAAAAATACTATCGATAAAAAATTTTTTTATTGGTTTAATGCTGTATCGAAAAAAAAATGATTGATTCATAAATGAATCCATTGTTTCAATCACATTTTAGCAGCGTTTCTTATACAACTGAAGCAAAAAATGTGAATTTCAGTTAAATATTTGTTGCGTTCTTTCGCAGGTTGTGGCAAATGCAGTCGCAGCACTCTCCGAGATCAACGAAGCAAGTCCGAGTGGTCAGCCTTTGGTAGAAATGAACGCACAAACTATCAACAAATTATTAACAGCTTTAAACGAATGTACGGAATGGGGTCAAGTGTTTATTTTGGATTCCCTGGCCAATTATTCCCCAAAAGATGATCGCGAAGCTCAGAGCATCTGCGAAAGGATCACTCCTCGATTGGCACATGCGAATGCCGCAGTTGTTCTTTCAGCAGTAAAAGTAAGTCTCTCAAAAAAGAAAAACACATCGACAAAGATCACTGAAAAACGATTTCCGTAATTTTTCTCCTTTTTATCAAAATTTCCAGGTCCTGATGAAACTTATGGAAATGCTGCAGTCGGAGTCCGTCTTCGTCGGGACGCTTACCAAGAAATTGGCACCGCCGTTGGTGACCTTACTTAGCTCCGAACCCGAAGTTCAGTATGTCGCCTTGAGGAATATCAATCTCATAGTGCAAAAGCGACCTGATATTTTGAAACACGAGATGAAAGTCTTCTTTGTGAAATATAACGACCCGATTTACGTGAAATTAGAGAAACTCGATATCATGATACGATTGGCCTCGCAGGCCAATATCGCCCAAGTTTTGTCAGAACTGAAAGAATACGCCACCGAAGTGGACGTGGATTTCGTCAGAAAGGCAGTTCGAGCCATCGGACGCTGTGCCATTAAAGTCGAACCTTCTGCCGAACGCTGTGTTTCCACTTTATTGGATCTCATTCAAACTAAGGTAATTTTTTGCATTTAGAAGAGGTTAATATTTTCACTGTAAAAAATACAGGATAAAATATTTGATAAAAATAAAATTTGGGGAAAAAAGTAAAATACACAATTCAGACATTTTAATACTATTTAAATAATAATAATAATATTATTGAAACAGAGATACAAAAATTTGATATCGTTAAAAAATACGAATTAGAATAACACATAAAAAATCTTGATTTTCAGGTAAACTACGTCGTTCAAGAAGCCATCGTTGTGATCAAAGACATTTTCCGCAAATATCCAAATAAATACGAGAGCATCATATCCACGTTATGCGAGAACTTGGATACGTTGGACGAACCTGAAGCGAGAGCATCGATGATTTGGATTATCGGAGAGTACGCCGAACGCATAGACAATGCCGATGAATTGCTGGAGAGCTTCTTAGAGGGATTCCACGACGAGAACACTCAAGTACAGTTGCAATTACTGACGGCCATCGTAAAATTGTTCCTCAAGAGACCGACCGACACTCAAGAATTGGTGCAACAAGTGCTCAGTCTGGCCACGCAAGATTCCGACAACCCCGATTTGAGAGACCGCGGGTTCATCTACTGGAGGTTGCTCAGCACGGATCCAGCGGCAGCCAAGGAGGTGGTTTTGGCTGAAAAACCCTTAATTTCGGAAGAAACCGATCTATTGGAACCGACTTTGTTGGACGAGCTTATTTGTCACATTTCAAGCTTGGCTTCGGTTTATCACAAACCACCGACCGCCTTCGTGGAAGGCAGAGCCGCTGGTGCCAGGAAATCCTTGCCCGCTAGAAGTAATTCCAGCGAAGATAGCGTCCAACGAACTGCGCAACAAGCTGCGGCACCTCATGCTCAAGTTATTCCTTCGCAGGATTCCTTGATCGGCGATCTGCTTAGTATGGATATCAGTAAGTTATTTATTTTATTTTTTTTAAGTGGATTTCGAAATCTACTTTATTTATATTTTCATCGAATTGTCTTTTTTTTGGTCGGATACATATTTCTTCAAGTTTCAGAATTTTTTAATAAGTTTTTCGAATCGTATATTAATAATATAAATTATATAAATCTTTATGTACGACACCAACGTGGTGCCACTGGACGACATAGTGTTAATTTTCCAAATGTCCGCGATTCCCTATTTCAAATTGTTCTCGAATTTTTTTTCAGGTGGCCCCGCGATTATACCACCGGCTGCAGCAGCCTCAGCTGGAGCTGGGCTGGATCTTTTGGGTGGAGGTTTGGATGGAATATTAGGAGGCGTAGAAACTGCAAGTGCAGCTGCTCCGGTCGTATCTCAAACCACCACGGGGCTTCTTGGGGACATATTCGGATTTAGTCAGGGTCCGACTTCTTACGTAACACCTAAAGTCAACTGGTTACCCGCGGAAAAAGGCAAAGGATTTGACATCATGGGAACTTTTTCGAGAAAGTAAGTCGATCGCAAAAAAAAAGATCAAATTCCCCTCTAACGAATTATTTGTCGCAATAGGAACGGGCAAATCAGCATGGACATGACATTCACGAACAAAGCGATGCAACCAATGGGTGGATTTGCCATTCAATTGAACAAAAACAGCTTCGGGTTGTCTCCAGCCGCGCCTTTACAAGTTCCAGGACCTTTGAGTCCAGGAGCTAGTATAGAAACAAGCGTCACTTTGTCCACCGCGGGAGCGGTGCAGAGGATGGAGCCGTTAAACAATCTCCAAGTTGCTATCAAAAATAATATCGACGTCTTCTACTTCGCTTGCATCGTGCCTATGAATGTATATTTCACGGAAGACGGCCAATTGGATAAAAGAGTCTTTCTGTCCACTTGGAAGGACATTCCCGCTCAGAACGAGGTAATTTTCTTTTGTGGGATTTTCTCGGTACTTGTCCAACTCCCAAATTTAGATTTTTGTGAATCTAATCATTTTTCTTTTATCAATCAGGTTCAGTATACTCTGAACGGCGTGATGTTGACAGCCGATCAAGTGGTGCAGAAGATGCAACAAAACAACGTATTCACGATTGCCAAACGGAACGTCGAGGGACAGGATATGCTCTACCAGTCCCTGAAATTGACGAACAACGTCTGGGTCTTAAACGAACTGAAAATCCAGCCAGGAAATCCCGATGTTACTGTAAGACACCATCTCGTTTTTTAAACCTGTTTTTTCATGAACCAAGAATTTGTCAAAAATCCTAAAGGATGAGGGTCCATGAGGCGGATTTTTGGCCCTAAGGGAGCACAGAGTCGCAATCAAAAAGAAAGTTGTGCGTAATTGCGCTCATATTAACACTTTGCCGTCTGCATGTGTGATCAGGATTCTTTCGTTTGGCGCCGGTATAAATTTTTATGTACGACACCAACGTGGTGCCACCGGCGCTTGCCCGATAGTTTTCGCATGGTACCACCGGATGTGCCAAAAAAGCTATTTTGTTTAAATAATAAAAAGACTTAGATTTGCTCCAATAAAAAAGGGCTAAAATTAATTAAAGAAATTTAATATTGTTCCAACAAAACATTGAAATTATTAAAAAGATTATTGTTATATAAATCCGAGATATTATAATTTTTAACAATTATTAGGGCAAAATCCCGCCTTACGGGCCCACAACCTTTAAAAAGTCCGAATCTTGGCGTTTAAAATTTGTAGAGATTCAAATTTTGGCAAATTCTCCGTTTATAAAAGAAAAATTAATATTTCAAAAGATCATTTTAACTCAAACTCGCAAATCTTACTTGTTTATTGTTAATTTTTGGAACCAATGAATTATCACTCAATAATTTTTGCAGCTCTCTTTGAAATCTCGTTCGGTTGAAGTCGCGCCTGGAGTGTTTCAAGCGTATAACGCAATCTTACATTCTTGAAGAAATAAAGACAACATCAGTGTTTCGATGTAAGTAGTTATATTAACAATAATATCGAAAATGATGGTTATCATGATGATGATTATAACGGAAATGATGATAAACATGTCCAATCGAATATCATGCAATTAAAAGATTTATATTTCGATCATTTTATTGCTACACGTACAATTTCAAACAATCGACGGCAATTTCATTTGACCCAATGCCCAAAAAGACATCCATTTCAATTGCTGTTATTCCAATTCCAATTATGTTATTTTAAGCTGATATACAAGAAGGAAACAAAAATTGTGTATTATAAAATTTCTCAGTTAATTCTAGAAATAAAGATTAGAAATAATATTACAAATTTGTGTATATTCTTTTACTGGATTTAAAATTTTGCAGGCAAAGAGTGGAATATACCTCTCCTCCCTTTTCCTCATTATAATCCTTTTCATCAGCTTTTTCTTAAGGTCATTATTTTTCGACCATTTCTTCTAGGTGTTAGAGCCGAAGAAGGAATAAATGAAAAATTTTGGTTCCGACATGTTCGAAAATTGGAGAAGTATAGGAATCCGTTGAAATGATGCAGATTTTCAAGTCGTGGAATCGGTCTCAGGTAGAAATTCTAAATTACTAGTCACAAGAGTACTGGTAGAGTTTGAAATTTGTAATTCTCGGTAATCGATATTTTAATATTTAAAAATATTTACAATTTTCATAACTATCGAGTTATTTCGAAATTACACTTTTGTAACGTTTCAGAGTCGAATATAAAAATTCCAAAGAATTTAAAAATATGGAATTCCCAAGCATAAAAATCCCCAAATATGAATTTCCATATTCTTTAAAGTATCAAAAAATATCGGAATAATTGAAACATTCTTTAAAATTTTTGAAAATTAAAGGTCTCGAAAGTATTTCCTTCCAATTACATAATAATTGAATCGACCGTTCGATCGATAAGGATAAGTTCGGCGTTTCATGAAAACCACGAGTAGGATAATAAATACCAGGATAATAATAAGTTTTGCAATAAAATAGTAGCGATATCCCGTTTTTGGCATATTTTCACATTTTTATTTACCGAATGTTTAAAGATCGTTGAATGTGTCTCTTAAAAAAAGTGATAGATAATTAGCATTGCGGCTTCCTTCTGAAGGAGCATCCCTCCGTCAAACGGGCCTTTCCTCCCGTCGGAGTGCAGAGTATCGTGCGGCATCCGTCGCATTCGACTGGTCGCTGCGCGTGTGAAAATATGGTCTTGATCGCGTAGCATCCTGGGCATTTGACGTCCATGAAGTAGCTGTTGGGCTTCTGCACCAGCCTCTTCAGCTTATGTTTCCTCTTTTCTTCTTGCGGGCTTGGGTGAAGAAAATCGCGAGCTAACGGCATTCTGCAAGAACAAAAAAAAACAAGTGTCATTTTTATTAGTCTTTTCTTTGATAATCAGCCATAGATTAAAATGTAAAAGGTCTGGAGGGGGATCGTTGCACAAACAAAAATCTTTGTGAGTTAATTTGACTCAATTTCAATGGCTTTTCTAGGAATATCTATTATTTGCGAGAGACGGTTTAAATAATTTTGCTTGAAATCCCTGTTTCTTTATTTTTCGATCAATTTAGAGTGTTTCAATAAAAAAAGGGATATTTTGGTTTTTTGAAAAAGGATTTCTTTTTTTATCTATCTACACTTTTTCTTTCTTTTTCGTAAAAGGTCATACATTTGTCGCAGAATTGATCGCTAATTTTTGGAGAATCGATATTTTTCATTCTTTTAGTCGAAATTTATACACGCACAATTAAACGTTGCTTTTATTACAAAAAATTGACGATTTATGGGTTCCTCTGATCCATATACACAAAATACATGTTGCGCAGAATTTTGAAATTTTCTTTCAAGCCCCCAAAAGAGGTATTACCGGTTCCCGGGTGGTTAAAAATAGAATTATTCGTCTACATCAATTTTGTTTCGACCAAAATTGTAGGATTTTTATGCTTTTACTTAAAAACTCTCTTTTCTTTGACTCTTTTTACCACTGACTTATGCTTTTCTCCTTACAGAAGGTCGTAAGTCCACCAGAGGCGGATAACATCCATGAACCTCACGTCACCAATCAGGTTAGTGAGTGCCCAAGGAACCCCTACGACCTACGAGAACCTCTTTTGTACTCGTTATCTCGGGGACGGATTTTTTTCTCTTATTTTTCTTTTTCCTCGGGACCGGGAATTTTCGGGTTCGGGAAATGACTATTGTTCGCTAAACCGTCCATGGGGTTCTTGGGTACGTTTGCGTGAATTCTCGCAACCCGACAGTTGTTTCTACTCGCGTAGCTGGCCTGTCTGGGGCATAGTCGGTGGAATTTAGGACGCATCGGGTCGCGAAATTACCGCGGAATGGGAAAAAGACATTTTCGTGGATTAACTTACGTGATTTGCTCGTTATTTTTCCCTTAATTCGATAAATAATCGCTCAACCACGTGTTTATAGCACGGCGTAGGAAACTGGAAAGGGCGAGAAGTGCTTCTAAATTGAACTCGAGAAAGTCCCTAGAGGTTTTGCTACAGTCATTGTCGCCAACGTTTCTGGTGATTTTTGTTTTGAAAAGGAGGGTTCCGATTGGTCCAGATGGCGCTGACGACTTCGGCGGCGGATTTGAAATTGTTCCTTTTCGAAATTTTATAGAATTAACGATTTTTATGATTCTAATTTAGAACATGAACATGAAATTTTCAACGTCTAGTAAATTGACAATTAATAATTAAGTCGTTGCTGCCAAAAACAATCAACGCGTAAACAAAATATTATTTTAAAATGCTTTATTTTCAAAATATTTCAGAATTTTTGGCTTTGCTGGATTTATAAAAAAAAGGTTATAGGTGTAAAGAATTATTAGGATACTTTTTTGGAAAAATTTGTAACCACAAATATTAGGTGATATTAGAAAAATACAAAAAAAAGTAATTTCGACACTCGCGAAGATAAAAGATTTAAAAATGTTTTTATTCCAGTTCCAACAACTGTAGCTCCTATTTCAAAGATCTTTATCGACAGTTTAAACAATAAATCAAAACTTCGATATTTTTTATTCAGTTTGAAATAACAGGTTTTGCTTGTGGATTTTAAAAAAGGAATAGGTTACTGAAATATAGCTATATAATACTAAGACTGAATTTTCCAAGTAAAATAGATGAATAATTATAAAAGTGAAGGTCGAACAGTTTAAAATACATGGTTTCAGACTTTAAATTGTGGATTTCAATATTTTGTCGATTTTTATATTGGAAATTTAATTAATTACAACTACACTTAAAGCAAAAGCTAGAATCTAGGGAATTAGGACTGGTACAATCCAGGAAACTTTGATTCGATGAGTATCTGTTCTTCTTCAGACTCACTATCACTCACGTATTCGCTAAAAGTAACTTTTCTCATATCATCGGAACTTTGTTCTGCTTCAGATCCATCTTCGCTCCTATCGAACTTATCAGCGGACTCGGAATTTTGCCTTTTTGAGGCACTTCGAAGGATATTATCGGTTGCAGGGCTTTCCGCAGACGGTATCGTAAAACCTGGAAGAAGTGAAATTGGATTATAAAAATTATAGTTCCTTCGAGAGGCTTTTTACGAGAGAGGTACAATTTTAATTATTTGTACCATCTTGGTGGCTTTCTATTACGACGAAGGACATTTTCTCGACCGATGGGTCCGCAACGTTTGTAGTAATTTCCTTTGGGTTTAATATGCTGTCCCGTAACGGGTGGTTTTTTCTAACAACCCTTTCGGTTTTCCTCCTTTTATCAGAATTATGTCCCTTACGTGTGGGCCTGTTGACACGATTATCAGTATTTTGCGCTTTACTGTTTTCCAGTTGAACTTCGGACTGATTTTTCCCAGTATCGCATACTCGAATCTTGTACCCAACTCCGGGTACGATAGATTTTCTATCGCTTGTACTATCGGATCCTGATTCTTTCGATTCGGATATCGACAAATCCCTCTTCGAGGTTCCTGAAATAATTCAAATTCGATACTTAATCGAAGGAAGGCAAAATAGAATTTTCAGAATAATTTACTGTAAATATTTCCAATGTTCAGAATTTATTTAAAATATGTGTTAATCTCATGAAAATAAATAGACAATAGTGGCTTTGATGTACAAAGAGCTGAGTTTAGGAAGAAAATAGTTAAAATACCAGAACATGCAGTTTATATATTTGCAGTTTCATAATAAAAAATATACTTTTATGAGGACAGAAATAATTTATAAAACAGACAAACACTTCAATTTCTACTAAATATAATGATCGAAAAAACAAAAGAAGATCGAAACAATGTTCGAGTTCGATAAAAAAGAAAGCGAGACGACAAATGCAGGAAACGAATTTTGATTTTTGCAGAGTATTCCTTACCTGCACTGAGCCTTTCAATTATCACAAATTTTGGTTTCTTAGCGGACACCTTTCCTGTAGAATTTACATTTTCACTTTCCGAAGAAGAACTCAGAAATTCGGACTTAGTACTCCTACACGAATATGGTTTCAACCGATACTCTGCGACATTTCCATTTCTTTTCAAAACAGTTATTTTCTTATTATTCTTTTCCAAAAATGTTCCCATGTGTGTCGAAATGTTCACATTTTGCTCCACTGCTTCAGAAGCATCTCGTTTTACTGTCATAAAAAAAAATGTAGAAATTAGTAGTCGCTAACTGTGGAGAAATCTCTTTTTTTTTACAACTTATTGATATTCTGGTTCGTGAAGTTTGAAAATAAATTGGACAAAAAGTGATTTATAGAATGACAAAAAAAAATTCAAAACAATTGAAATATTTTAAAATCCTTCAATTTTGATATTTTTTTAACTAAGGTTCTTATGTTTCAAATTCTACTGACTCGATGAATTTAATCCTGACGATTCATTGCTCGGTATCTTGCTTTCATCCAATCGGGATTCTTCTGCATTCGAACTCGATTCGCTGGAACTAGAAGGCGGCGAAAGTTTGGCCTCCTCGCTCTTCTCCTTTGAATTAACTTTTCTAGAATATACCCTTTTTGCACATTCCTTAAATCTCGTTATCTCTATGGGGCCAACATTCAAACCTTGAATTACTTTGGTTTTTTTTCTAATCGGAGACGTCCTATTACTTTCCTTCTTCCTTTCGCTAGCTTGTCTTGGCCTACTCGACAACTGTAGAGACATCGACCGCTGTTCCTCATTTCTTCTGGGTCGAAGCCTAAGCACCCTATCCGATACTGCACTTCGATTACCTCCATCATCCTCCGTTATGTTATTCGAGGATAATTCGTTCATAGAATCCAAAGAAATCAGTGACCCATCATTGTTCTCACTTTTTCCAATTATATCGATCCATGTAGCATCTCTGCTATCTCGCAGCGATACTGTATCGGTAGGAATCAAAGAACATGTGCCAGTACCGGACTCCAAGACACTAACCGAAGATGAGAAGCTATCCTTCTCTTCTAGTTTCGTTACAACTTGAGTTAATTCCAACTCCTCGTTGGCTTGTTCGATTTTTATGTCCATTTCTAAGATAACCGAGCCATTCTCTGACACTTCGGACTTTGTATTTACTTCGTCGAATGTGTGATTATAATAATCATGATCTACATTCAAATCTTTCTTATTTGGACTCAATATTTTCACACTCGCTGTCGAATTGCTCAAGGATATATGACTTAAAGTCGTCTCCGAAGCTTCTTTCTCGATTTCATTTTTGAATTCATCTTTTATGAATTCCAAGGGTTCTTCGACATGTTTATCGATTGTCGATGTTCCCGAAGAAGAAGACACCACATTTTCTTGTCCCGTATTTTCCACAATTGGAATTGTTATCGAAGGTTCTTCGACAATCTCTACTCTCGTTTCATTCAAATCCTTACAAGTTTTCCTCAATTTTCTCGTTTTTGTAAGTATCGGAGACTTCTCTTGAGACTGTACAAAATTCTCATCCCCCGTATCGATAGAAGTCGAGTGGGGAGTATCTTCGGTCAGAGTGGGTCGAGTACCGATATTAAATTTCTGTGTCTCCAGAGAGTTTATGCATTTTTCAGGATCATCGGTCACTCGAGTTGTAGTTTCCTTTTCCGAATTTTCCACGTCCTCTGTTTTTCTTGTCGCAGTCGTGTTCAAATCTGGAAGACTTATTTCGAGTTCATTCTCTTTTTGTATGAAGGTCTTATTTACATTTAGAGAATTTTCATTGAGTTCACTAACATTCGGTTCCCGAGCTTCATTCAAATTTAGAGACTGTCTTTGGAGTTCATTCGATTTCTGTTTTGGCCTTTTGTTTAAATTTCGAAAATCGCTATAGTATTCATTGGATTTCTGTGTCAGAATCTCAAGCGAATCTGGAGAATCTTCATCGAGTCTATCGATTTCCTGTTCCAGAGTTCCATCCAAATCTAAAGAACTTTTCTCGAGTTCATTTAATTTCTGTGTCAAATTCTCATGTTCTCTTGATTTACTATTTCCCTTCGCATCGGCAACTGGATTCTCATTGATCTGGTGCAAGGAATTTCCACCTTCCTCTTGCCGTGTCGAGAAATTTTCCATAGCCGAGAACTGCATACAATTTTCAGGATCATCCGTATCTCCTGGTTTTTCGACAGTTGTCGTACTTTCCTGAGAACTTTCAATTTTTTCAACTGAAAAGAATTGCGTATCAATTTCAGAATCGAACATACTTTCCTTCTGATTTATAACAGTTTCCGCGCTTGTCTGAGAACTCGTAAAGTCTTCGCCCGAAAAGAATTGCGAAGCGAGGTCGGGCTCGTCCACAGTTTTTTTCGGATTGGTATCAGCTTCCGTTCCACTTGGGGTACATTCGAGATTTTCTACCGCAAAAAACTGGGTATCGATGTGAGATTCATCCACAGTTTTCTGCGAAGGCGCAACAGTTTGCGCATCTTCCGAATCACTTTCGAGATTTTCAACATCAAAGAATTGAGTATCGATGTGAGATTTATCCACAGTTTTCTGCGAATGCGCAACAGTTTGCGTATCTCCCAAATCACTTCCGAGATTTTCAACATCAAAGAAATGAGTATCGATGTGAGATTCATCCACAGTTTTCTGCGAATGCGCAACAGTTTGCGTGTCTTCCGAATTACTTTCCAGATTTTCAACATCAAAGAAATGAGTATCGATCTCAGACGTATCCGCTGATTTCTGTGTTCTAGTATCGACATTCGAACTCCCAAGATTTCCCTTATCGAATTGCGCCTCTTCCCGAGCGGTTGTCGTCTGGGAACTCGTAGGATTTCCAGCTTTGTCTCTCTTTGACTCGATGTTATTCTTGAGCTCCGAATCCACTTCTCCGACGTTCTCCACATCGAAAGTCAACGTGAAGTCCGAGTCAGAGTCCATATCTAGCTCCGTATTCCATACGAAGGGTTGACGGTCTCTTTGTTTCGATTGTTCCTGAGTTTTATTTTCCTGGGAATCTGATTTTCCCGATACTATTTTTTGCTTTTTAACCATCTTCCAGACTTCTTTTGCAAATCCAATCGGTTTTGGAAGATGAACATTAGGGTTCGGAACTAATTTAGATTTATTTGTAGGATATACATTTTCTACTTGCGAGTCTTTTTTAGATGTCAGAGGCGATTTTTCCAGTTCTCGACGTGCCTCGAGTTCCTGCCTTTCCTTTTCGATTAATGTACCGATTCGAACCGGTTCTCCGTCGGAATCATCCGATAGGATAATTATCTCTGGGATATTAGCTTTTTTCGCCACTTTATTAACTTTTTTGGAATTCTTCATATTTTTGTTACTATGTCTGTCGATAACTGTGCGGGCCCATGCATTAATATCTTCTCTTTTTTCAGTGTTCTTTGTTTTGAATCTCGGAGATTTTCTAACATTTCTTGTTTTCTGTTTTTCCTTGACATTGTTAATCCTATTTTCTTCCTCGGAGGAAAACATATCTTCGCTGAGGCTTTCCTCCACTTGTTCATCTCCTTTTTTATTCCTTTCCCTTTTTTGTGAAAGTCGCGGTTTTTTAGTGTATTCATTATTTTCTGGATCACTTGAGTTTTCCGATAACGTTCTCGATCTCTTTTTTTTAAGGTTTTCATCCGATTCGGGTATCAACGGAAGTCCTTTCGAAGGACTTTTATTAGATCCCTTTTTAGTAGACCTTGTTTTTTTCGTTGGACTTTCCTCAGGGCTCTTGGGAATAGATCGATCAATGGAGGAGTCTAGGTAATGAGAGTTTTCTCTACTCAAATTTATGTGGGACGTTACGATACTTCTGATTCTAGGAGCTACTCTGCAGTGATCCGTAGAAGGTGATTTCGTAGTTTTATCGATTGTATTTTCGTCCTGAGATTTTTCAGGATTTGTAGCTTTTTCATTGACGACTTTACAATTTGATTGCGATGGTAACGACGTCGCCGAGCTGTGAAATTGAAATCCAAGTTTTGAAAAGCACCCAATTAGAAAGTAACGGTAATAATTTGTTTGCGAAATAATTTATTTTCTAATAATATTTACCTTTGGGGTGTAGAGGAACTTTTGGAAATTGGTATTATTACAATCGAGGTTCCGAGTTGCACTTTACGTTTGGAGAGCCTGCGATAACGTATTACATCGTAAGATATCAAAAAATTTAAATGTTAATTAAAATTAATCCATTACTTGTACTTTAATTATTCTGTTTCCAAGTTACTTGCAATTTATGCAAATTATATTTTTTTAAATACATAAATATTTTTTGAATTTGAAAAATAATCATATAAAATAATAATTCAACAAACTTCTGCAAGAATACGAATAATTTCATAAAAAAGAAAGTGAAGTTTAAAAATATTGGATCCTTCATATAAAAAAAACAAATCTTTTTCTACAAAATGCATTTTGAAAATGAAAGTTAATTTGCATTGGAACCAGAAATCGAATGGTAAAACCCTAACTTGTATTGCAGCAAATTCTGCTTGAGGGTGTTTTCCTTGATGCAGTCGTCAATGAACTTGATGTCGTACATGATGTGCTCTCCTGGTAAATTTTTGTAGAATTCCGGTTTGCAAAAGGTCCATGTTAAGGATCGCTCGAGTCTCCTGGTAACTATTCCACCACGTACCTGAGAGCAAAAGGGGGAATTAATAAAAATCGAAAACAGCGTTTACTGCCGTAAAAATAATAATAACAGTAAGAGGTTTTCAAAATATTCCTGAAATGGAACCATAAGATGGTCCATGGTTTTGTAAACTTACGTGAATGAGTTTTTTGTAATTAGCGTATTCTACTCTGTTTAGACCGGTGAGATAAAACCTCAGTTTCTTTCCACCGACGGTAAAAATTCCCTGATTTTGCGCCATTTCACAACAAACAAACAAGTTTACAAGTCGAAACCATCAAAAATTCGGAATCTCAAGTCGCATCTGCTTTTTTTTTTCTCTCTCCGCCAATTGCGAAACTTATTTTATCAGTCCTGCAACCAGCAACCGTCAAAATCGTTCCTTATTCATTTTTTTTCGCAGGAACTTTAACTAGTAATATCGTACCAGCTTTAAAACTCAAGGTGGCAGCACCTTACGTAGGTTCTATCGGAAAGAATTCTTTAAAATCGCACGAATTAGCCAATTATAATCAAAATTTCTTTGGAACCAATTCATCGGTTCCGAATTTTGGGACCAATAAAAATTCTCTTCGTCATCGGTTTCAACGGAAAAGAACCATTTATATCATGAATTAGCCAATGAATTTCAAATTTGGATATCCCGCGTATTGAGTTCTACCAAAGACACATTTACAATTCCGTTGGAGCGAATTTATCAATCGAGAGGGTTAGGGAATTGAGTGGGATCTAACGGAAATGGACATTTCTTGGAAAAGGAAGGAACTAGGTTTTAGGTACTGGGTGAATTTTCGAACGTAGCTTTTGCTTACTCGGATTTGGAGGTTAGGTTTCATAACGTGGAAATATTTGAAAACAAATCCAAGGTATACGTGACAGTTGCAATCGCACGTGGGTGTTAAAACAACGACTCTATTATCAGTAAAATGGGGGAAAATGAGGAGAAAGTCACAAAACTGGAAGATTTGTTACCACAAATCGTCTCGCAGCCTGGAAATACAGATTCAGCGGCAGATTCCGATGAAGATGATGATGTTGAAGAGGTTAGGAAACTGGAAAAACAAGATCAACTCCTGAATCCTCCACGTGGAAAACCGAAATCCGGGAGGATATGGAAATCCCAGAAAACCAGGTAATTTTTCTTCGTTACCAATTTCAGTTTTTCTATTTTTTATATATTATATTTTCTTTAACCTTTTGAGTGCCACAGATCTTTTTTAAAATAAGAAATTGCCAAGCGGCGCAATAGCGCTCTTTTCATTCCTTATTTCAAAAATGCTGTCATTTTTGGACATGGTACAGAAGAAGCGCGATCGCGCCGCTTGGCACTCAAACGGTTAAGGAAACTTTACCTTTAGTTAATTTTAAAATGCTAGCAAATTTTGTTTCGATTCAGGTTTTCGTCCATAGTCAAGACAAGAGGCATTCGATTGTCTTTTGAGAAAAAGCAGAAATTGAGAGAGGACTTGAAGAGAGTTAAGGAAATGTCTCGGTCGATAAAAGAACAGAAAAAAGCAGAAAAAGAGGCGAAGAAGCAACGAAGAATCGAAAACTTGAGACGAGCGGAGGAAAATAGAAAGAAAAGCGAAATTGTTCAAGTTGTAAGTAAAAAGTTTTTTGATATTCATTAGAAATTCTTGTCAAAGCGTTCGGAGATTTTCTGGCAAAAATTGACTACTTATGAAATTTCCATTCCAGATCAAAAATACGGCGAAGCTAAAGAGGATGAAAAAGAAGCAATTGCGAATGATAGAAAAGCGAGATACTACTAATATGTAAGTTGTTGTAAAATAAATGGAACGAAATTTCAAATTTTTGTAGGTAAATTTTAGCTTGGACGTTTTTACCATTTTTCAAAATATATAATTCATCCCTATTGCTTCTCCTCTTTTGAAACCTTTGTTTTCAAAATTTGTCATCCGTCGAGTCGTCGAAAAGCATTTTAATAAATTCGATTTCAATTTCGATATAGAAATTTATATTCCATACATACAAAATTTTCGGATTAAACTTAAATTTTCGAATATTTTTTTGGTAAAATAGTAATAAAACTTTTTTGCATTTCAACTTTAAGCATTAACACTACAAATGTCTTTCTGGTTATTAATATAAATCCAAGTATGAATCAATTATTTTTCGCGTTTTAATGGGAAACATTTTTCAACCCCAGACTATAACAAAACAAATATAAACCTACGAAAAAAAAAATTAATAATATTCTAAGCGAAATTAATTTTGTTTTTTTCTCGTTACCCCATAAAAAAAATTTCTTTTCGAATGACCTTACATGTCCCATAAGAATCATTGTTGATTTCCTCACATGCTAATAATTTACACAACGAAATGAAGAAAAGAAACCCGTAATCTCGAACTAATAATGTAAAAAAAATTGTAAATATTAGTATTGAGGATGGCGCAAGTTCATTTTTTCGTATTTTCGCGAATTAGTTGCCTGTCGACAAAATTTCTCAAGTCTTGTGGTAAATCCCGCGAATGTTCCCGGTCCCTCTGGAATTAAAGAAAACCAACAAATTAATATATTTTATTTTTAATATTAACACTTTGCCGTCCACACATCTGATCGGGATTCTTTCGTTTGGCGCCGGTATAAATCTTCGTGTACTACACCGACGTGGTGCCACCGGCGCTTGCCCGATAGCTTTCGCATGGCACCAACGTGGTGCCACCGGACGGCATAGTGTTAATATTAATATCAATTCTAAATTTGTTGAAACTATTAGTTACCATGACTTTGACCCATTTTGGCAGACCGGCGACGTTATGGTCGGATGAAAATCTAAACAAAAAAAAACCATATTCGGAATTTGATATTATTTTTTTGTAAATTAAAAATCAAAGGAAATTCTTTAAAAAATCCAGAATATAATTTTTTCTGGGCAGGAATTCCTAAAAATCCATGAAACGTTACCGAACCTTTGATCAACTAACAGTACAGCACCCCAGTCGTTCTTGTGTCTCAGACAACGACCCAAAGCTTGATTTAAAGCACGGTAAGCTTGTATATTATACCACTGAGAGCCACTCAGTAAACCGTTGCTTGCGTTTTTATCATTGTAATCCCTTTTCATCTTGATCCCCGGGTCTTGAACGTTGGGATACGGTATCCCGACCTGAAATACATCAAAGTTTCATTAACGTCATCTCGTTTGTGACAATTTCTGATAATTTCTACATATTTTCAAATTACTTACATCAAATTTATAAAAATGTTCATTAAAAACTATTTTTTAAATGAGTTAATAAAAGAATTATTGCGAAATAAAAAATATTTCTAGACTATATATACTATATTTATATTAGGGTGTCCCATAAGTTTCTTCCGCGCCACGGTATGTATGGCCTTGAGCCAGAAAGGAAGAAACTTATGGGACACCCTAATAGTATAAATATAGTATATATTTATACTAATAGTATAAATATAGTATATATTTATACTATTTATATTTATAATTATAGTATAAATTTATATTTATTTCTACCGAATCTTCTCATACGTTATTTTGCAGGAACAAAATAGATTGAAAATTATTTAAAAAAATGAAATTCGGAAATTATAGCGTTGAAAGTAAATGAGCTTCACGAAAATTCACCGTTAAAACGCATCGAGCTTCGTTATCACTGAAATCGATTCCCTCGGCGACTTTTCCCCGAAAGACTGCCAGCAGCAAAGCTCCGGTGATACCGGTAGTTCGGGGTCCATCGCTCGTACTCTGAATTATTTCCCGAAATTCGCTCATGACTGCAGTCAATTCAGAGGCGTATCTGGGCTCTTGCAAAATGTGTTTGACGTTCTCGAGCTTATCCCAAGTCCCGTTGGACTTCCACCTCTCGATGAGCGTGTTCAAAGTGGTGTAAGAGGTGAAGAAACATAGCACTCCGTGTGGCACCGATTGGCACACGTTGAGGACAAGTCTACCCAGTTCGTCCTGAAAAAAATGACGTTAGAGATGTATAATTTATTTACAACAAAATAATTTTATACATTCAAGGATTTTAAATTTATTATTAAAAGATTTTATTTTATTAAGGATTTGTTATTTTATTTAAAAAGGATTTTAATTAATTTTTTATCTTATACAAAAATATAAAAAATAAATTTAAAATCCTTCATATTAAAAACTATGCCGTCCGGTGACACTACGTAGGTGTCTCGCGAAAAGTAGTGCGCAAGTGCCGGTGGCACCCCGTTGGTGTCGTACACAAAGATTTATACCGGCGTCAAACGAAAGAATCCCGATCAGACGTGCGGACGGCAAAGTGTTAAAAAATTATTATATCATAAATTATATTTTTTAATTTATAAACTTAAAAAAAAGTTTCAGCAACTCGAAAATCTTGAAATTTCAAAAAACTGCATTAAATCTAAGACTTCCCTCTGAGAGCAACTTATAACTTTGAAACGCATTTTCGAAGATCTGAAGCCTTTTTTTTACAAATACCTGAAAATCCCACGATTTAGCCTCCGCGAAGGTGGCTTTGAGCGTAATTCCAGTAGGTCCTTGCGATATGAATTTCACGAGCACCTGTTCCCTCGGTATAACGTGGTTCGCGGTGAGAACGTGTTTGAACGTCGTTCCAAGTTCGCTCTGGAACGAGTCCATGGGCGTGAGAGTACCGGAAGCGAGAATTACCGAGCGCGTCACTTTTGCAATTTGAGAAAATATCACTGCAGGATTCATGCACATGAATTGCAAGCAACGCACGCGCTGGGTCGTCTTTTGGTACCTCGACCTCCAGCCCTCGTTCTCTTGGGGCATCTGAAACAATAGATAGTCATTTTTTTTATTGGAGGAAATTAGAAAAAAAAGAAGGAATTAACACTATTTCTACCAAAGGTGTCAGAAGACACCTTTTAGAATTTTATTGAAAATTATTTCCGAGGTTTAATTTCATCTTTTTTTGAAATCGCGCAAAAATTACGCGTTTGTGAAAAATTTGGCATTAATTTAGAAAATCTATTTTGACACTATGCCGTCCGGTGGCACCACGTTGGTGCCGTGCTTAAATTATCGGGCAAGCGCCGGTGGCACCACGTTGGTGCCATCCTTAAATTATCGGGCGAGCGCCGCTGGCACCACGTTGGTGCCATGCGAAAACTATCGGGCAAGCGCCGGTGGCACCACGGTGGTGTCGTACACAAAGATTTATACCGGCGTCGAACGAAAAAATCTCGATCAGACGCGCGGACGGCAAAGTGTTAATTATAATTCTATATTTTTGTTTTCAGACTTTTTATTACGTATAATTAGCGGGGTAGAAATAGTGTCAACAAATTTGTTTTTTTTTTTTTTTTTTTTGAGAAACCGACACGACTATCGTTGACTGCGTCTTCCGTGATACAAATTTGATAATCCTTTGCGTATGCTTTGGACGAGCTTATGTCCAAAGCCAGAATTAGAGATTCCAGGAGTTTCATGGTAGGAGCCGAGATCACGGGTTCCGGATGCTGTTCGACAATTCCAGTGCCTCGTGCGTCTTCTTTGGATTTGCGATAAGCGGCGATAGCAATTTCCCCGCATTCCAAAAAACGTTGCGTGAAGTTCTCCTTTAAGTCGTACATCGACATGATTTTCTTGAAATCATCCCCTTTCCAATAATCGCTCACCAACTTCTCACTGTAGTAATTCTGGAAAGAGAGAAATTTTCGTGAAACTCCAATTTTCAGTTAAAATTGGGTCGTTTTTCTGGTAATGTTTACTAGTAATAAAATAATAGTTGCGTAATATATAATTGTTAATATCAATTTAGTAATCTGCGAGTTTTGAATTTTCGTAGTAATATTTGAAAAAATATTAGGGTGTCCCATAAGTGTCTTCCTTTCCGGCTCGCGGTCATACATAGCGTGGTGCGGAAAAAACTTATAGGACACCCTAATATATTAAAATAATATTGAGAATTGTATATTAATACTTTATTAAAAATATCTTTAACTAATGTCTTATTAAAAAAGGAACGAGAGCATTTTGTTGTATCATATTATGTTAACATATATTAGATTGATATATTAAAATATATTAAAATATAGAATTTTAAGATCTTCTTTCTTTTATTTTCTTCTTGATATTAATGCAACATTAAAAATCAATATTATATTAATATAATATATTTTAATATAATATGACATGATAAAGTACTCTTGTCCTTTTTTTAATAAGATATTAGTTCAAGATATTTTTAATAAAGTGTTAATATACTGTATTTTTAGTTAATATACTTTTTATTTAGTTTCTGAATATTTCTACAAAATTGGATGCCATCAAATGCATGGTTTCTACGTACACCTTTTTCTGGGCTTTTTAATTTCACCGTGCTTATGAATTTTTTGAAAGTCGTCAGGTAATTGTACAAGCAATTGTACGTATCAGAATTGCGTCTCGTGGTTTTTTGCAAATTAGCGCAATCCACAATGGCCAGATAAATATAGTCTTCCCGAAAATCGGCACCCGCTACTGATCTGCAAATATCTTCGATATTATGAGCCTCGTCCAATATCACAACTGCATCTTTTAGGGAAATTTGCATCTGTAAAGAAAAATGATGAATAATAATCTTATTCGATATCCAGGTATTTTGTTTACATTTAATCGTATTTAATTAAATTTTCTACATTTGATCTACATTTTTAATTAAATTTTTTGTAGGAGATTTTGAAAAAATAAAATAAATAAATTTAGTAAAAATTTCGATAATTAGAATATCTAGTATTTTTAGAATTATACTAATACAACTATAATAAAATATTTAAAAATATAGATATGTGACAAAATAATAAAATAATAAAATAATAAAATATAAAATAATGTAATAAAATATCCTT
Source organism: Gasteruption jaculator (assembly GCA_949825005.1). Lineage (NCBI taxonomy): Eukaryota > Metazoa > Arthropoda > Insecta > Hymenoptera > Gasteruptiidae > Gasteruption > Gasteruption jaculator. Next base: position 11,542,143 of record OX463763.1, read on the forward strand.
ACAGATTCTCTTATGAGAGGATCGATAATGTAATTGTAAGGACAGAAAATAATTTCTGCACCCGTCATCAAGGATCTCGCAGCGAAATACGGGCAACTGCCTATATTTTGCCCCACTGACACCAAATCTTCGATATCCCACGGTCCTTCAATTCCATTTTCCATTAATCCACTAAACGTTCCGATATCTCGCTTGTTGCGTTCGTTGCGGTATTTGCATCCTCGTTTCTAGAAACACAGGGTTTAGAAAAATATTTTATGATAACGATTTTAGAGAGGCTGGGGAGATTTTTTTCAAAATCTGGGATTATCTATAAAAAATAAAATTTTAATAATTTATCGTTTCCAAAAATAGAAATTATAAATTGAGAAATTGTGAATTATTTAAATTTTATTTTTCACAGAAAATCCCAAAGATAGAAAAATTGTTTATAGAAAATCCCGTGCTCTTGTTATTTTCTTTTCTAGATCATAATAAGAAGGGCATATAAATAAAGTAAAATAAAAAAAAAAGTTTTATCTCACCTTTTGTGGATCAAGTAATTCGTGGCAGAGTTCGGTTTTGTTCTTCTCCGTTTCCTGAATGCACGATTGTTCTCGGCTACTCAATATTGTCATCCTATAATAAAATATAAACAAATGAATGGGCCATTTTCGAATTTAATTTCTAACAAAAATTGAATATAACAAATGTATATACTTACTTTTTAAACTTATAGGCAGTTTTCTTCAGTTCCCTTATAACCTGCTCAATTTGTTTATGCGTTCTGGATCCATAATAAATTTTTGGAGGTGCTGGAAGGCCATTATTACTGTAAACAAAGACGAGGAAAAAGTTTTTCAATAGTTCAATAAAAAAATTGTCAATTAAAAAAAAAGGAATAATCAAACCTTTAAAGGAATTCAAAGAATTGTCATTATTTTCAATTTCTCAAATAATTCAAATTCGTTCTATTTCAGAATCTTTGTGAAACCTGAAAAATATTCTTAGAAAAATTTGTTTTTTAATTTTGAAAATTCCAGTAAATCTTAAACCTCCCACGATTATTATTTATTAATATCAATTATATATAAAATTGATATTCGATCAATTTTTAAAAATAAATATCTGCTCCAATAAATTAAAAATAAAATTACCACTTCAGAAAAGAAAGAAAATAATTTATCACAATTATATTATATTTATTCAAGCCCCTTTTGAAATAAAAAAAACAAAGAAATCTCCTAAAATACAGGAAATTTCGGAACCTATTCAAAAAATTATTCTTTCTTTCAGAATTTCGAGATATCAATAAAAATAAATGATTGCCCTGATTCCATATTTGTTGATCTACGCTTTTTTCAAAATATTTTTCTTTATATGTATTTTTGCAAAATTGCTTTTGTGGCCTCCGGGATCCTAGGGCATAACGAATAACGTAAAAAAATGATCTTACAACAACGACTCCGTCTCATCTTCATACTTTTCCAGCAAAGATTCGTTGTAATTGTCCAGAGTACTGGAATCCAGCGAAGCTTTGTAATACGTCCACTCTTTTGAATACTCTTTTTCGCCCATCATGTCAGGAGTCATTCCTGCAACGAATGAAAAACACCTTTGATTACAAAACCACTGTTGCTTCAATTATCCATAATCTGTCGCATATTGTGATCCTAAAAAAAAGAAAGAAAGGGAGTTGTGACATCTCCACTCGAGGAGCAGAAAACTTTTGGTCCTAAAAGGGACAAAACTCAAAGGAAAATCGTCAATAGGATTTGTTCAGTTCTTTGACAAATCTCTCTCTACCTGAACATAGCTTTTCGTCAAATATTTCCAGTCAGGGACATCAAAGTGCATCTACCTGCTGCAAATAGGTGAGTTTCTATTATTGGGGACCTTGTTCTTTTTTTTTATAAAAGTATACTAATCGGATTTTAAGCAAGAGTTGGATCCAATTCTAAAGTCGTTGCCTGCAGAAGTTACAGAAACACTTTTTTGTATCTTTTATTATAATAGATTATTATTATTATTATTATTATTATTATTATTATTATTATTATTATTATTATCATTTATTCTTTTTTTAAAGTTATATATAATAATTCGTTAGGGTCGACATTTTTTCTATCGATTTATATTAATTTTTTTATTTATTTATATGATAATGTAATTGTAATTTATATAATTGGAAAATTGTCTACATAATTATATTAATTGGATATTAGGGAAAAATTGCTCCAAATGCTTCCTTCAACTTTTTTCCCTGAAAAACTGAAAAACGAAAAATTTGTCTACATCCTATTTCTAAATTTCAACAAATTAATACTGTCTCGTCCAATTCATACGTGAACTTGTCTCTCGAGACACTACCGTGTCTCTTGATAATACACAAAAATTCGATACACAAGATATCATGCTATACATTCTCTTCTATAATTATTTATAATTATATTAAACAACTCTGGGATAAAAATAACACCAAAAATTCTTCTATTATTTCCCTGAAAATCTAAACCAAACGAATTTCCTTTTTCAAAATAAAAAAAAAGATTACTACAACATACAAAAATCCTAAACACAAAATACATTAATGTAATTATATATGTATATTCTTATATACAATCACTTATAATAATAATAATAATAACAGCCAACTTTGGGGCAAAAATAACACCAAAAATCCTTCAATTACTGCCCCAAAAATTAAAGAAAAAATTAATAAACCCCTTTTTTTTCAATTTTAACAAATCCATACTTTACTACACAAAAATCTTACGTCCCACCCAAGTACATTAAAATCCCATAATATGTGTAAATCCACCCCGGCATCTAATACCCCGACAAAGGGGGATTCGGGGCAATAAGTTTAAATGACAATTCCTCATCCTGTACAATACATTCAATTGAATCGACGTGACACGACATTGGCTGCAACTTGTACATACGTGTCGTATGCGGACTTTCCTACGACCTAAGTCACCGAGGGGTAGTTTTGGCTCGCTGCACGAGTACCAGGGGGTGGAGTGAAAAAACGAGAAGGAGAAAAGGAGAGTGCTCGCGTCTGTGGAAGAGCGTACGTGTGTTTTAAGGGATGATGCTTGCGTTTGCATTAATACATCAGCAGTCTCGCTGCTATTAGTATCGCTATTGGTATTGGTATTAGTAGCAGTGGCATTAGTAATAGCGGAATGAGCAAGAGGGGTCTGATTGGAGGAAGGGTGAGAGCAGGAGAGGGTGAGTCAATGCGAAAGAGAGAGGGACAGAGACGGAGAGAGGATAGGGTAAGACGGGATAGGGTGCGGGGCCAATCAGAGTCCGGACTTTGAGGGTGTCGTTGCCAGGCAACCAAACACACCCAACACCCGAGGGGAGAAAACCCCACGGGGGTCTCAACCTGGGATACAGTCTAGGATGAAAGTTATTGCACCCTTGAGGACAGGGTATGCGTGTGTAGGTCTTCTTAATGCCTATCAATCGCCAGCTGAATCGGAATCGGCGCGATCCAAGGGCTAACTGGAAAATCCTGAAATCCTCGAATCCAGGAATTCTGGGTTTCCGGAAGACGTGTTATAATGTTGGTAGTAGGGTAAAACAGGGATTAATTGTTAGGTAGAATTATTTTGTTTTTTGTAAAATAATTTCGTTATTTTGGAAAAATAAATGATGCTCCGAAAATATGACTTTTTTGTTAATGGTGTATTTTATTATTTTATCATTATTATTATTATTATTGCTTTTGTTATTGCTATTGTTGTTGTTGTTGTTGTTGTTATTATTATTATTATTTTGCTGGTTATACAATAATGTAACTATTTTGGAAACAAAGTGGTGTCTCGAAAATATGACTTTTGTTATTGGTATTATTATATTATTGTTATTATGGTTATGATTATTATTATTATTATTATTACAATTGTTGCAAGAGTATGGTTTGATTTTTGGATTCAGGGTAGTTAGAAATTATGCGAAATTGCAAAATGATAAAATATTGAATTATATCGATTTATATTTTAATTTTAAATAACAATAAAAAGAAGTTGAAAGTCCCCAAGCAAGAATTTCTGATAACCTTGCGGGTTACGCGAAGATGCATTATAGTAGTTCGAATGTATGGAATACTGAAAGTGCTAAAAATGAGGTAAGTATTGCATGAAATTTTTGCATGTTTATTAAATTCTAAAGAAATACTTGGGAGATTCTTAGCGCTGTTATTAGTATATCCTACGAAACCACGGAAAGTGCATACATTTTTCTGTATAATCCTACCATGTTGCAACCAATTTCTTTATACGCGGGTGTGTAGTTGCAGAGAGTTTTAAGTGCGTATAAAAATTCACGCAAAACCAAATTTCGCTTTTTTCGGAAATGAAAAATCACTAGGGTTCCTTTCGAAGAAAAACAAAATCGCAGCGTTACTTATTATTTTTTTGTATACTGGGACACGGTATATTCTAGCAATGTAACAAATATATGTTAAATTGCCAGAAATTACTTTGTAACAAATGTTTGACAATTATAATATATTTGATACATTATTACTTTTAATTCGAATTTTTCTTCATTTCTTCCCTAAATATTTTCTTCGTTATTGTAATAATTCACTGGAAAACTAATACCTGGGAAAAAATACTATTAATAACAAAAAAGTAAAAACAACAACAACAATAATAAAAAACAATTTCGTCCGTTCCCCGGGTCAAATCCTTCACGGGAATAAAAAATTGCCCACTTCGATTGCCCCTTTTAACATCAATCACCATCGATACTACTCTACCCTGGCATTCATTGTCAGTATAGTAAAAATTACCATATGGGTAGGTCCAACGGTATCAATTGCATGCAAACCCTCCTTTGCACCCCAATTCTCCCCGACGAGTGCGTTTCCTTATCGGTGACGGATCGTCTCTGTCCGGACACGTGCGATCGCGATCGACATGAATGGCGATATCCGTCAATGAAAGAAAATACCTACAGCGTTGTAATAAACGGGACGCCGCATTACGCGTGTATCCCGGCGATATGCTAAAATCGCGCATTCCATTTATTTCCATTCACAATCGCGCTGGAATTATTGAATGGAGTGCGTGGAGCACGCAACTCGTTCCGCGTATACCGCCGAACAAACAAACGAAAAGCTTCCCTCGGATCCGCGAAAGGGGCCGATCGGCGATTTCGATTTTTCGTCGGATCCTTCCCATTTTTTTGCCGCATAAATCCCACCGAGTCGTCGTTAATTAATATCTCGCAATTATACGTGGCCCCTTTCATGCCTTCCAACGGTATCACCGTGGGTATGTGTGCGCGCGTGTATGTGTGTGTGTGTGTACCTTCGCATACAGGGAGAAAAAAAAGTTACGAAATTCGGTGTAGAAATAAATAAAAATTACGAGCAAATGATGAAAATTCGGAAATTCAAAATTTTTCCTTTAGAAAAGTTGTATACAAATTAATTAATTATAATGGTTACCATAAAATTGGAATTATTTATTACATGAGAAAAAGAAAATATTTTTGAGATTCCCTAAGAAAATAATGAAATTGTGCCTGTGACGAAATAATTATAAAAGTTGTAAGAAAATTTCGAAAATATCAAGATACTTCTCAGACGAAACGAATGTGGAAAATTCCAAATTGTAATTTTAGAAAATTAGAATTTGGAATTTTTTTTAAACAAAATAATGAAAATCCTCCCGCGACGAAAAATAATACAATTAGGTACAAAAATAGTAAAAGTAACAAGAAATTTTCAAAATTTTCAAAATTTTCAAAATTTCTTTATATAAAAGTGATACATAAAATAATCAATATACTAACACTTGGAAAATTGGATTTAATTATTATACGAGAAAAAAAAGATTCTTGAGATTCTCTGATAAAAATAAAATATATGTAAATATTAATAATAATTGTATATAAAAATAATTAAAGCTGCAAGAAAATTTCGGGAGATCCAAAATTCCACTATAAAAATAATACCTATATAAATATTGAACACCAAACAAAAAAAAAAGAATTTTCAAAATGCCCTATAAAAATAATAGAGTAATATTATTTTTAATATTGTAAAAATAATAAAATTATGCACAATAATAATAAAAGTATCAAGGGATTTCCAAAGACTCAAAAAATTCTCTGTAAAAAAATAACTTAAAAAATAACAAAAGCTAAAACTCACCATAAAATTCAAATAAATTATCAACCCCTCATTCATTCATTCATTCATTCATTATTTTACGCCAAATGTGAATACCTATGTTTTATATTGTCGCAATTTTCATTATTTTGACAATTTCTTTTTTTTACTCTAAGCGTGTCTGCGTGCGTGGGAGTTCATGTACATGTTCGCGAACACATACCCGCGTCCGTAATTCGTTTCTTCGATTGACTATTTTTTTATTTTAAATTGCACTCGGCAGCAGCAGCAGTAGAAGCAGAAGCAGCATCTGTGCAGCTGTTTCTCCTTTACTCCTAATTCGGCTAAGCTTCGCCGCTGGCTGCCGGTGGTTCGTTTGCTTACTTGCTTGCTTTTCAATGAACGCGGCTTTCATTTAGAGAATTGCATCCGAGAGCAATTGATTCATCCCCGGGATAATCATTATATTCAATGATTCACTACTCGTTCAGTGGCCGACTGTATCGCTGGCCTGCTTTTCCTTCATCGAAACAGCTGCAGCCACAACTCAGCGGCGGCTCCTTTTTTATCATAATTATATAATTAAATATATATAATCGTAGATTTGTTGGAAAATATCGCGTTATTGATTTTATCGAGGCGATGAGATTTTTCCACTTTTTTTTCTTCTTCCGTTTTTATGACGAATTAGCTGATAACAGCGAATCGCGTCTTCGGATGCGATATGGTCTTCCTTAATGCAACGAGATTCTCGAAATCAGCTATTCAGGTCGATATACTCGGTTACTGGAAGCTGTTATAAAAGGCGAGAGGGTATTACGTGAAGAGAGCGAACAAATGAATGATTGAATGAATGGAGGCGAATGATAGCGAAGGTTTTGTGATTAATTGGAGACTGTGAAGTTGAAGTTGATTGTTATGTGAAGAAAATCGATCTTTTTAACTTCGCTGAGAAAGTTATAAAGATGTGCTCGTAACAGATAAAAAAAAGTATGTACACTACCGGTCAAAAGTTTGGGTCCACTTCACAATGTTAAAATAAAGCAAGTGGACCCAAACTTTTGACCGGTAGTGTATACATATTTTTTTCAGATATTATATTATTATAAATATTGTTAATAATATAATTATTCTTAAGAAGTGTATACAAAGATAATTGGAACCGTAAGAAAATTTCATGAACTCAAAAATTTCTCCAGAATAATAATATATGAAACATTGAATTCAGCATAAAATTCGAAATAATTATTTGAAGAAGAAAACCGACTTTTGAAGTTCGCTAAGGAAATAATGAAAATCCATCCGCGGTGAAAAATAATGAAAGTTTGAAAAAATTGTCGAAAATTTGAAAATTGCTCTATAAAAATAATATACAAAATAATGAATTCTAACATTTCGTATAAAATTGGAAACAATGATTTGACGAAAAAAAACCGATTTTTAAAGTTCGCTAAGAAAATAATGAAAATGCAAACGTGATGAAAAATAATAAAAGTTATTAGAAATAATCGAAAATGAAAAATGTTGATTATAAAATAAATATAATATCAAATAAAATGAATGCTAAAAATTGCTAAAAAATTGGAGTTCATGACTGAACAAAAAAAAACCGATTTTCGAAATTAAGGAGAAACAGGGAAACGCGAATTTCCAGAGGTTTTTTCGTAATGCAAAGAAAAAATGAAATTTCGTAATTGTGAAATATTTTATATACGGAATTTATATGTATATTTATATTAGATTTATATTTTATATATTCGACGGAGTTTTATACCTTGGATTTGATATGTTATACATTAGAGGGAATTTTAGAAATCACATTTTATATTTTATACATATTCGACGGAATATTTCTTGTGTTGGAGAATGCGATTTTTATTGTATTCCAATAAAAATTCGATTCCGTACCTTTTTTTTAAGGCACGAAGCGATTTCTATTATATTATAGTAACTTCCACAATACACTCATCCAATTCCAGGAATTTGCTGCGTTACAGCATCTACAATACTGCAATTTTTTCCATGGGAAACTCGTGGCGATCGATCGTTGCAATTTCCATATTTCTCCATTTCTTTTGTGTCCCCAATAACTGCATCAAGTGCATCTGCCTGAAATATAATTTTCCATTGCACGTGGTGGCTTCACCCAAGACGCAAATCTATATTTTACGATATTTCAGCACCTTCCGCAACATATTTCATCGCTTCGTTGCAGCGCCTGCGACGCTGCAATTTTTCCTCGCGAAAGTCGACCCACCCGATCGCTGCAATTTCCACCTTTTTCGCGTCTAAGTGCATCCCGCTGAAATATGAATTTCCATCGGGCGGGAATTGAAGCTTAAAAGAATTACTCCTCCTGAAAGTGGCGGGGGCGTAGCTCCACGTATAAAGAGCGGAATTCTCTTTGTTCATGAAAGTCCGCGCATAGTAAAGTTTGTTAACCGACGAAGCAACGGCCGATTGCGTTAACTGCGGGTATCTATCTAGGTACGGGCGCGTGCATGCTGCAGTTGCCGCTGCTACTGCTGCTGCTGCCACTGCTGCGAACAGTAATACAGTTGGGGAGAAAATGGATGCAGGCAGAAGTCTAATGCACGGTACACACGCGAAAGAGGGGTTGGTCGGAGCGTTTGAAGATGGACCGCGTATGCAATATATTCTAATAGTCTCACCCCCTGCATACATGCAACCATCCATGCTCTCGCACATCCATCCATCTATCTATCCATCCATACATACGTACATACATACATACATACATACATACATACATACATACATACATACATACATATATATAACATATTTACATATATATACATACATATATACGCATACATCCGTATGTGTGGTTGGGTGCAATGCACGTGCATGCAGCACACACGTACCGGGTCTATTGAGGCTAGTGGCGGTTTTGTAACCATACACGTGCGTTTGACACGACCTAACAAGCCAGCATATGAAAGTGAGAGACGAGAAGAGTGGATGTTCAAGTATGCAAAAGGTATGGAAGAGGAAATGCAGCTAACGAAGTTTACAAAGACACTTAACGGAATTACCGACGGTGGCTTTCGAGCCCTTTACGGGCACGAGGGCTCTGCACCCCCGTTGCGTCCGTGCATCCCCCCGACTCGACCCCCGATCCCACCCACTCGCTATCGGCATAAAATTTCGTCTTTCATTTTTCTTTGGAGCCGGATGCCGGCTCGCTGTACGTGTATATCCATATTTCGAACGTTAATTACGTAGCAAAGGGATGAAAGCCAAGGGTGGGCTGGAGGGAAAGGCGGAGGAAAGGGAAAGGAGAAGGAAAATGGTGGAGATAGTGGAAAGAGAGTGTTATTGACATGGTGGTGTCGGATGTGTCGGCCATCTTGGCCCTCTGCTCCGACTCTCACCCCTGTGGAGCGAGGGGTGGATGTGTGTAGATGTGGAAGGTAGGTGAGGAGCAGCGCGCGAGAGAGAGAGAGAGAGAGGGGTTGGTTACAGGGTATGTGTCCTTGTCCCCTTCGTGTGACATTCAGTGAACAGACCAACGTAACGCAGTGTATGCCAGCCGTCCAAGCCACCCTTTTAACCAACCCTGCGATACCCGAGTAGCTACGAGGGTTCCAGGGGGTTGCTTGTCGCCATGGAGACCAACGGTTGCCCAACCCCTCGACCAAACATGGCTTTCTCTCTCGCTCCCTATCGTTCTCTTCCCCCTTGTCCTCCGTGTGTGTGTGCATATATCCACACACAACTGCCGTGCACCGGTAAATAGTGTCACGCATTTAACGAAATATTTACATATTAAGGGTTGCAAACCCAAAGGAACGGCACTTTCGCTTGTTCTGGATCCATTTTTGGTCCCTACTCCTACGAATGGGGGTTGATGATCGCACGGATCTTGCGAAATGTATGAAACTACCCCTAAGTGCTGCTGACTACTACCCCCTTGTTGGAAACGCATAGAAAACTACCCTGATGGATATTTATGGGGATTCATATCATTTAAATTGGGTTCAGTATTGGATTCGGCTAGGTCCAATACTGGATCGTTCCAAATTCCTGCTTGATGGCAAATTAGGGGTGATTTTCGATATATACTGTCTCGCAAAGGGCTACACCCAGGGAATATGATGTATTAAGGGTTGCAAACAAAAAGGACTCACTTTGACTTCTTCTGGACTCAATTCTAAGGGTTGACAATTCGTATGATTCTTCGGATACGTATGAAACTACCCCTAAATGCTGAAATATTACGACCCCCATGCTGGGGATGCGTAGAAACCTGTGATGGTGGATATTTATGACGATTCGGATTGGGTTCAGATCTGACTCAGGGTAGGTCCAGTATTGGATCGTCTCGAATTTCTGCTCGAGCGGTGAATTAGGGGTTGTTCTCGGTTTACAAGTCCTGCGAAGCCAGAAAGGACTGTAACCGTAGGTAGTAGATATGTGGTAAACCAAAAGGGTGAATTTAGCTTTCGTTCGTATCAGAGTTCGTAGCCTTTTCTGCACGGGTTTCGGCGAATTCTCAGCGTGTGTTCTAGACACACTCGCAAACATGTGTCTTTTGCAAACACGTTGTTATAAGTATCTACATGCGACGTGTTTATCCTGGCGTCAATAGACGCAAAGGGGTGAAAATCAGAAGGATATACCTCTGGTACGATTACGCTGGTGTGGCTCCTCGCCCAATTATTGCTTAGACTAGAGTGTACTGCTTGTATGTATTACATATACAGGGTGTACCAGAGTACACCCTGTGAATAGAATATACCGGAATCGCGTAATTATAATATTAAATATCACATTATTGATGAAATTCGAAAATGAGGAATGTGGGTGCACCGTCCTAGGGAATTGTAACTAGAGTCGAAACAAATTAGTACCTAGGAACTAGTGGGCGATTCTAAACTTTTTAGGGGACCTTAGTTTCTATATTATCTTTTTCCTAATTGTTTTGAAAAAAAAAATGTTTTTGATAGAATCAGATTGGTGCAAAATTAATTGCGCTTTCTATCTCAAAGGTGACGAACGAAAATCGCAATTATTTTTGCACCAACTCCAGTCCTCCAAAACTTTCTTTGTTGAAAGATTATTTTTGCACCCGCCTGATATATAACGGAATTTTTATATATTCGTACAGGGTGAGTCACCTAACGCTACCACCTTTGAAAATCCCTTTGTTATATAAAAAAATGCTTCATAAAAAAATTCTGCGACACCAAAACCATCTTTTTGATATTATAATTTTTCCCCCACAACTTAGGTTCAGGGACATTGATTGCTCGCAATATTTTTAATTAACTGAAAATCTCTACTATAATGTTATACTATTATTAATTATGTTAATTATGTTTCATATTTAGTTTCCAACTAATTAAAAATCCACACAATTGACGATTTCCATGAATCTTGCGACAAAGTGGTCGAGTTCGAGGACTCAGCCTGTACAAATTCACATTCACCTCCGTATCTTCCGCCTGCATATGAACACCCGGATGGATCCTTGCCGTCTATGCATGCACGGAAACTGTGGGATTTGTATGGTTGTGGCACCGAGCCCCCGTGTCCGACCTTATTAAAGCGCGCGTCTGTGACTCGTCTATTTGTCGGTATTTAACGCACATATTCGTGTACCCACAGGACGCCACCAGTTTCGTTACCGTTGATGTTACCGGTACATATACGAGCTTCGGTTTGACGATACTGTTTGTGACGTCATACGACTGATCGGTTTTCGTAATCAAATCAAACACCGAAAATTGTCGACGTATTTCGGGCAAACGGTAGCTCCGAATTTCTACGATTTCCTTCAGAAGAGGAACGGACGCTAAAAAATTTCTATTTGGCACGTTTTTAAGGGAAGACTAAACTGAAAAATGAAAATTCGCTGCTGTTGTCTTTAAACCTTTTTTATGGTTTCCTAGGAGTAAAATGAGGTTTTTAAGAGATTCCACCTAGTGACAGCCCCCAAAACAAAGATTTATAGCCTACAACCTAAATTTTATACGTAAAACAGGTGTCAGAGAGAATAAGCCCATGCGCAAAGTGAGAAGGCATACATGACTGTTGGACATCTAAAATAATTAAAAAAGCCCTAAAAAATAACAACTCCAGATTAGAATTTCAATTTATATCGTATATCAAGAAAAAAAAATTTTTCTTATAAAAACCTCAAAATTTTCCTATTTTTCAGTTTCGTCTTCCCTTAAAATTATTTGGGAAAAATTTGTTGAAAATATTTTTATCAATCCAATTCATTGAAATTTTTCTGATTGATTTTCGGATAAAAATTGCTATGGTTGGAATTACTATTTTTTTTACTATTGTTACTATTTTGCACATATTAAAAATATTTTTAAATAAGTTTATTTCAAATATATTTGTCAATCCAATTCAATCAAATATTTCCGATTGATTTTAGGATTAAAAATAGCTATGGTTGGAATTACCATTTTTTTAAAACCTTTTTTACTATTTTTTTTTCCAGCGCATGTGTTTGATACATTAGCGGGCTTGAAAGGCGAAGTTGGCCAATGGGAAGTGGAGAATATAAACGCATGCAATCAAGTGTTCCATAAAACGACTCGATTCCAAGCCGGGCTCACAATGGGAGAGCCGGTCGGTGTACGACTGCTGAAAGCAAATTCATAAATGATACTCGGGCAGAAAAATGATGCGTAATATTCACTTTCGGATATATAAATTCTCTCGTTTCATGCATAATTTATATCAACAAACACGGAAACAAGTGTTTCGTCTATAGAGAAGTGGATATTTCATGCGTGCGTGAATTATTTGCGTGGAAGCATGCAGCTTTCACGTGTGGGAAAATTGTACCCAAAGAGAAATAGTAGCTTGTTAAAAAAAAAAAGAAAAAAAAAAGGAAGGTGACGCGGAGGAAAATAGAGGAAATGTGAAATTGCTCCATTTTTTCCTGGTTTATCGCAATTTTCACAATGTGGGGGAGAAATTTTGGCGGAAAGCAGTGTTTACCGTGTCACAAAAAATTCTAAAATGCGGAAGACGAATTTCACCAAGTTCCAATTATGTTTGGAAAGAGAATAATAAATTTTACCATGTTGCATTAATTTCCGCAACGTGGAGAGCAAATTTTCCTACGTTTCCGCAATTTTTTGGATGTTGATAGAAAATTTCGCAGAGTGTCAGGAAATTTTACTAGGTTGCAGTAATTTCTACAATCCCGGTAGCAAAATTTACCACTCCAGTAATTTTTGCGACGTAAAAGGTAAATATTACTAAATTAGGTTATGAAAAAAATTAATCACTAATTGAAAATTCGATTCTACAAAAAAAAAAGAAAAAATAATTTCCGTGTCTGAAAAAATTCTAAAATGAAGAAGATGAATTCCACTAGGTTCCAATATTGTTTAAAAAGCGAATAATAAATGTTACCATGTTGCATTAATTTCTGCAACGTACGGAGCAAATTTTCCTACGTTCCCATAATTATTTGGACATTGATAGAACATTTCGCAGAATTTCAGGAAATTTTACTAGGTTGCAGTAATTTCTACAACCTCGACAGCAAAATTTACTACAGTCCAGTAATTTTTGCAACGCGGGAAGTAAATTTCCTTAAATTATAGATTACGAAAAAAAACCAATCGCTGATTGAAAAACGACTGCTCTAAAAAAAATAATAATAATAATTTCGATGTGGATAAATAATAAAAATCCATGAAAAAGGAAATAACGATTGCACAAATATTGCGATGTTGTTGCTTCCAATTTGGATTATAAAAATAATCCCAATAGAAAACACGGATCTATACAGGTGTGCCCTCCTTTTGACCGATTGATCGTACAACCCCCCCGTGAAAAATTTGAAACATCGTCAAAAAAATATGGCAGATGTATGATGACGTGTTCGCTGTATATACGTTACATTGTACGCCGATGTATATAATAAACTTTGAGATTTTCATGCTCAAACGGGTCAAAATATGTTACGTAATATTCGCGGTACCGTACTCTCTCTACTGTTTGGCCACTGTCGAGACTACAATGGACGCAAAAGCCCGGCAATTTAAGGTACCCATTGGAATGTATAATGTTTCAAATGTCCCAAAGAATCCTAAAGCTATGGAATATATAAATGTACGGTTTCCATTTACCGTTTTCTTTGGGTGAACAGGTAGAATAAAAATGGAAATTATTTATATCGAGAAAATCGATTTTTCTCTCATTGACCGGTTTCGAGTTCAGCGAAAGTTCAAATGGTATATATATTATAAGAAATATTTAATTTGCTAGAGTTAAATGAAAAAATAATAAAATATAATTCGTTCGAAATTTCTATAATCAATCACTACCAATATTTCCATGCAGAAAATTGATTTAAAAAATACTGATTTCAATTTCTTACCTTCACAGTCTTCGTCGGAACCGTAGATTTTCATTTTTTCATTTTCCGCCCGCATATTCTCTGCAACAAAAAAAAAAGAAGAAAATTGTGTAAGATTGGATCAACCGCTAGTTTTGTTTCGAGGACCTAGCTTTCATTGCTAGGTCCAATTCTGGACCACGTTTTCCTGACACGAGCCAAATTTTGACAGGCAAGTGACAGAATTTTACGAGATTTTACCTCTTTCTATATTTTCACAGCGAAAAAGCAACTGCGGGAGCTCAAGTTTAAAGGATTTATAATAAGAAAAGGTATTATTATTTTTTTCGAATTAGTATTATACACGAGACATGGGGATTACATATGGGTATATATATTATATTATATAGGTTTGTGATGTCAGGGAACTAATAACTGGTCTACATTAAGGTCCTTTTTTTCCATCGTTTCATATGGGACGGGTTGGTTCCTTTACATTGTTCGCATTTAATACTAATCATAATGTACACAAATACACGTGTAGTATATATACACAAGGCACTTCTCATGTAGTGCAAGTTTGGCGCATGTATAGAATCATCAAAGGCACCGCCAATAAAAAAAAAATTTCTGTACCTTATAAATACGACCACCGAACGTTCTACTTTAGTATATACTTAAAACTTCATGTGTGGATTTATATTACTCATATGTATTATAATAATAATGATAATAATCATTATTATATACAGCATTATCAATACAATGGAAGGAAATAATATAGATATCGGTCTCTTCGATGACAAATCTACTGGTAAAAATAATTCTCTCAATTTCCAACATTTTGTTCCATAAAAGTGTGAGTATATTTTATTATACCATAGCCATAGATAATAAAAACAGTATAGTAATTCTTTGTAAACGTGATTACTTGAGGTAAATTGTTATGCCCAAAAAATCAATTTTTGGAAAACTTTTTTAGCGCTCTCGGGAGATCCGTATCCGATGTATTTTTTTCCGAGGAATCCATTTTTATTATCAAAATTCCTGATTTCTTACGGGAAATGCGATTTTTCCTCAAAAAACCTACTTTTTTCCAACTTTGTACAGTGCAATGTATAATATGTGGTAGCTAGTCCTGAAAATTGGAAAATTAGTAACTCGGGAATTTGTGGAATTGAAACTGAAGCTAAACACGAAAAAATCGACTTTTGGAAAAACTTTTTTGTACTTTCGGGAGACCCTTATCCGATGTATTTTTTTCCGAGGAATCCATTTCTTTAATTAAATTTCCCGAAATCCCACGGGAAATAGGATTTATCCTTAAAAAACCTACTTTTTTCCACCTTCCGCTAGGATTTCATCGAATTTAACCTTTGGAATCGATTCTAAGGGAAAAATTACCCCTAAAAATGACTTGTCCAACCTTATTTTTAAAACTTTAATTTTTACCGCATTTTTTGGGGAAGGGGTAGCTTAAGAAAATCGACTTTTCGAAACTACCATTTGAGTACAAGGCAAGTTTTCGTGGTAAAAAGCAAATTTGAAATTACTCTATTTTCCCTATAACTCCAATTATTATTATAACACGTATTTCCATTACCTTGCAAAATTGACAACAAAGTGCATAGTAAAATTCACTACCCTCGAATATCTCCGATGTTTCCCCGGTTCTCGTTTCTCCGCCCCCACAATATTTTTTACCGTTTTTCCTGCGGATACCTATCGTTTGATCCACTCGAGACGAAATTCTCTTAAGCGAAAAAAAGGGGATGAAAATATGGTATATTCTCAAGAGACGAAGTAATTATGCAGATTTGTTAATGACGATGATGACGGTGATGTTGCTGACGATGTTGTAGGCGGATATATATGTATATGCCCATATATGTATATATACGTGCAATGAGGGTACAAAGCTTTTGAAACATCGGTATTAGCTTTGGTATTGGTAGTCTTAACCCTCACGTACAGGAAAAAGCTTAGGGGGAGAAACAAGAGAGAGAGAGAGGAGCAGAGAGAAAGGAAAAGGGCTGGCTTTGGTATTAGCGAGGCGTGTACATGCATGTGCACCATTATGGTTGATTCCTGTGAGTATTATGCACGGGGATGATTCTATGGGGGTGCTGAAACGGTTTCATTACGCAGCTTCACGAGGGATAATATCATGGGACCTCGCCGTACTCCTTACCCAGAGGGGATCAAATTCTGAATTTCAACCCCATAGGATTTCAATATACCTCGCGTATACGTGGCGTTGTATCGCAAAGTTACGACCCTCCTTCGTTCTCCCTCGAAAAAGGAGCCTTTTCTGTGGAAATCCACTTGGGCTACGGCATAATTTAATCTCGCGATAGTTTCCGAAAATTAATTGCCTGTTTTACGGATTATACGCGCATGGGGTAGCAGAGAAAATTAAGTCCGACGAGGTTTCGATGATCGACGAAAAAAGAGAATGCGTATGGCGGAGAAGAATGGGAGAATCGATCAAGCCGGTATGGAAAACCCCATGGGAAAAAGTTTTATCGGCAAATAATAAATTTTACCATGTCACGGTAATTTTTACTGCATAGAGCGAGTAAAAATGCAACTGCATTTGATTTCATTTTAACGCCTCTTGCATTTAACAGTGAATGCAATGCTTTTGCAAAAAAATGTACAATTGCAATTAATTGAATTTTCATCGCTCTTGAATTTAATGCCCAATGCGATGCTGCTCCAAAAAAATATGCAACTGCACTTAATTGAATTTTCATCGCTGTCGCAATTAATACTGAATGCAAAAATGAGCGTAGTTTTATTAATGCAACTGCATTTAATTTTAACCGAATTTTCCTGCACATTGCAATTATAATAATTTCTACTAAAAATGCAATTGCGGTTCGTTAAATTCGAATCGGTGGTGGATAATACTGACAATGAATATCGAATATTTATTGGATACCATGTGCAGCATCCCCCGTGATAATATTTTCTGTAACGCTGTTACATTTTACTTTCACGTAAATGCGTTTTTGAGATGCAACCAAATGCAATTTCATTCATTTTTACTACGATTTTTTCTTCTACAGTGCAGGTTTCAATTTTTTCTTTATCATATTAAGATAATTTCTAGTTCATGCCAGCGTAATTCTAGTTACACGTAACAATATTTTTCAAATGCAATTAAATGCAATTGCATCCAGTTTTACTTCAAGGTAGATTAATTTTTACCAAATTAGGGTAATTTTTCTTTCATAGTAGGATAATACTTTTACATTTTATTACATTTTCAACCACTGTTGCATTCCGGTTCGATGTAGAATTTTTTTAAGATGCAATCAAAGACAATTGCATCCTGTTTCGTTACAAGGCAGGTATTAATTTTTACTAAACCAGGGTAATTTCTAATTCATTTTAATATCGCTCTTACACTTGATCGCGAAGGCAATGACGTTGCAAAATTTTTTTTTTCTAGTCCATCGGAATGCAACTGCATTAAATTTTTTCTAAGACAATTGCATCCAATTTTATTACAAGGCAGGTATAATTTTTACCAAAATAGGGTAATTTCTAATTAATTTTAATATCGCTCTTGTGCTTGGTAACAAAGGCAATGACGTTGCAAAAATTTTTTTTTCTAGTGCATCGGAATGCAACTGCATGAAATTTTTTCTAAGACAATCCTCTCTAGTTTTACCACAAGGCGGGTATCAATTTTTCCTAAACTAGGTTAATTTCTGATTCATTTTAATACCACTATTGCACTTAATAACGAAGGCGATGGTAGTGCAATACTTTTAAAGTGCAACGTAATGCAATAAATGCATTAAATTTTTTCTTTGGGTAGCGAATTTCACCGTGTTAAGTAAAAAAATGCAAAAACTGGATTAATTCGCATTGCACTTATTTATTTTCCAGGTCGCAAGTAAATGCAACTGGATGCGGTTTTTTGGAGGATTTCTTTCCAGGTATACCTGCAGGATCCACCCTACTCTCGGCGGTGTCCTGGAACTATCCTTTACGTAGGTCGGTATAGTTGTTTCGGCGGCATTGTTTCGAGAATGAAAGTGGCGATAATAGTTATGAGCCGGCACGTGCACGCCGTTAAAAGGTTCCGTTTCAGAAAAGTTTTGACGTGCGGCAAAGTTGAAAAGCGGAACCGGCTGTCGTGATATAGATCTGACCAATCATAAAAGCCGCATAATAGCCACTTATTTCATACACAACATCCGAACGGCAGAACTTGAATCTTAGTCCCACTATTCTTCCTACATACGCAGTACTCGAATAACAGCGGAAATTAGTCAGCTTCGTTATGTTTATTAATTGACTGACATTTCCGTCATATTATTTGATACGAGTATGCATGCCTGCGTGTGTGCGTATGTGCGTGTTTGTATATATGCATACGCGGTAAATGGAGAAGACCGCAAACGCTCTTGGATCAAACGCTCCTTCGATTTTTTTTTTTGAGGGTGGCTTTTTCATCGCTCGTCTTATTTCCTCCCGACAATGGACCCTGGCTCCACGAAATGAAAGTAATGGAAATATGATGGGGTTTTCTTAATTCTATGCAGTGATCTTTTTTTTTTGCTTTCGAGGAATTTCTGAAACCGATTTCACAATTTTGGGAAGAAAAGTTCGTTTAAAAATTACACTTTAGCGATTTATAATTTATTATTTATTATTATATGGATTTCATTGATTTCTACCAAAAAACAACTTTATTAATCAATATATGTTAATATAATATTTTATTTCCTAATATATAAAATTTCAGAAAATGTTCCCGAACAATTTTCAGTTTTCAAATAAAATCGAGTTTCTATTAAAATTATTTAAAATTCCTTAATTCTTGAGTTCCTAGAATTTTCTGAATATTACGTTCATTTTTGCTAAAGCTGAGTTTCGGAAAATCGGAAAAGTCCGAGGAAAAGAATTTGCAACTGCACAGAGAGACCTCCGGGACTGTAAACGATTGTTTGTGCGTCCACACATTTGGGGTTTGCAATTTATTTTATTTATTAATAAATAAATTTTCGGAAATTGTTCCCGAACAATTTTCAGTTTTCAAATAAAATCGAGTTTCTATTAAAATTATTTAAAATTCCTTAATTCTCGAGTTTCAAGAATTTTCTGAATATTACGTCCATTTTTGCTAAAGCTGAGTTTCGGAAATTCAGAGAAGTCCGAGGAAAAGAATTTGCAACCGCACAGAAAGACCTTCGGGACTGTAAACGATTGTTTGTATGTCTACTCATTAGGGGCTTGCAGGATGGATCGAGGTACCATACTTTGTAGCGCATAAACATTTATCTTTGTGTTGGATATAACTAAGGAGTTCTCTCAGAATGCTCAAGTGGTTAACGTAAAGTTGAATCCTTCAAAATGAAATGCCAAACTTTATGTTTATACAGTAACTGCAGTAGATGGAGCTTAAGGTGTACTTGCCAAGTTTCCGCAGATATCTGCTCGAACAACTTTGGTATCAACATATCCCTTGAGAAAGAGGGAAAAAAAAGGAGGAAAAGTTACTTGATACACGAATTATCGCTTAATCGTGGAACGTCATTTAGGAGATTCCCTAACATCTCTGATCTGCGAATTAAAAAGGAGTTGCAATTTCTGCAATGAAATTTTACCATGCTGTGTATGCTCATTTTATTTTACAAGAATTTGAATCTCGAAATAATTAGGGACCTGTTTTTGTAAGGACCTGAATTTTTAGGACCTGATTACGTTACCAGTTGAATTATAGGGACCTAAAAACCCAGATTAGGGTCCGCATAGAATTAGAATTGGAGTTTGGTGGATCCAAAATAGAACCTTATTAGTTCTCCAATGGAATCATTTGGAGTTTCGAAATTTTAACTTTGAATTTCCAAATTTTCAAATTGATTCCAAAGACAATTTTTGGAACCTGATTAGTTCTCCTATGAAATTGTAGGGGCCTGAATTATGGGATTTATTGCCAACTGCATTTTGGAGTTTTGAATTTTAAATTTTCCAATTTTCAAATCGGTTCCAAAGAAAATTTTTGGATCCTGATTGGTTCTCCCATGAAATTATAGGGACCTGAATTATGGGATCCCGAGCAAAGTCAGGATTGAACCAAAATAGGATTTCCGCGCGCTACCGTGGGGGTCTCATTAGACCGGCACTCGCATACTGCAACTTCGGCATGAATCTGAAAGCCGAAAAAACGGCGGAAATAATGCAGATGTAAATACAAACGAGAATCTTTTGTAACGACGAAGAACAAGAGGAGACAAAATAATTGAAAAAAAAGGAAACGAAGCGAAACGAAAGTATAGTGAAGTGAAGTAAAGTAAAGTAAAGTAAAGTAGAGTAGAGTAGAGGAGAGAAGAGGAAACAAAAAAAGAGATGACGAAGGTTCTCAAAAATGCAGCGTGTCTCAAGAGCTTATCTGAATCACGACTTTGTGGGAGATATCCCCGAGCTCATATCTATGAAGCAGCATTCAGAGATTTTTGCATGATAATTATACGCAAAGCCTTTAATTACTGCTTTTACACCGGAATAGCGTCCTGCATATCTCCTGATGCACTTCCAGTGGTGGTGCGGTGCTTGGTAGTGGTAGTCTAGTGCTCGGTCCGTTAAAAAGGGTAGAGACAAAAAGCGAAAAGCACGGAATTATAGAGAACCGGGGAGGAAGGAAGAAAGAAGGGAAGAAAAAAGCTTTTCTATGGAAGAAATCGTTTTAAATCCAGATGGAATTGAACAGAGGGGATGCAAATTCAATGCAAACTGCAGAGGAGTGTGATGCAGTTGCATTGACTTTCCTTGCCTGCGATTCCGATGAAATTTCCCAAATTACGTTTCTAACCTTTTCTTTTTCCACTCCTGGCGTGATAACACTGAAGATATCAGAATTTTGCACCATCTGGGGGTTGGAAGCTGCCCCTTTTTGTGACTCCTTTCCAAATTCACTTGCGATTGAACAGAGGGGATGCAAATTCAATGGAAATTGCAGCAAGGGTGCGATGCAGTTGCATCGACGGTCTTATTAAGTGGAAATTTCGAAATTACGTATCGAGTATCCATTTTTCCACCCCTGGTGTGACTGGATCCAAGGTATAGCAATCTTTCACCCCATCTGGGGGTTGAAAACTGCCTTTTTGTGATTTCTTATCACTCTCGTGGTGATAAAAGGTGATAATAAAATTTCGTCTATAGAAGAAATGGTTCCAAATCCAGTTGCAATTGGGCAGAGGGGATGCAAATTGCAGCGAGGGTGCGATGCAGTTGCGTCGATGACCCTATCACAGTGGCAATTTCGAAATTACGTTTCAAGGCATTTTTCCACCCCTGGTGTGATAGGATCCAAGGTAAAGCAATCTTTCACCCCATCTGGGGGTTGGAAGCTGTCCTTTTTTGTGTCTCCTTTCCAAATTCACATGCAATTTGATAAAAGGGATGCAAATTCAATGGAAATTGCAGCAAGGGTGCGATGCAGTTGCATCGACGGTCCTATCACAGTGGAAATTTCGAAATTACGTTTCAAGGCATTTTTCCACCCCTGGTGTGATAGGATTCAAGGTATGGCAATCTTCCACCCCATCTGGGGGTTGGAAGCTGCCCTTTTTTGTGTCTCCTTTCCAAATTCACATGCAATTTGATAAAAGGGATGCAAATTCAATGGAAATTGCAGCAAGGGTGCGATGCAGTTGCATCGACGGTCCTATCACAGTGGAAATTTCGAAATTACGTTTCAAGGCATTTTTCCACCCCTGGTGTGATAGGATCCAAGGTATAGCAATCTTTCACCCCATCTGGGGGTTGGAAGCTGCCTTTTTTTGCGACTTCTTATCACTCTCGTGGAGATATTCACGTTATAATGGTTGCAGCGTGAGACAAAAAGCTCTCCCTCGAAAGTTATCGCGAAATTAAACGTTGTCGGTTATCCGAAAGCTTTTATTCGATTCCGAGATGCGACAGTAGAGATAGGGCTCGTGTTCAGACAAGGGAACATGTTCGTTCGAGGGTAGACGACATAGAACGCTGAAAAGCAAACGTCGAGGAGGGACCAGCCGACTAAGCAGTGGGGTTGATGTTCATAGCTATCGCTGAAGGGAATGAAAATCAGAAAGCCTCGGGGGGGTTGAAATTAAAATGGCTGTCACACGCAGCCAACCTACTAGATTATATTGCCTCCACTTTTATGCTTATAATAGAGCGGAATATACGAGAGGAATAACGCTTAGGTTGTCATCCAGTTTCGAGACGCTCTTTCTATTTATCGTGTGAATTTTGGGTGGGTGGTTTTTGGGGGACGGAGGATTGGAGGTATTTCGAGAAATTAAAAAATCACTTTGGTGCTTTTTTCAATGGGATCTAGATTTAAAAAAATTTTTTTTTAGAATATTATATACTGGAAATTATATATAATATTATAATAATTGTATAATAATATTTATGTATATAGTAAAAAATTGGGGATTCTGGGGAATTTTTTCGAATTACACGGAAATTCATGGAAATTCGTTAACTGTAGGGTTTGGATTTTTTTGAGAGTTTTTGGTGTTAACTTTTTGACAGATTGAAAATTTTTGTGTACTTTCCCGAGAATGCATACAAATTTTGCAATTGCATTTTCTTTCTCTACAAATTTTTCTCCACAAATATCGAAGTACGAGTTTCGTGAAATTCCAATTTTTTTTCCAATTTCAGTAATTTTTTTAAAAAGAGAAATTGCGAAAAATTGCATTTTCACTAATTTAGAATATTTAAGGTTTATTCTAAAAATAGTGCAGTAGTATTTTTCTAATTTGAAAACAAAAATATTTGGAAGAGTTTCAAATTTTTTAGGAACAAAAAATATGAAATTACTTTTTATTTCGAAATTATTCTAATTCTTCTTGTTCAAAAGGAAATCTATTTCAAAATGACAAAAGAAGGAATAAATTCCGAGGTCCCACCCGGTATGCAACCCCGCCGTTTTCGCCGTAACTAGTTGCTACCTCGTCAAGCCAATCTTGCAAAGGGTGCGTAGTTTGCAACCTCTGGAGTCTCACCGACTGCCTTTAGGGGTTGAAATTAAAATGACAATGAGGGCAGATACGAAGGGTGGCTAAAAACGCGTTCCCTTGCAGCTAACCAATCAGAGGAGAATCTCGACAAAGCCGCCATTACATCTCACTCTTTCCTTCCCTTAACATTCTCTTCTTTTGTTAGGTATAGTATATATGCGGTTTGAGAGAGGAAGAAATAAGTACTCGAGTTGATAAATCTGTAGTGAACAGATTTGTCGCAGATATACTCCACGAAAAACATATTTTTTTTTATATACAAAAAAGAAATTTTTTTTTTTCATAAATTATGCAAATTATAATTTCTTTAATACTTGTTTATTTTTTGATTATTTCTTGCAAGAAAGGGTGTTGACTTGTATCAAATTTATTAGCAAAGTCATGAAAATCATGATTTTTCTAAAAAAAAATGACAATTCCAATATTTTCATTTGCAATTTTATAGAATTGAATTTTCTGAGATTGAACTGCAAATTCTTAACCAAAAACCTATGAAATTTCTAAAATCTAGGAAATTGCTGCTATTTAAAGAAGAACTTTTCGAAAATCCATTACATTGCTGGTAAATAGTAAAATCTACTATTTGACTATTTTTCGTATCCAGAAAAATACAGAAATCGAGAAAATAGGACCACGTTGCGTCGCGAAAGATCCCTTTTTCAGTACAAATATTTCCCCGTTACTTTTCTTTAAAGCCAACATACGCAACGGTCGATAAAAATTTCAGAGAAAGTGTGTAAAAGTCAGGCTTCATATTTTTCACACCGTCGTTTTTATCCTCCCTTTATTTTGTCTCTCTCTTATCATCCCTTATTTTTTATCTCGCCTCCGTCCCTTTTTGGAGCGGTTATTTCCCACAAATACACCTTCTGATCGTTACAAAATTCCACAAAAAATGTGTAAAAACCAGGCTTCGAATTTTCTTCGCACCAACTTTTCCATATTTTCCATATTTTTTCACTCTCATCATCCCTTGTTATTATTTTTTTTACCTCCTTCCCTTTCTGGGGTGGTTATTTCTTACCAATGCACCTCCTGGTCAGTAAAAATTCCATGGAAAGCGTGTAAAAGTCACGCTTAATATTTCTCACACCGTCATTTTCATACTTTTATTTCCCCTCTTCCCCCCTTCCTCCCTTATCATCCCTTATTTTTATTCTTTTGCTTGCCTCCGTCCCTTTTTGGAACGGTTATTTCCCAAAAATACACCTTCTGATCGTTACAAAATTCCACAAAAAATGTGTAAAAACCAGGCTTCGAATTTTCTTCGCACCAACTTTTCTATATTTTCCATATTTTTTCTCTCTCATCATCCCTTATTATTATTTTTTTTACCTCCTTCCCTTTCTGGGGTGGTTATTTCTTACCAATGCACCTCCTGGTCAGTAAAAATTCCATGGAAAGCGTGTAAAAGTCAAGCTTAACATTTCTCACACCGTCATTTTCATACTTCTTTTATTTCCCCTCTTCCTCCCTTCCTCTCTTATCATCCCTTATTTTTATTCTTTTGCTTGCTTCCTTCCGTCCTTGGGGTGGTTATTTTCCTTGGAAAAAGGAACACGTTGTATGTAGTAACACTGATAGCACCGGCACCAACCCCGGCACCAGCGATAGCAAGAGCAGCAGCAGCAGCAGCAGCAGCAGCAGTAGCTGCAGCAACAGCAGCAAGATAGGAAAAGTAAAACGAAGAAGAGTAAGTTGGATGGAGTGGTTGACGAAGCGAGGCTCATTTTGTCGGCAGTAGATGCCGTGTAAGGGGGGTCTTAAAGGGGGTGGTGAAAACACGAAGGGTTGGCATAGACCCGACGAGGGAACCGTGGAATGCTTGGCTGGCGACATTATTAGACGCCCCCGGTGAGTCAGTGAGTGAGAGCACAGTGCCCGTAGATGTAGCTGCAGACTTCTACGTGGCTCCGAGTGTAGCTGTAGCTGTAGCTGTAGCTGTAGCTGTGCCTCGCAGATGCGCTGCCTCTGCCTCTGCCTCTGCTGCAGTGTATAAGGCCAGAGGCGGTAGAGCCACTGCACTCTTCCTCTCTTTCACTCGAGGACGGTGGAATGAAAAAGAAAGAATGGGGGGAGAAAGGATGGTACGATGAAAAAGAGGAAAAGGATGGTACGGCTGTGTAATGAGAAGAAAAGATGGCCCGATGGCATGAGATACGCTGAAAAATTTCTCCACCATCTGCCCTCCAGCGAATACTGACGTAGATGCTCGTAAAACGGACAATTTTCACGGTTGACGTTTTTTCCAGCGACCTACGGCAGAATTAGCTGTCTACTCTTATTGAATGCAAGAGTTCTTTCCTATTCTTCCTCCTTTTGTTTCCCTCTTTTTTTTTACTTTGCTGCATTTCTTACCTCCCCGGTCGGTATATATTATAGCATTTCCACTGCTACTTCTGAACAATGATTTCTTCCTCTCTCTTTTTTATTATTTCTCCATCCGTGTTTGTTCTCATGTAAATGTAATATCTCGTGAATGGTTTTTAGCATGATCACTTTTTTTTTTTTTCATTTCTTTCCTTTCCGTTTCGTTTCGTTCCGTTCCGTTCCTCCTCGAGCCGGGGACGTAGCATAAATGCGCCGCTTACACGGGCAAACCTAAGTTCCTGGCGAATTGCAGCGGCACCGGCGAAAGCATCCTTTTGCTCTCGAGTGCAGCAGGATGCGGAACGCGGAGGTAATTTATGGATAGAACACTTCCTCAAATTAATTGGCAGAGAGACATCAGCATGGCGGACCCTTCCACCGCGCTGTCTCGGTATCGCAAATTGTCCCGTACCGCTCCGAGAAAAGGGAGCGAGTGTCGATTTGACTTTTAGTCGGAGTGCGAGTTAAGTAATTGGAGCCCTTCGGTTGCCAGTTGGACGGTTCTTTTTTGTAATTTTAAGCTTTTTTAAGCGTTTGCAAATTTTAGTTTTCGCAGATTCCAGTTTGTGGAAATTCTAATTTTTGAGGATTCTGATTTTTGGGGATTCCAATTTGTGGAAACTGCAATTTCGGTAAATTCCGAAATTTAGAAATTTTAAGTTACCCAAATTCTAATTTTTGCAAATTCCAATTTGTGGAAATTCCAATTTCAGCGAATTCCAAATTTTAGAAATTCCAATTCATGCAAATTTCAATTAGTGAAAATTCCAATTTCATCCAATTTCAAATTTAGAAATTCTAATTTTCGCAAACCACAATTTGCGAAAATTCCAAATTTTAGTAATTCTAATTTTGGCAAATTCCAATTTGTGGAAATCAATGGGAATCGAAAAAAATTGCAATTGATGCGAATGAGCTGCATTTACTTCAAATTCAAAGTAATTTAAATTTACTACGATTCCGAGTTAAAGCTAGAACTGTAGTTATAACATCCTTTGGCGATGATTAAAATAGCAAATATTAATATTAATAATAATAATAATAATAATAATAACAATGATAATAATAGTGATAATAATAACACAAATGTAGCAACAAGGACGATAGGAACCATAATAACGAAATACGTGTAAAGGGAGCAGCGCTACTATGCACGAAAATGTTATTTCGCAGCTAAATGATCTATTTCGTAAAATTGAGCCCAAGTTATACATTCAAAAGCTCGGTATTAATTCACCCACGGAATATTCACAATTCACTTATTCATGATAGATTTTCGCTTAATTACCGTAAATAATCTGCCGCAATACATATCATGCTTCGTACATTCAAAAGAGAAATTTCCACAGTAGTGTTTATATTCATAGTATACAGTTGCCCGTAATTATGCTAATATCATTTTTTTTTTTCAAAATTGCCTTCGATTATGATGATATTTGGTTCAGAGGTTCATGCAAATTCGAAACGGGACTATTTAATTGTAGTCAAGAGGGAAAAGGGTGAAATGAAATTTCGAGAAAAATGTGTCAAATTAAACCGAAATTGAGGACGAAATTTTGATAATTCGAAATTTATTTCGAGATTTTAGGATATAAAATTGAATTTATGGGGGAATTTAGAATTCAAACTGAAATTCAAAGAGAAATTTCTAAGGCGAAAATTAACTTTTGGTAAACAATTTTTTGGATCTGAAATGAAATTTCTGGAGGAAAATTAAGTATATTGAGAAATATTTGAATCTGAAATTCGATAAAAAATGTCTGAATTCGAAGTAAATGTTGAAATGAAATTTTTCAAAAATAAAATTGAATTCGGTATGAAATTTCTGCATCTAAAATTTACTGGAAAATTTCTGAACCGGAAAAAAAGTATAGTTAGAAATTTCCCAGTTTGGAAATATGTTTTTAAATCAGTTTTTGAGAATTTAAGAAAAAATACTGAAGAATACTTTAGTTTCATATTTTGTATTTCAAATTTCCAGAAAATTGCAGATTTTGTAAAATATTCAGATTTTTCTAAATTTTATGATTTTACAAAATTTTTTTAGATATTTCAAAATTTTGAGATTTTCATAAATATTCAGATATTTCGAAACTTGTGATATTCAACGAAATTCAGTGTTTTCGAAATATTCGGATTCTCGAATTTACAGCAATTTTGAAATCCACGCTATGGATCCGAAAATTGCAGATCCTGGAAAATTCGCGTTTGAAAATTCAATTTAATGAATTCACGTCCCAGCAAGCTCCGTAATACGAAGATTCTAGGCTACGGCTTTTGAAAATGCGCGGATAACCCGGGTAGGATGCGTCTCCTCTGCGGGGCTCGCAAAGAAAACGCCTGAAACTTGCGGTTTGAAAAGGGGTTGAAAAAAAAAGGGATGATTAATCCGGATTGGATCACCCGGTACGTTATTTTGCTTTTATGGGGGTGTGGGGAATATACTATGCCAATATGACGTGGAGGGCTTGTTCACAGCGAGGGTGGTGGTAGTCATGGTAACGGCGGCACCCGCGAGTGTCGGCTCCAACGCCACCCGAGTCCCTCATCTCCCTCCTTTATAACTCCCCTCGTTTTCCACCCTCTTGAAAAGGGGGAGTAAAGGGAAACAGAGAGAGAGGGAGAGAGAGAGCAATAGGGGGATGAATAGGAACGGAGAGAGAAAGAGAGAGAAAGAGAGAGAAGGGGAGGGGGGGGGGGGGAAGAGGCAGCAAGAGGGTGGTTGAAACCAACCCCAAAGCCATCCTGTAATAGATATAGGTAGAGACAGGGTGTCTACGCCTCCACGATCAATATGGTGGACAGACGCACTCAACACCCTACAGGGCAAGACCAACTCAATTTACAGAAGAACTTTATATTTTTAACGTTCCTTTATGCCACGAAAAATTTATGCTCGCATTCACGATAACGCGGACCTCAAACATTTTCCTTTCAGCCGCGGCTGCACCGGCAAGGAAATTTTCCTCGGAGTTGCCATTTTGTTAATTAACAAACAGACACGTCCTCCGTTTTTTTTTCTCTTCATTATGAACTCCGATAAATTTCAGCCTGATTTCAGAAGTTCCTTTTGAAAAAACTCGACCTTTGCCGTAATGCATTTTCCGGACAAGGGGAATTTTCTAATTTGCGAAAAAAAAGTTTACTCTCCTCCCTTTCGAGATCGAATTTAACTTTGAAAATTCAAATGAAATTGCGAATAAAAATTGTCAAAGTTTTCGAATTATATATAAAAATATTGAATAACGCGTGTTTTACGTTTCATGGAAAATAGCGGGTTTGTATATTTTTTCAAATTGAATTTGGCAAATTCTATTTTCGAAATGCGGAATCGTATTTTCTTCTACTGCGGGTTATTTATTTTTTTAAAACCCTGGAAGTATCAATTTTTCAAGGAAATGTTTGGTTTGTTGTTGAGAATTCGAAGAACCAGTTAAAATTTATGATATGACAATTCTGACCCTTTCAAGAAACGAATTATTTTCAAAATTTTTATTTTCCAACTTCCGAAGGAAAGAAAACGACAAAATGTTGTATTTGCACCATTTCGAGGCTCATATTTTCCACTTTCGAAATAATCAGTTTTTAAATACAGATTCTAATAAATAATAAATAGAAAAATGCGAAGATTTTACATTTTTCCGAAAATCAAATTTTTTAATTTTCTATTCCCTTCCAAAAAAATGTATCAATCACAATTTTTTTGATTTTCAAACTTCTTTCGATAAATTCTATAATTTAAATAATAATAATTTCTTGTTTTTGCATCAATTACGTAATTTCTGTGGTACCTCAAAAATCTCGAAATTCAAAAACAAACAAATTTCAAAAAATCCAGCGAATTCGAGTGTCGAATTTCTTTAGCAAATTCTATCCGTTCCCTTTTACGTTTCACAGAATTTATTTGCAATATTATCATTTTGAATTTCGATGTAAAAAAAAAAAGAGGTTCATTAAAATGGAAATCGGTAATTGCCATCCGTTTCTGCCTCAGTGTGAATGGAACATCACCCCGTGTGGCAAATATTTAATTTCGCGCAGGAAACTGAATGCCATATCGCGAAAAACTGCATCCAGGAATTTATATCCGGGAAAAAAAAAGGGAAAATGTAAAAAGCGATGTATTTAAAGTACCTAAATATTTCCACGCGCGTCGTATATTTTAACTAAAATATTTTTTCCACGTATAGTTTCGAATGAAAGTATGGTAGAGCCAGATTCCCTCCCATACGCAGCCTGTTCGCTGTGTGAGTTGAATTAAATTGCCTGCAGTGAAAGATTAAACTTCTGGTGTAACAGTAGGGTTTTTAGCAATATCGCCTACGGGATGTTTGCACACCTGAGGACTGCTCATATTCAGATATACTATAGAGCAGTATTATTCTATCTATCCGTCCCTCTATCGTATTGCCGACTTTCGCCGAAGATGGAATTCCACTTCTTTCCAGATTTTTACTTTTTTTTTCCCGATACAAACTCAATAAGCAAAAACCCGGGGTAAAATCCCTCGGTTTCCCTAAATACCCTCTTTTCAGGGATGGCACCTCTATCGGTTATAGGTTTTAGCCTTTCTCTTTTTGAAAGCGAGGGTCCATTATTTTCCACGAAACTGTTTTTCTCAATTGGAATTGTAAGTTATCTTTTTGGGGGAAAAAAGGGTGATGATGTTTTCTAGTAAAATGTAGTAATTTTGAAAGGAAATCAATACAGATTTGAAATTTGCTAGTAGAAAAAGAAACTGGAAAAACCAGTAATCGCAAAATTGTAAATTTTAATATTCTAGGGTATTTTTGTTTAACTTCGAAAAATTGTATTAAAATTACTTTTCTAATCATATCATTTTTAATTTTGAATCATTATTTTAATCATTTTTCTTATCAATATTTTCTCTTGTTTTTCTATTAGCAAATTTTTAGTTTCTGGAAAAAAGACAGTAATCGTGAAATCGCAAATTTTGAAATTCTAGGGTATTTTTTTTTATTTTTGGAAAATTGTATCAAAATTATTTTTCTAATCATATAATCTATTATTTTTAACTATTATTATATTAATTTTTCTTATCAATATTTTCTCTTTTTGTTATCAATCAAAAGAATGAGTAACATTTAATTTTGAGTTTTTGAGAAAAAGAACAAATCTGATCTTCAAGAATTTTGATACAAGGTAGTAATTTATGAGTTTCAGAAAATACGTTTTTAATTTTTATTTTTTTATAAAAGGAAAAAGTATATATATTTTCTGTCTTTTGAGAAAGAAAAATATGAAATAATGGAAACTGTCAGTTTCTCAAGGAACACAAAAAATTACATTGTTGTAATTTTCTCAAGAAAAATCTATTACTTCCGGTGTTACGCATTTCTTCCGAAGGAAAGAGCACCTATTTTCTGCTCCTCTCTTTCACCAGGAGAAGTAAACGACAGGAAAAGTAGATTCTGATACTTTGTAGCGTTGCTTTCCGGAAAAGTGCAATATTAATATCTACCATTTTCCAATTTCTGCGTTTTTTCCAACCTTATTTTCTTTTTGAAAGAAAAGGCGAAAATCAGAACAGATTCCAACTCTCTTAAAATTACCTTTTTTTTAACTACCAATCAAAAACGTTTAATTTACCAATTTCAATTTAAAAATTACCGTCGATTTTCGAATTTTGCCTTTTAATTTAAAATACAAAAAAAAACTGTGAACTTGGATCGAAAAATAAAATTATTCAAAATTTGGTGTTTCTCCTGAAACTAAAAAAATAGTTATAATTCATCTTCAATGTGTCCCATAAAATACGATCCTCATTTTAATCCGCTTTTCACATTATTTTCTTTACACTTCCATTTTACCCTCGTGACTCTAACAACCAACAAACCTTATTAATTATTTCTGAAGCCTGCAGAGCAACACTCGTGCAAGAAGGAGAATGGAAAAGATGCTACAAAGGAAACACGA
The DNA here is from genome assembly GCA_949825005.1 of Gasteruption jaculator. NCBI lineage: Eukaryota > Metazoa > Arthropoda > Insecta > Hymenoptera > Gasteruptiidae > Gasteruption > Gasteruption jaculator. Next base: position 11,573,932 of record OX463763.1, read on the forward strand.
GATGCAGTAAAATAATAACGCACGCTAATGAAAAGAGAAGCCAAGATTTGTCCAAGTTTCCTTGCGTTTTCTTCTCTCGCTTCCTTGACACAACAATAAAAAAAAATGGACTAAGAAAAAAAAAGAGAGAGAAATAATGGTGTCTCAGCGTTGAGTAGCTGGAGGGTTTAAGAAAAAAGGTTTTAACGTCGCTGTACTAGCAAAATATCCATCTTTCCTCCTTTTTTCATCCCCCTCCTCATTTAAGTTTCGCCTGCAGAGTGGCTCGTCTAATAACTTGCTACTAACAAGCTCCATTTTTGTGTGAATAGCTTTTTGCCTTGCAACGTAGGAATGGCAAAAGCCATCGCGATAATAGGGTGCCTCTGCATAGTTATGACACAGTGCAAACATTCTTCTTCAAAAGAAGAAGGAAAATAGTTAAGTGGACACGCGCTTAGGAATGAAAAAGATTACTCTACCCTGCTTTTTTATTCCCTTTTTTTTTGTATGTAAGGAAGACGTAATAAGACGATGGAAATATTAAACAGCCATTTTCAGGAGAACCTCCGCTCCGTTAAGAAACGTCACGCTAATTTTTCTAGCCGTTATCATGGCAAAGTCAATTCCCATGCATTTCATGGGAATGTTGATGCCTTTTACCGGTAAATGCGATTACATTATTTTTTTATATTTTTTTAAAGCAATTTCAATCTCAAAATTGAGATTGTTTCGATGAAATTATTGGAATTTGCTTTTTTCCAGGTTTTAAATTCGAAATGATATTTTAAGAAATATAGTTTTTTTAGAAGAGAAGAAAATTGCTCTACTGTTATCTGGAATTTTTTTCTCTCTTTTTTTAAAAAGAAATCTTGGATATAATTAGTTTTCGGAAAAAGTTGCTAGATTGTATCAAAATTCTATCATTCTCTAATTTTTGTCCCTTCTCAAAAAGAAAAACAGAGAATATTTAGTTTTTTTGGAAAAGCATAAATTGGAAAGTAGATTATTTGGAGAAAAAAATGCTAAAATTATATCAAAATCCGTGAATTTCTGATTTCTATCTTTGTCAGAAAAATTGGATTTTAAAAATTTTTTGTGTTTTCATCAAAAACGCAAAAATAAAAAAGTGGAATAAAAATAGATTTTTTCCAACGGAAAAACCGCTGAGGAATTTACAAATCTACCATTCTCTGACTGGAAATTCAAAATTTGCTAGAGTTTTTTAAAACGGAAGAAATAAAAAAATAGAGTTCCCGAGAAAGAGAAAATCTTATAGCCCATCAAAATCCCTGATAATTCAAAAAAAGAACGTATAATTTTTAAATTATATAGTTCCAAATAATTCCTAATACTATTTCCCCTTTTTCAGAAAAGCAGAAATAGTCAAATTTTTGTTTCCAATAAAAAAAAATTCCTATCGACGAGGTCAGTAGTTTTTGAAGACTCCTGTGTTTTCAAAAAAATCTACGAAATCGGCGACTTTGGAATGAAAATTTCGAAAAATCGTTATCAAGAACCGATTCGTCGGTTCCCTTTCTTTCGTGACGTAATACAATAGGCAAGAATGGCTGGAAGCTTCTCTTGACTCCCTCAGTGAATATCGATGTTTTCGCATATACATATATATCGCACGTTTTGGTAGCAACTGTACGCCACTTATGACGCTTTGGCGAGCATTGTATCAAACCCCCAGTGGACGTAATGATATAGGGGTGGCAAACACAGCCATTGCTGTGTACAAGAATGGCGTCGACACTCTCTTCAATTTTGCCGTATCAATTATTCCTCCCTCGGTGCGTAACGCTGCGAGAAAAACAAAGTTGCCATTATTATTGCTGTTATTGTAGCTGCTAAACCTCCGGTTCCAAATATCGAGCACCACGTTTGTCGCGATTTTCTAATCTCTCGGTAGGTGAACCGATTCTTTCTTTCCTTCTCTTTCCGTTCCAAGGGATGAAAGGATTTAAAGGGTTGTAACGTTGGTGTACCAAAAATTACGCGGATTCGATGAGATTCGAGGATTTTTGCCGTACCAGTCTCGGATTTTGCAGTAAGAAATGCAAGTCCAAGAAGAGAAAATTTTATTTTTGAGCAAAATTTCGATTTTTTGAGAGATTCGAGGATTTTCGATGCACCAAGTCTGGATTTTGTGTTAACAAATGCGAGTCCAAGAAGAGAAAATTTTATTTTTCAGCAAAATTTGGTTTTTTGGAGAGATTCGAAGATTTTCAAGGCACCAATCCTGGATTTTGCATCAACAAATGAGAGTCCAAGAAGGGAAATTTTTTTCTAGTAGAATCCGAGTATATGGAAAAATTATTCAATTAAATTCCAAGTTTTTTGTTACGCTAAGGATTTTGCATTAAAAAAATGCAAGTTCAAGAAGAGAAAATGTTATTTTTCAGCAAAATTTGGATTTTTGAAGAGATTCAAGAATTTTCAATTCACCAACCTCGGATTTCGCATCAACAAATGAGAGTCCAAGAAGAGAAAATGATATTTTTGAGTAAAATTTGGATTTTTAAAAGGACTCGAGAATTTCGGTTGCATCAACCCCGGATTTTGCATCAACAAATGCGAGCCCCGTAAGAAAAAAAAATTTGTTTTTCAAAAATTTGAGTATTTCGAAAATTTATCTAATGAAATTCGCGCTTTTTTTTACTGCACCAGTACAACTGGCTCTCGCACAAATGCAAGAGCCAGAATAAAAAAAATTACGTTATTAAGCGGAATTTGGGTATTTGGCGAGACTCGAGGGCTTTCGGTGCACCAACCCCGGATTTTGCATTAACAAAGACGAGTGCACGAAGAGAGGACGCAACAACGACACGAGGAGGATCTCGAAAGAAGGTTCTCAAAGGATATTGCTGGAGCGAAGCATCAGAATCAGAATTCGTTCTTCTCCCGGTGGGTCTCGAAATAGGAAGAAAACCATCGGGAATACAAAGAACAAAAGGGAGGACGAAACTCTTAGGGTGCTCTCTCTTCGCTCTTCTTATAAAGGCTCAAAAGTACATCTCGTACTCAAGGAGAGACCCCATGATCTATTCGGTAAACAGACAGACAGATAGACAGATAGACGGATAGATAGATAGACAGGAAAAGAGAGCCAAAGCGAGAGGGAGAGGATCGAAGCGGTTGGGTAGAATCGTGAGGCAGGCAGATAGACAGACAGACAGAAAGACAGACAATACCGCTCATCGCTCGATGGACAAAGCAGCTATTGCGTAAACACTCCAAGACCTGCCCTCCTTACAACAATACCCGAAACGAATAAAAAGAGACGGAGAAGCACTTCGTGTGTATCCAGAGTGCAGGGAAATACGTACCGAGAATTCTCACTGGTATAGATTACTTTCAGGATAACTGCATTTGGACTTCGTTCCATTTCCGATTCTACGATTCATACCGCGTATTGTTACCAAACTTTATCGCGATTGTAATCGAACGTTTGGCAGAGAAAGGAACAGACGCAACGCAACGCAACGCAGCGTAGTACGGGTACGAGCCATCGAGGTTCGCCGTTACACGTGCGTTTCGGATTTCCCGTACTTTCTAGGAATTAAATATAATAGAGAAATTCAAATGAATGGATGCGTGTAAATGCGGGTTGGGGTGGGTTGGGAGTGTAGGGCCATTTTTTTTAATTGTTTTTTTTGTTGCAATTGTCAGAAGTGGTACATTTTGAGATTTTGAGGAAAAAAGTAAAAATTAGATATTCGTAGATTCCGATTTTTAGTTTCCATCAGAAGTACCTGGTTTGTTCTGTAATTATTTGTTACATTTTAAACGAATCTCGTAAATCTGGAATAAAAATTGCAAAAATAGAAATTTTTTTCTATTTTCAGGATTCCACTTTTTGGAAAAAGACAGAAGATGAATACTTTTTTTAAAGGGAAGTAGCAATAAATAGCGAATTTTCAATTTTTAGGAAAAAATAGTTATGACCAAATGGTAGATTTTTTACATTGTCTTTTTTCAATTATAAGTAGTGTTAGATTTTCATTTTTTCATGAAAACTAAAAGTTAGAAGTTTGAAAATTGGAAATTGGAAATTGGAAGTTCACAGTTTTCAAATTATTTAGTATTTTTTTACAGATTTTTACTTTTTAAGAAAAGAAAGAAGTTATTTTTTCCAAGGATATTAGCAATAAACAGCAAATTTTCAGTTTCTAGGAAAAAATAGTTACAATAAAATAGTAAATTTAGAATTTTTTACTCTGTAGTACTTTTTTTTTAATTCACCATTTTTATCTATAATATTTTTATAGTTTCTATTGCTGCAGAAATATACGATAAATATTTTCCACTTTCTTTTGAAGATCAATGTCAAATTTTTAGTTTCTGAGGAGAACCACAAACGACCAAAAAATTCGAATTTTCTCCTTTTCAAAAAAGTGTCTCAAAATCAACCAAATTTTTTTTATTTCTACTTTAATACAGATAATACCAAAAATGGTAACTAGAAATCGGGGTAAAAAAAAAACAATAAAATATAATTTTCAACATATGGTGAATTTCGGTCAAAAAATAGTGTCGTGGGTCACGTCGGCACTGAAACCTGGAGGATCCTTGGTAACAATGGGATCCGGGTTGATTAACCAAACGGTTTACTAAGAGAATTTCCACATTGCGATGCCCCGGAGAGCGAAACAAAAAGAAGGGGATTGGGGGTGGAAAAACGGAGAGAGTTTGATAAAGTTTGAACATTATTTTCCGAGTGGACGCCTTCTCTTCAAGTTTTCCAACGTAGTGTTTTCCGCTCGGAAACTTTCTGTTAGCATCAAGGCATGCGTTTATGTACGTATGTACCTTGGCTTGCGCATATATACATATATATGTGCGCTATAAGTCCGACTAATGTTTGTGATCTCTCATCTAACTTTACTCCTGTAGGTAGATACGGATACGGATACGGTTTTCGGTGGGTAAGAAGTGAAGAGATGAAGAGAAATGAATGGAGCAAAAAAAAAGAAGAAAGAAAAGGTACAACATCACTTTTCTCCAGAGAGACCAAGTAATGAGAATGGGCTACTAGTATTCTACCTGTAGTCTCTCCTTCTCCCGTACCGGGTACGACTATACCTCCATTTCTATAGTTGGCTCTCCTAGCCAACTAGACGAAAGTCTAAAAAGCAGCAAAGTATCTTCATTCTTCTCTCACATATGTTCAACAACAAACAGCTTGGGTCGGAGCGAAGCTGCTACTCGAAAAACTCATCAGTGTTTCTAGATTCGCCTGTCCTTTGTATCACGGAAGTAGTGATAGAACTAAGCCGGGAAAGATCCGAGTTTGCTGCAAAATCAACTCGGTGCCGAACTTTAGGGGATGCTCAAAAACTCGGCAAAAGACTCTGGAAAGCTCCAGCGGATCGGTACTGGAACATTAATTTTAATAGAATCTCTTTTTGAGAGGGAACCTCAGTCTTTGGAGGAACAATAAATGACGTAGTCGCCGATTAAAGTTAAAAAAATATAAAATTTCAAATTATTAAAGGGTGGTTTTTTCAAAATTGAAGTAATAAAAGGTATGATAAGTAGGTGCTAATTACTATTAAATGCCTATTCTGGTAAAAAAAATGATTAAGGAATGACTGATTTACTTGTACAATTATTTATTTGAATTCAAAGCCTTTACGGTCCAAACCTGGAAAATTTGGGAAAATAAAAGAAATTGCAAAAAAAAGGATAATAGAAAAAAATAGGAATTTATTAAATAGAAAAATGGAGGAAATTTTAATCAAGTCTTATAAAAAAATACTGTACATAATTTTCCAAAGAAAAATTGAAAATTGGAGATTTTTAAATTGGAAATTCATGGTTCCCATATTATTTAGTATTTTTTTTTTTTGGTGAATCTATTTTAGATTTAAATACGTTAAAATAGAGATAAATTGTACATTCGATTTTCCCCCAAATTTCAGAAGGAGCGTAAATTTATAAAAATGTAAGATTGAAAAATTGGAAAAAGAAATTAGGATGTAAAAATAAAAAAATAAAAAAAGAGTAATTCCATTTTTTCGAATTTTTATCGATGACTTAATATTTTTAACATCACAAAAATCCCGGATGCTTTGGATTCGCTTAATGGGGACCCCAAATAAGATACTCCAGACCCTAAAATTCCAGATAAGATCCTTTCGTGAGCTTACAGGACTCCTGTTAGCATCACTCCCTTCTGAAACCCATTCTTTTTTTCTTTCCAGAGGAGTATCCACCCCCGGTAGAGTCGATTCCTCTTCTTTATTTTTTCATCCTTTTGCGAGGAATAATCTTCTTAGCAACATTTGCATGTAGTACCGGGACAAAATGTCGCGGATAAAGTCGCCGAGGGAGAATATGCGGTCTGATAGAAATACCACCGGAACGGTTGTCAGTAGCATATGAATAATTATCTTCAGTTCTATACCCACTCATCTTCTGCATAATTGCATTCGTTTGGAGGGACTGGCTGGCTTGGCTTGGCTTGGCTTGGCTTGCCGGCTTGTTGGCTGGTTGGTTACTTTTTGCCCGGCTCAGCGTTTCCAAAGACCACCGCAATGCTTCGCAGAAGTATCCTCCACCTGTCGCAATCCTCGTGAAGATATACGCGTCTCTATCAGGGAGAGACTTCAGGAAGCCATTCCCGAGTGTTTTGCTCGAGAGTCGCGTGAGAGTCACGTTTTGGTTCGAAATTTCAGGGTATAGCTAACAATCCGTATGGGTGATACGGTATGACGTCATTATTAGCATTTTCCAAATCTATTTTGCAGAAGTTTGGTGCTTGTCTGGGAGAGACTCCTTGGTACGAGATTCAGCCATACCCCAATTTACTGAATTTGAGTTTTTTTGGTGTTCCGATGAATTTACCCACTCGGCATTAAAGGTGACGTCATTATTAGCATTTTCCAAATCCATTTTGCAGAAGTATGGTCTTTGTCTGAGAGAGATTCCTTGGTACGAGCTTCAGTCACATCCCAATTTACTGATTTCGGGTTTTTTGAGTGTCCTCAAGAATTGTCCCACTCGGAATTGAGGGTGACGTCAAATTTGACGGTGTAAATTGCCAAATTTCAAAGTATGGCTAAAAATTCGTATAGGTGATACGATATGACGTCATTATTAGCATTTTCCAAGTCCATTTCGCAGAAGTATGGTCGTTGTCTGGGAAGACCCCATGGCACGAATTTGGGCTTTTTGAGTGTTCCGAAGAAATGGCCCAAATTTTGGTAGCGTAACTTGCTAAAATTCAGGGTATGGCTCGGACCCCCCCCCCCCCCACCTTTAGACGGCGACGCCATTATCGGAATCTTGACTCATGTAAATTCAGGGCAGACACTAGATGCGTTGATGCCGCTCCGGTGCATCGATAATAATTCTAATTGAAAAGCGTAGTGGTTGCAAACTTGAGCAGAAGATGACAAAGCATCTTTTCTACATAAAGTACCTCCAGCATCAACTGCTTCCATAAATATATAGGCAAACAAACAAACAAACAAACAAGTACGAAAAGAAAGAGAGAAAAACCGAATTGAAAAAGTCGTGGTATGAATAGAACAAGTACTTATAGAAAATTTTACCCCTTAACGACAAGAAGGGTTAAACCTTTCACTAATATAGGTAACAAGCTAGCTAGCAGGCAGGCAGGCGGGCGAGCGAGTCTCTTCTCTACCTAAGGGAGAGAGAGCGAGAGAGAGCAGAGTTTGAAGCGTAAGCTAGACCCATTGCTATCTCCTCTTTTGCTTGAAAACAGAAACGGGAATAAGAGACCCAAGAGGGAGGCTGTGAGAGGGATGCAAGGATGGGTCACAGAGAAATGTTTTCGCCCAAAGCATCTATCTCTCTTTCTCATTCTCCACTCTTCCCTTTCGCGAACACGTACAGGCAAACACGCGTGCAACATCTCCACAAGAGCGGAGATCCTGGAGACGTATGGGTGATTCTATAGAACTTCATGTTGGGGCGTGGCGAAATGCGACGGTTTTAGCCAATGGCAATTCGCGATTCCCTTCAAGTAGAAGGACATTGTGTATATGAGCTTGTATATTTCCCTGCACGTATACGCTGGCTTATACTATACACCACTGCAGCAAAGAGTTAAAGTCGAACGCCATCCAGAAATCTCGAGATTCGATCCTCCAATGCTTGCACATACTTTGCTATTACACGGCCATTGTTATATGCACTATTTTCGTCGACGACGATCGAGCCTCGTCTCATTTGTTGATTGAGTCATTCAAATGCGAGTCGCCGAATCCCTTGATTAATCCCCGATGCAGCAGGATTTGCCCCAGCGAGGGGAATCTCATTTCCAGGGGCCGATCCTTCTTTTGGCGAATCCCAGCGCACACGGTCACTCAATTCTCGCTAATGGTGTCCCGAGTCCATCCAAATCCCATCCAACTGATGCCTCGCGTCGTGACATCGTCGGAAAAAAGGTTCCAGAGGCTTGGTAGCCGCCTTTCACCGGAACAAATGTGCAACCACCTTCGGGGGGTTACCCCTTGATCGACAATTGTCGTCAACAATTTGCATCAAGATGAGGAATTTTTTTTAGCAGAATTTGAGTATTTGGAAATATTGTTCAACTAAATTCGAGGTTTTTGCATTAAAAAAATGGAAGTTCAAGAAGAGAAAATTATATTTTTGAGCGAAATTTGGATTTTTCGAGAGATCCAAGGATTTTCGCTGCAGCAACCCCAGATTTTGCATCAACAAATGGGGGTCCAAGATGAAGAAAATATTTTTGAGTATTTGGCAAATCTATTATCCAATTTTCACCAATGGTTCCCCGAATTCGCAAGAAAAGAGATTCCAGAGGCGTTGGCAGCCATCCATCACTGGAACAAATTTGGAACCAACTTCGGGGGGTCGATTTTTGATCGACAATTGTCAGCCGATCGATCGAAGATCGAGCGTATGGGAAAAATTCCACCATGAAGGTGTAACTCCTCCAGGAGAGTGTGAATTGGAATCGCGACAGGAATTTAGGTCCGTGGGACCTGCAAGAGCTTCGAAATAGTCACGGACTCCTTCCGCACGAAACTCGAAGGTGCGTCTGAAAGATTCAGAGGCGAGTTAATCTCCATTTCTTCGTTCCTTTCCCACAAGGAACCCAAACGTGGGAAAAGAATAACAGAGAAAAAGGGATCAAGAGACATATAGGTGCATACGTTAGATGTAATAGCACTGAGGCATCGAAGACAGATAGATGGAAGAAACATGCAGTGCAGACAGAAAGCCATGGTGGTCTCATTAAACACGAGTCGGTAACGCGACTATGTAATGAGAATCGGTTAATTAGAAGCAGGTAGAGAGAAAGAGAGAAAGAGAGAGAGAGAGAGAGAGTGGTATCACGGTCGTAGAAGTGCATAGGTACGTACGTACGTGTGGGCATGTACGAGACGTCGTTGCATTCGCACATAATGTTAATGTAAGCAACGTTAATCTATTCATACGAGCCAGTACACGATAATTATTATCAGTGCATGTTTCTCTGAACCGATGAATTTCCTTCAGCGCCGGTTCTCGCAATGTGTATTAATTAAACTCATAGAGTCTCAGCAGTCGGATCGGTGGCTTAAAAAAGGAGTGGCGTCGAATTCTGATAAGTATCGAATTCTGCTGCCGAGCTATTGCGAATTTCGATAAATAAAGTTCGTACCGATCGTATGCCACAGAAAAGCAAAAATAATTTATAAAATACCCCACAAAAATAATGAAATAAAGAAAATTAATGGAATTTCGTAGAAAAATAATTAAAACAAAAATACGAATTAGAAATTTGTAATGAATGGTTCTTATTGTTGGTGTTGTTGTTGTTATTATTATTATTATTATTATTATTATTATTATTATGCATTGACATCCCGAGCATGGGAAATTCAAATATCTCGAAATTCGATTCGAGTCCGCGAACGATTTATTGGCACAAACGGCTCATTCTTTAGCGTCACCTTAATGGACTTCGGATTCATCAGCATATCGTGCTACAGGTCATACATATTTGCATGCGTGCATCGGACTGCATTGTTTCGATCGACTCGACGTGTACTCCACCGAAACGAGTGATCGATTAATCGTCCTGAAACGGGCTAAATTTGCAACAACAACAACAACAAAATTGAGGAATCCGATTGAACGGAAACTCAATGTAATTCTGCGCATCGCATGCAGTTCGAGGGTCGGACAGTTATTATTAAATACACGAATGAACCCATTCGCGAATAAAATATTCCAGTTCATTGAGTTCCGGCAGTTTTGGTCACACATGGATGCAAGTAAAGGAAGGAACTGAATCTTGCTGTAAATTTGAGGAAGTTCCTGTCATATTTTTTATCGGGAATGTATAGCTTATATTTTGATATAATATTAGGATATTTTCTTTCTTACTGAAATCTAACATTTTTTAGAAAACAGTGTATCCTGAAAATTAGAAAATTAGTAAATCGAGGATTTTTAATATTTGTTATAGAAATTTCGGTTATACGACTTTTTCTGATGCTCAAAAGTAATGTGTTGCTATTATTGAATTTTCGGGAATGTCTTGGACTTTCCTCAAAATGGGGTTGGACAAGTAATTTCTAGGGGTAATTTTTCCCGTAGAAACGATTCCAAATGTCAAATTTGGTGAAATCGCAGCGGAAGGTGAAAAAAAGTAGGTTTTTTAAGGAAAAATCCTATTTCCCGTGGGATTTCGGGAAATTTAATTAAAGAAATGGATTCCTCGGAAAAAATACATCAGATATGGGTCTCCCGAGGTTAAAAAAAAACTTTCCAAAAATCGAATTTTTTGGGCATACCAACCCCTTCCCCCAAAAATGGGATAAAAATTAAAGTTTCAAAAACGGGTGTTGAACAAGTCATTCCTAGGGGTAATTTTTCCCGTAGAATCGATTCCAAATGTCAAATTTGGTGAAATCTCGGCGGAAGGTGGAAAAAAGTAGGTTTTTTAAGGAAAAATCCTATTTCCCGTGGGATTTCGGAAAATTTAATCAAAGAAATGGATTCCTCGGAAAAAAATACATCGGATAAGGGTCTCCCGAAAGTGCAAAAAAATTTTTCCAAAAGCCGAGTTTTTTGTGTTTAGCTTCAGTTTCAATTCAATAAATTCCCGAGTTACTAATTTTCCAATTTTCAGGAATAGCTACCGCATATACATTGTTCTGTACAAATTTTTTAATTTTTGGGAACCAATTCGGGAAATTTTGTGACACAAAGGGTTAAGATTCGAAACCCGTTACGTATGATTTTCTCGCCTCAGATATTTTGCAGAACCAGCCTAAAATAGATTAGTTAATTGTAGGTTGGGAGACATGGAGGCTGAAGTGACGCAAACATCAGCACATACAGTTACCGTCCGGATTGAAATTGCAGAAAAAAAAGAGATGAAATGATAAGAACAAAAGAAGAATGGCTGTACCGGGAGGACTATATAATATAGTTTAAAGTGACTTGTCAGAGTCATAGATACACCGGTACACAGTAGCTGCGGTTCAACGAAGACACAATGGAAATTAAAAATGCGCCTGGAAGCGAACGAAAGGAAGGAAGTAAACCTGCAGGAATGAACAATCCGGTAGCTACCGAGTCCTGGATTTCAGAATTCCCGACGTGGAAGACAATACCGAAATGCTACAATGCACGATACCGTCATGTTTCAACTCCTATGCGTTCGTATGTGTCCCTATACGTGTGTGGGTGTGTGGAGGATGTCCCTGCAAGGTGGATGATACTTCTCTTAAATTTTCAATCTTTTATCATTTACCCCCAACCCTGCCCGCCTCCTTAGCTTTCAATGTTCCAATTTATACCTACGGAGCGAAGAGCGACACTATAGTGTCTCTCTTTTAGATGTAGGTACTTCGTGGTTTTTATTTTCGTCAGGATTTTACATGGGAATTGTGAAACCTGTGGCGAAGTACCGCTTTTCGAGGTACGTGTAGTGAAATAATAGCGATAATAGTTCCATTGGGGTTTAGTTGGTAAATCCAAGTTGGTAAAGTGCAGGATTTTTAATTTCAGTTTAATTAAAAATTGTTTAACTGATTGTTTATAATTTTTTAGGGGGAAAATAGGAGGTTTCAGATAGAAATTTAATATTTTGGAGTTTGTAAATAATTTGTAAATAAATTCTAAAATGAAAATTTGAAAATGCAACAGTTACTAATTTTTATTACTTTAATTAAAAAATTGAAGAATCAATTGAATAATTACAATACAGATTTTTTAGCTAAACAATTTTTTGAAATTTGATTAAAAAATTCTATATGCTTTATTTTGTTTTATGAATTGGTAACAAAATTTATCAATTCTACCAGGTATGGTTGGCAAATGCAAAAAAGAGAGATTTTGTCACTTTATGTGACAAAAAAGATGAGAGAGCAATTTTCGAAAAATATGCAAGAATATAAAAAATTACAACATCCGATTCTTGATTAATAATGAAAAGGATTTGTAAAATTTAGAAAGAAAAAATATAATAAATATTTCTTCGTATTGAAAATCAGGACAATTAGCAGGAAAAATAATAGAGAGTTCTGAGACAATTTCTTCAAAATGAAATTATCTATATTACAAAATACCAAATTCAAACTGTTTCCAAAAAAATTGAAATTAATAATAATTATTTACTATTTTTTTTGCCGTAATTTTTATTATTTCGACGATTTCTTTTTGTATAAAAAAAATTTTAATATATATAAAATACCTTTTTTTTTTAACTCAAACGCGTGGAATTTTTCCAAAAACGTAATCGACCATGTGGTCAATTTTATTGTAACTGGATAAATTCTTTTCTCTAGATTTGAATTTTTTTCACCATGAGATTGTAATTTTCCACGACTTTCCTCTACTAAATCTACGTGTCTCCCAAAAAAAAACAGTATGATAATTTCAAATTAATTCCAAAAAAATTCCAAAATTCACCTCTTCGCATATTCCAAAAATTTTTATGCAAGAATTTGCATTAAAAAAAAAAGTTGAAAAACGTCAATAGGTGCGCATTAATTCGTTGCAACATATTTCTTTGGTTCGAAAGGTCGGGAAAATCTTTGAAAAGAAATGTATTTGGATGTTGTCGAAGAAGTTTCAGTACAATATCGGTAGAGAAAACAAACGTGCATCGAACGCTTTACTTTTCTCTAGAGATGTTCTCAAACTACATGTAACAACAAAGAAAGCCGAACGCTAAAAAGAAAAGCTGTGCAAGGATCTCGGGGATGGGGCACGTAATAAAACCAATACGATTCAGCTTTTACTTGGTTTCTTCCCTTTCTGTCTTTCTCTCTTTTTTTAATCTTTTATTACAGTGACACAACGTAAGCTTTATTTGAAAAGAAAGACGGGAGAAAAATATATCAATCGCAAATGGAAGTAAGAGTAAAGGGCTGAAGTTTATATGTATGTGGATTATTGAAACTTCCATTCGAGCATTAGTGGAAAGAATAAAGGGAAACCAGAGTTTTCGTGGATCTCCTGAAACAGGAGAATTCTTCTGCTTCGGGATAACGATATTCTTATGGATCGTCTGAAATTTTACGACGGTGAAGGAAATGGTCATCGAGGAAACGGAAATTCTCCTCCTCGGGATGGACAAAAAATGAAAGGAAAAAAAAAATCTTATTCCTCCTTGAAATTGAATTTCGAGGTTCTTTTTTCTGATGTTACTTAATATTTGACAAATATTTTGTACCGAATTTACTAAAAAAAAAATCTTTCTTGTGCGAATTTTTTTAATCTGATTTTCATGCGAAGAAATTTTTCTTTACGATTGAAAAATGTATTTGAGACGAAATTGCATATATAGAAATTTCGAGAAAATCTGGTAAATTAAATTTTGCGAATAAATGGAAAACCCTAGATTCCACTGAAATAAGAAATGGTAGCAAATTGATGGATTTTGCATTTTTTAAAATTTTCTAATTATGAATTTAAAAAAAAATTTTTTAGAAAATTTAAATGTTATTAAAGTTAAGAAAAATAGTGGTAATTTTTGAATATTTTTGTAAAACATCAATATTTGGAAATTTTGCATTTGAAAATTGAGTTTACTTCCGGGACACCCGGTACATAGGGTTTGTGTCTGTACTGTCAACTCCCATTATCTGGCTACCAGTTTCCATTCTTCTCCCCTAGATGGCAGAATGTACACGAAATGTAAAGGAGCTTGTGGTACACAAACGGATCAGGTTTTATCGGATATCTATGTATGGCTAAAATAATGTTTCGTATAAAGAATTGATTCCTCAAGAGAAATTAATTATTATTAATAAAACAGGATAAAAGTAGTAAACTTATTATTATACAAGAAAAAATTGATTTTCAAAAGAAAAAAATTTTTGTTTAAATTAAGGACGATTATTTTGTATCCTCGGCCTCCAAAATAATCGTCGTTAATTATGCATCGACTCAATATTTTACACAAAATACAAAAAAATCCCGAAATTCTAATAAAATTGACTTTCACCACCTGTACCGTGGAATTAAAAATTAGCGAATTTTTTTTGAATAATTTTTCTATAGTTTTCTGTATTTGTATGATTTTGGGTCTCAAAGATACAAATTCCCAAATAGAATATTTCCAAAACCCACTTTTCTACCAAATCCAGTCCAAATATTTTAGAATTTTATTTTACATGCAAATAAAATATGAATTCCCCATAAAACCCTCAAACGAATTATACAATTCTCGAATTTTTCTGTACCTACTCAAAATTAGCTATTCCCCAAATCTCCATCTACGACAATTATCCAAATTCCAAATAAAAAAATACTCCAAAAAAAAAAAGAATTAGAAAATTGGGCTCCAGGTAGAACCTCCCTTTCCTCCCTGTGAGAATAAATCTCTGCTCGTTCTTTTGAACGGTGTCTTTTATTCAGGCCATACCGATTTCTGCTGCTCGCATAGTAAATTCTACTGCTTTGCATGACAAAAAAAATCCCACCAATTTCTCGAGCGAGTTTCATCGCATCTGAATACCGCTTTTTCCTCTTGGTTTTCTTCTGTGATTTTTACCGGCTCTAACTTATTCCAATAAAAGCCGTCTTTCCTTTTGCCGTTACGCCATATAAAGACAGTGGTATAAAGTACAAATGCATTCTTCAAGTGCTCATCAAGTGTTATGTGGGTGAAAAGTGTTCAATTGTTTACAATTAATTCGAATAAAAGACAAAGAGCATAAAACAGGGAAATAATAGCGGAGCTATATATTACTGCATTATTGTACGTGTGCACATTCTCTACCCGTAGACCGTACCTACACACTTTTATTCGCGTTACGATACCTTTCTTCTACTTACAAGCAATCGGCGCATTCGCCGAGGCAATTAAGAAAATTAAGAGTCATTAATTAGTATTCACTTCCGACGACTGACGCACAACACAAGGACTGCAGCCCCAAGAATTTATTCTCCATGCTGTGGGCATATTATACTCCTTTTTAGTACAAACTCTTTTCCAGCTCCCAGACTTCCGTTTCACCATATCATCCTCTTCCGAGGATTTTTTGTCCGCTCGTTAGCAGTCGGCAAGATTTTCTCACCTACTGCTACACTTTTTTTTGCCGCTCGCATTGCGGTACAACCTGTACGCTACTTCCTTTGATATGACACCCGCCTGCTTGCCTGCCTTCCTTCTTTCCTTCTTTTGGATGCTTTCTGTTAATCTATCTGCATTTATCTCTATCAAAATTGGCGATGCCATTCGAAATTTCCTCGTTATTCCCATACTTTTCTGAATATTATTATTATTATGTGGCAGGATTCTTTGCAAATTTTGAGAAATTTGTGTAAATTTAATTGGGATAGAACTTTATAAACTACCAATGTCTGCGAATATTCAATTTTGGATGAATTTAAGCGTGTTTGCAATTTTTTTCCGTATTTATATTGTCCTAAAATAAAATTTATATTGCCAATACTATTATTATTATTATTATTATTATTATTATTATTATTATTATTATTATTATTATTATTATTATTATTATTATTATTATAATATTATATTATATTATATTATATTATATTATATTACTATTTCAGTAAAATTGGTGAGGCCCTAAAAAATCTAGCTATTATTCTTATATTTAAAAAAATAATTTTCTGTGCAATGAAAGTTTGTTGTAATTGAAGAATTATTTTGTACCAATTTTATTAGAAATAAATCCTAAAATAATTCCCATGTGTAAATATTAATGTCTGGGGTGATAGAAGTTTATTAATGATTTTTCTTCATTAACTGTATTGTCTTATACGCGAGAAAAATACCAAACTTATTTTAGAAAAAAAAAATGGGAATGGTCCTACTAATGTGATGTTCCATTAAAATTGATGAAACGATGCAAAGCTTGGCTTATATCCGTATTTTACTAAAAAAACAGTGATATCACGCCGTAGAATTTTTCGCAAATTAACAAATTTGCGAAATTTACACTTATAAAATTTAGGAAATAGTAAATTTATAAAAAAACATACACTATAACGTGAAGATTACCGATTTTTAGGGACCGAGATCGAAATTAGAGCCTATTTTTTTCAGCAACTTTGTCCCAAAAACAGGAAAACGCTCAAATTGGTATCGGATTAAAATGGAAAACCTCGACTTTCGTCGATCAGCATCGACC
The DNA here is from genome assembly GCA_949825005.1 of Gasteruption jaculator. Taxonomy (NCBI): domain Eukaryota; kingdom Metazoa; phylum Arthropoda; class Insecta; order Hymenoptera; family Gasteruptiidae; genus Gasteruption; species Gasteruption jaculator. The sequence continues at coordinate 11,590,518 of OX463763.1, forward strand.
GCCAGGTACGGGCAATCCCCATCCTGGATGATCATACAAAATGCATTCATAAAAGCGCGAGCATTCAGAGCCGTGGAATTTTGAGCGGAATATCTTTCCTTGTAAGAGGATAACCCTACGGAGCTATAGCGGGAGAGGAGCTTTAAAAGCAACTGATAAATAATCGAGGTTCTAACGATTTACATGTGCGTAAAAGAAGAATCTTGATGGTGTAGAGTAATGCTCGCATTCTCTATGCTTACGAATAAAGACAGATGGGAGAGTAAGTGCAGCAAAGAAACACAGAAGAAGAGATGGGTGGAAAAGAGGTAAAGCCGGCTTCGTTTGATGTTGCACGCACACGCCGTAAGAATGGGACATACAGAAGAAGAATATACGTAACGTTCTCAATGCGATGCATGCATTTCGGAAGAAGGACTCTATCGTTTCATTCGCGTGTACGCACATATCTTTGCGAAAACTCTATACGTGCACACCACCTTTCCCCACACTTTTGCATCGCACGTATTAGTAATGTAAGGTATAGAAGTAGTACGTATGAGGCAATTCGTATCCCCGTTTTGTTTACTGGCTTTGTGAGGACATTGTGCACATGCACGCTATCAATTCGTGTGCATACGAGTACCGTGCAGAATGCAGCCGAGAAGTTTCTGCACTTAACGCCAACTTCACAGGAAGAAGCGAGTGTGGTTCCGTGTGCGTGTGTGCATTGATATGCCTCCTTTTTTTCCTCCAATCCACGTGGATGCGAAGGAAACACTTCCGATAATGAAAGGCTCCCGATAACTAATTTCCCGAATGGGAGTCGGATTTTTCGGGGATATGTGGACCAATTTTGTCGATAAAGGAGATGAAGGAATTGCATCTCAAAGGGTATTTGACAACTGGAAAATCGAAGCGGGGATGCGTGGATCGAAGAAGACACACCGAGCGGTGGAAGGAAGGAAAAATGAAAGTAGCTTCAAAGTCGAAAGTGGAGAAAAGTCAATTTTCAGCAGACGCTGAAGGAGCAACTCGATCCGATCCGCGCCTCGAGGAAGCGTGGCTTTTGTACTTGAAATCGCTTCGGAAGATCCTGCAAGTTCGCGATGAAAAATAAACCGCAATTTCGAGGCGTCCTCCAGCGAAGTTATACCGCGGAAACAATTCGAGGCATGCCTTCGTCCTGGAGCCGGCATCCTTCCAGGCAGCACCCGGAAGTTCTATAAACCGGAATAAATATTGCCAGGATTTTATTGACTGCTTTCGGTTGCGCTTTTTTCCCTAGAAATTTCTGGTAATATTATGTCAAAGAAAATGGATCTCTCTAAAATTGGAATTAAACGTAATTTGTAATGAAATTTCTCCAGAATTTATTGGAATTCGCCAGAATTTTATTGACTGCTTCTGATTGCGCTTTTTTGCCCCAGAATTTGCCGGCAATATTATGGAAAGCAAGTGAAAGCTTTTTAAATTAGAATTGAATATATATTTTGTTATAAAATTTCTTCAGAATTTATTGAAATTCGCCGGAGCCTTATTAATTGTTTCTGGCTGCGCTTTTCCCCCTAGAATCTGCTGGTAATATTATGGAAAGCAATTTGTTGCCTCTTAAATCGGAATAAAATATAATTTGCAACACAATTTTCCCAGAATTTGTTAAAATTCGCTAGAATTTTATTGATTATTTCAAAGTGAGTTCTTTTTCCCTAGAATTTGGTGACATTTTCATGGAGGTAATTCCATACAAAATCTATTAAAAAATTCACAAATTTTATAATTCGAACATCTCCCTTTTTTTCGTCCTTTTCTCCATCATAAGAAAAATTCAGGTTCTTCAAAATTTCTAGGGAATTCCTGAAAGTAACATTCCACACCCCAATACGAAATTACGTCACCTTATAAGTTCAAAAACAGCATTAATTTCAGGAAGCATAGAAATTTGCAGTTATATGGCACTGAAGAAATGCAAAAAGCGCATACTGCAATATATATCAGCGTTGTGATGTATCAGAAGAAGGGGTTGGAACACAAGAAGAATGTTTAAAAGGACCAAAGAAGAAGAAGAAGAAGAAGAAGATACATTCTAAAGACCACCCGAAAGAGGGAGAAGTGGATGAAGATTCGATGCTACAGAGAAAACCACAGGCGCCTGTTGAATCCTTTTGGGGGGTCTTCTTATTTCTTATCTTTGCAGAAGTCCCAGAAAACAAGGAGGATTCGAGGCTCATTCCCCGATCGATCTTTACCTAACGATACCATTCAATGGGATGCTTTGAATTCAAATGATTCTATTCAGGCTCGTATGATTTAAATCGACGAGAGGAGCACAAGGGATCTACGAAAAAGAGGCTGCTTCCTTTTCAGCTGGAACGTCAATTAATTCCAGAAATTTATCATCCCTAATATCCCTTTGTTCCTTGGAGGCTCTGCTTGAGTGAAGCTGCGGCTAATAAATGCTCGCTTCCTTCATTCACCGTCTGAATAATTCCTCAATCTCTGATATCACTTGCAAAGTTAAGAAAACGGAAGCGATTTGCTTGAAAAGGAGAGTAGGTACTTGATGCATAGCCCAAATCCCACGTTCACGAGTTGGCTATAGCCAGTCAGTGCATTTTAGTGGACTGTAAACCTTTCCTCGCCGCGCGTGCAAAAGAAACGATGTGAAATCCGTTGAACCCGCATGTGGACCGTATTGTCCCCGAAGAAAACCTATGGTAGTAGGTACCTTAATGTCGGCAGGATGAAAGAAAGGACAGCCTTTGTCTTTTCTTTTCGTGGAGCTACTGCTGCTGCTGCTGCTGCTGCTGTTGCTGCCAGCAAGTAGCAGGCTCTGCGGGTAGCCCTCACTGGCTCCATAGATTAAACGTTATTCATTTTATTTTATTTTTTCGCCCCCCTGCCACCCCGTTCCCTTATTGCACGTCCATTCGCGATCTAATACCAATTCAATTTACAGAAGGAATTGAATGAATAGTTTTCAATCAATGTGTCAAAATCTATCAGTTTTGTTTCACTCTTTTTCCAAATTGGTAGCCTCGGCATGTGTCGATTAGAAAAATTCCCTGCGAGAGTTCTAGCCCCCGATGATTGAAATTTCAATGGGTTAAATAAAGTTTCTCTGATTTCAGCGGAAACGCGGATTTTGTTTTTTTTGTCACTCGCCCCCTAATTATGATAATGTTTTTTTTTCTAGCCTGGCAGCGACAAGCCGAACATTGAGTGGTGCCGCGCAGTACTAGGACCTCACGGTTGAAAAGCGGCACGATTACATTACGTTATACGTGGAATTCGAATGGAATAAATTAAAAACCCTTGAAAAAGGAAAAACTCCTACGGGAAAATGCAAATGGAATCGACGTCGTGAATGCGATGCATGAAAACTCAGTGCCGGGGTTCAATATTTTCCGGTTTTAAAATAACTCGTAAATAATTAGCGGTGGAAGTAATAAATTATAATACTACCCATATTTTCAATAATAATAACAGTAAAATTAATAATTACTAGGTTCCAAGCAGGAAAAATAAAAATTTCAGGTTTTTTACTTCCACTAAAAAAATGTTTAATAATTGTGCCGCCCCACATTTTTTGTTATTTTCAATATTTTCCCGGGTAAGTCAACGAAAAACTAGTTATTTTTTTCCAAATTAAATTTTTCTCCCCAGGAAACTCAAATTTTCTCGTTTTAACGATTATAAATTAAATAATTCCGCGAAAACTAAAAAAACAGGGAAGAAAATGTTCAATAATAATAATAATAGTAGTAAAATAAATAATTAATATGTTCATTATCATTCTCAACAAGATAATTAACAATTTTAGCTTTTCTAATTCCACCAAAAAAAATGTACAATAATTGTGCCCCATATTTTTTGTTATTTTAAATATTTTCCTCGGTAGGTCAACCAAAAACTTTGTCTAAATTAAATTTTCATCCCGAATTTTCCCTGAATCGCTTTAGCAACGATTAGCAATGAAATAATTCCTTGTAAATTAAAAAGGCGGAGAGGAAAATCCGTGAGATGTCTTCACATACATTTTATGGAAGACGAATTCCATTCTTTTCCAAGTATTCCGCAGATTTCACTTAAAATGGAATTAATTACTTGGGAGAAAAGTGCAGACCCAAGCCACTGAGAATAGGAGATATTGCTGCCATGTGAAATAGACAGTAGACAAAGAGCACCTAAGCCAGACGTTCATGAACCAAGACGGACTAACCGTGGTTATCCTAAAGCCCAAAAAGAGGAATCCGCTGGAGAATAAATTTGGAAAGTTTATCGCGAAATCGCATGCCTGCTAATGTCACTTTATTACCGAAAGCTGTAACGAAAGAAGAAGACGACAACTATGCTAACTGTAATCGTACCTTGCACACTCGGTACATAAGACATGCATAAGAAGACGAAGAAGAATAGGAAGAAGAAGTGGAGGAGGTAGTACAAGTGCAGAAGAACTTCCAAATAACCGGTAGCGACGAGACCCATTGTACGACCCACACAGGAAACTTGGAAGTCATAATAATTATTGGCGAACGTAGGAATTATATATTGTGTCGTCGAGTCAGCATGCAACTTGGAGGAATATGCAACTTCTCTCTGACATTTCGTCTGACATTAATAATGTCCTTCCTTCCTTCCTTCCTACTCCTTTTTTTTTCTTTCTTTCGTTTGGGAGGGTACCGTCGTGGTACCAAACCATTATTCCCAGAACTATTCTAAAATTGCATAACGTTGCTTTCCAATTTGAGCTGAAAATCACATCCCTAATTCCGTGACTCAATGCCAGAAATGTCCTGGAAAAAAGTGGACAGGCTAATAATTTTGCATACCACCGACGTCCAGAAGACACCAGAAGGAAAATCCTTGCTTCTTAAATTAATTATTCCAAAAATCTAAGCGACCCCAAAGTGCAACTGTAAAATATACAAGTAGAGGAAAAAATAAGTAGGCGCCAAATTAAATTTGTCCCCTGGGTCCTTGAATTATCAGAAAAAATGCAACCCGAGCCAATTAAAAGAGCGTCCAGTGAAAGGAAAAAAATACTGAAACCGGTATTGAATCAATCAACCGATCTCCAATGTCGATTTTGCGCTGCACAGGCTGGCATTTCGTGCGAATAGTTTTAATAGTGCCGTTAAATGGGCCATCCTGTGCGAGTGTATGATACCGGAGTCTTAAAGTTACATGCAAATACTTAGCAACGTTACGACAGATTGCGTGTTGTTTGAAACATCACTGTTTATGAATTATGTCATGACAAAGTAGGGAACTTGTCTCGTTAGTGGTATTGCTATCTATCCAACAAAAGTACGTATACGTATAAATTTATACCGAAGCGCGGGACTCCCAATCCTGGGATTGTGTACGTATATTCCCATTGTCGGAAAAAAAAGTATAGGGAATCTCAGCAGCAACGTTTACACGCAAGTTGTGATATTAACGTTAAGAAACATTTAATTTGAAGAGAAGTTGGAAACACGCGATTTACATTATCCTCGTTTACAATCTCTCAGTGCTGTCTGGGCTTTTGTGATTTTCAACATATCAAATCCGCCGTTGGAATAAAAAATTCTCCCATACAAGGGTAATCCTCTCAAAAGTAACGGGTTTTACTACTGATAGCGTGCTGGAAATACGTCATACGTGTGGGGAGAAAAAGTAGCTCTCATCTATTTCACCAGTAGCCTGGTGTCCATAAATAAAGAAATATTTTTCCATGTGAAACAGACGTTCAATTATTTCCTATGTATATATGTATACGTGTATATACAATATTCCTTACCAAAACTAGAAAAACGCTGGATTGAAAAAGAAAATCGCTGCGAGCGATACTGATAACGGGTATACTTGGAAACACGTCACATGTGGGGAGAAAAAGCAGCTGTCTTGAAATATAAAAAAAATGTCTATAAAAATAACGGATATTTCAAAACTAAAAAAATATCTGCTGGAAAACAAAATTTTATCACAAACAATTCCAATTTATTCCATACTCGCCTTTACAATTAAATATCCCTAATTTGTTTTTATTAAAAAGATACTCTTCTACCTAACAACAGAGTGGATTTATTTAAAAGCAGCTGTCTCAAAATATGAAAAAGATACCTATAAAAATAATGAATATTCTAAAGCTCGAAAAACATTTGCTTGAAAAAAAATTCGGTGACAAACAATCCTAATTTATTTCTTACTAGAATTTGCAAATAAATATCGCGATTTTTTTAAATTAAAAAGGAGCTGTCTTAAAATATAAAACATGTCTGAATATTTCAAAACTCGAAAAATATCTACTTGAAAAAAAATTTATATCACAAACAATTCCAATCTACCCCTTACTCGCCTTTGCGATTGAATATTGCTAATTTTGTTCTATTAAAAATATATATACTTTTCTACCTAATAACAGAGTGGACTTATTTACAAATTTGTTTGGAAATTGCGTGGATGGAGGACAATTAGCTGCATGCAAATGTTATTTGTATTCCGTATAACCGAATACAGAACTGTAAGATAATAGGAAACGGGAGATATACCTGTAAAGGATCATTAGATTGAAATAAAGCTTTTTGAATAATTTAAATTGATACTACAGGGGCTAATAGTTCATTATTTCTTTTGACATCGGGGGTAATGTCCTCCTAACCGGGTATTTCCATTAATATGGTCGCGATGCTACATAAAATCGTACATAATTTCCACTAATATCGAATTCTAATGTCAGCCTTCGTTTCTGCGAGTATATAGAGCATAATAATGAGCAAGTAAGGGTTTAAAGTCGAGTCGAAATGACATAAATTAGTCAGAAGCACTGGGAGGAATAAGTGCTAAGAATCAGAGGGATGTGCCGTCTTTTCCCGTATGCAGGGAAAACGTTGGGCGGTAAAAATTATCGCATAAAACGGTACCAATTTGATGACTCAGAACTGCAACTCCCATACACTAGTAGTCTACAGTATTTTTCAGTAAAAAGTTTTTAGAGGTTTTGTGTTCATTTAATATTTCTATTTTAAGGGAAATTTCCAGGTAAATATTTTTTTACTTGAGAATACATTCAGAAGAATATTTTTTAAACGTTTTAGATTTTAGCAATAATTGAATTCTCTGAATTTTTAAAACATTTGGCTTCCAAATCTTTTATCGAAATTTTTTTGAAGGTCGAGAAGGATTTCTGCGAGTTTTGATAATTTTTTAAATAGAAAAATTGGCTAACAGGTGTTTGGGAAGTAAATTTTTTAAATCATTGGATTTAAAAATAATTGAATTGATATTTCGACCGCAAATTAATTGAAAATATTGTATCTAAAAATTTGGAAATTCATGGTTCAAGGAATTTTTGGAAATTTAAGAACAATATTGAATTTTTTTCCACTGCAATTTTTTCTAATAGAGAATAGACCTTCTACGGGACGATATTTGTCCAGAATTAAAGGATATGTCATTAAGCAGCAGGGAAAAGTTTGCCGAAGTGTTTGCAAAAGGGAAAAAAAATAGATTAGGGAAGTTCGTGGAACTTTTTAATGAGCGTTTCAAGGTTGGCAGTAGTTGGAGACATTGTCAAGATTCTAATTTTCGAAATTCACACGGTTAAACGGAAGAAAATGCTAGGGACTAGCAGCGAAAAGAGCAGCTGCTTAGTTTAGTTTGCCGTCAAATAGACAGAAAACTTAACGGCCGTCTGTCACGAGACAATCCCTAAAAGAAACGTGACTAAACCACACGAAGGGTTGGAAGTCTAAGAGCGAAGGTAAGACAGAGAGAAAGAGGGAAAAGGCGGAAGAGAAAAAAGAAATGTTTAAGGAAGAAAACAAGGAAAGTTTGTGTCCACCTTCATATTCGTCATTCTGAAACCGATGGTGTACCGATAAAATACTACCCTCCGCCTCCCTTTTCAAGTTCATCTTTTGTCTTGCGTTTGACTTTCAAGTCTCGTCCAAGAATTGCTGGTAGACGCTCGAAAGAGAGCAAGGCTCTAGGAAAAATGATAAAGTGAGGGCGGAATTAACAGTTGCATGACACGCAATTTCGCGGGTCCTGCAGACATTTCGTATATTTTAGTAGCATGGATGAGGAAAAAGAAATTCAAACCACCTTCCAGTTGTCTTCTCAATCCGACAATCGTGAGTTTCTTGGATTAAAAGACCGTTTTCATGGGTTTCTTTATATTATAGATAGCACTATTTTTTGTCATTGCTGGTATGCGGTTGTTTTACCCAAAAAATCGACTTTTAGAACCAACTTTTGGGAATTTTGCGGGAGACCCTTATCCGATGTATTTTTTTCCGCGGAATCTATTTTCATTGTCAAAATTCCAGATTTCTTAAAGGAAACACGATTTTTCCGCAAAAACCCTACTTTTCACCAACCCCCGCTAGGATTTCATCAAATTTGACCCTTGGAATCGTTTCTACGCGAAAAATTACCCCTAGCAATGACTTATCCAACCCCATTTTTGAAACTTTAATTTTTACCCCATTTTTGGGGGAAGAGGGTAGGTATGCCCCAAAAAATCGACTTTTGGAAAAATTTTTAGCACTTTTGGGAGACCCATATCCGATGTATTTCTTTTCGAGGAATCCATTTTTATTGTTAAAATTTCCGAAATCCCATGGGAAATACGATTTTTCCACAAAAAACCTACTTTTTTCCACCTTCCGTTGGGATTTTATCAAATTTGACCTTGGCAATCGATTCTACGCGAAAAATTACCCCTAGAAACTACTTGTCCAACCCCATTTTTAAAACTTTATTTTTACCCCATTTTTGGGGGAAGGATTTTGCCCAAAAATTACGGAAGATTATTCTTATGGAGGGTGTGATTAAAAATTCCGCTGCTTTCTTGAAAATTCTATCACAAATTGCCAGAATTGTTCAATTTTTATCGACACAGAATATATTAATAATTGTTTTTCAAAAACATAAATTGTTGACTTACCGACAAAGTGATCGTGCCAAGCTAAGACGCTGCATAAGAGAGCCAATGTTTTTCCACTTCCTGTAGGGCTTTCCAACAGGCAGTTTTCTTCCTTGGTGCATCCTTGAATGACCTATAATTAGAAAAAATACAAAAAATCTCGGGTTAAATCTGAATTTAAAAAGTTGAGAACAGGTTCAACAAAAATTAGAAGTTAAAAAAAACACAGAAACTACAGAAATTCTCACCTTATTCATGACTGCGATTTGACACGAGTAAGGATCCACTGGAAACTTCACGTTGACTCCCGAGATGACGATACTCTTTTGCTTAACATCGTCATCCAACGTATTATCAGCAGCGGAGTTACAATCCTGCGAGAAGTCGTCGTAACTACCTTCGCCCATTGCTCTGAGTTGGGATTTATCGGCGCCTCCAAGAAAGCGTTTCGGATTCCACTTTGGAGCATGAGTATCGGAATCAATGCTGTCTTTTGCTTTCTTCGTCCAAACATTTTTCCCAGCTTTTGTTTTCCAATTAAACATCCCTTTCCTTTTTTTCTCATTTTCTGGGCAACTGTTGGAAGACTGGGGATCTATCGACTTGGAAGTCGAGGCTCGAAACCCTGAATCGTCACCAATTCCACCAGTTTCTTCTGAAAATATTGTTTTTTTCTTGAGAATGTTCTTCGACTGTGCACTGTTTATTCCATCAGAGAGTGGTAGGGAATCAGTCTCGGAATCGCTATCTTCTAAAAAGATTGTTTTCTTCTTAGGAGTCTGTTTCTGAACAGGGTTTGTCCCGTTACTCGTCGATCCAGAACTTCGATCGCTCGACTTGGAGGTAAAAGTCGCTTTTACAGAAGGATTAATTTTCTTTGCCAAAGACGACGGTTGGAAGACTCCATCCTCGTCATCGCTATCACCTAAAAAAATTGTTCCCTGTTTAGGAAATGTTTGCCTTTAGCCGCAACCAAAATTATATTTTTTTTTGTTACCCCAGAGTTTTGTACCTTCATCCGAGATGACGATAGTTTGGGGAATTACAGTTGATCTATAATTCTGCATTTCAGAATTTTTTAAAGCTGCTTTGGTTCTTTGATCTGAACGAATGTCACTTTCAGTGGCAATGTGTTTGTTAAATTCGAATAACGTTCGTTGGCTCGGTGGAGACAAAACATTAGAAGACGAGGACCCTAGAGGTTCTGCCGATTCGTCCAAACTTTCGTCAGTTATAGCATCAAATGCCGATTTATTACAGTCGTGTAAATTGTCTCCTTCTATGTTCATATTTTTCCTCTGGAGGGAATATTTAAACTTTCTGCGAAGGACAGAGAAAATCTTTTAAACTAAAGGTGTATGTATTCTGGATAATGTGAAGAAATTTATTTATGTTCGTAATTTGTTACATTACATAAGATATTTCTAAATTTATTTGTAGGATCTTCAGGTTTTTTCAGAGAAAAATAAATTATTGATATTAATTTTTTTTATTTTTAACACGAGTGTCCTAATATTACAATGTTTATCGATCCGATATATATTCAGAACCATAGAAATTAGTGTACCGATTCTCTTGAATAAAATAGCAGAATTAAAGATTTCAATAAATCTTTAAGAACACAACAAAATAATTCTTAGACAATTAGGATCTCAAAGAAATTAGGAAACCTGTTACAAGGGATACAAGTACCCAAAACATAACCTCAAAACCTGTCAATCCTAATTTTACTTTTTCTGGCATTAATAAAAAATGAATTTGAGTCGGTACAATTGAAATTATTAGAAAAACATGCTAAGAAACGCAATTAGAAGTTTCAACATATATTGCATTATCGAAATCTATTAATTCTATTTTTCATAATTACCATTTCCTAAAAAAGAAACAAAGACAATTAAATTATATCATGAAATTGATTATCAATAATTGATTTTTGGTTTTGTTATTGTTTCGCTTTCGATTCATAAAAGCATTGTTTTTGTCCTGTCTCATACTCAATCCGTGTATATACATATATATATACACACACACACTCATATCTATATATCATGTACGGCCGGCAAAATCACAACAGATGTGTAAACATAACCTCAAAAGCGAACTCCACCTTCTTACACATACCTCGTAGGTGTGCCGGGGTCCTGATACTTGTGTTTGAATATCGTATAACACACGACGATGACTGCACTGAGGAAAAAGATGATCAGCATCACATGCAACTTGCAAAAGGTAAAATTAACGATATGCACTGGTTTTCATCGACAGTTCCCGCTTATTTTCACTCAATTTTTCGCGACAATTCGATTTCGTTGAGTTCTCACCCTCCCAGTTCTATTTCCTTCGCACTTACACTGACACTCCGTTGTTTCGGAACTCGATTGTAGTTGCCGTGAAAAAATAATAACAAACAAAAAAACAGTTCTTACAAGTGCGGATATTTATAAAAGAGCGTGCGCGCGCAGCTTGGCGGGATTCGATCTACCCAACAGCTACTGGCGGAAAATGGATATCTTGTTCAAATCCCGCAGAGATTAGTCTGGAAAGTAAACAAAAGTAAACATTTGGTTTTTATTTGATTTGTGAGATGATAAGTGTGATAAGCAGAAAGTAAATAGGAACCGAGGAATTTATTTGCTTCCTTTTCTTTACGAATCTGCTTTTATAATTTATTGCGTGTAGCGTAAAAAAACGAAAAGAATAAATGTAAGTAAATTTATAATCTGCCGTATTGTTTCAAGTATTTCTAAATTCCGTGGTAGCATTTTTAGGTTATGTTGAATAAAAATCTATACATATTTTGTAAATTTGATACAAATTGTTTAGTATTTTTATGTTTTTCAAATTTATTATATCAAAATATAAAATGAATTAAAATATTTGTTATTAATATAAATTCAAAAGTAGTTTCTTTCTGGAATTTCAATAACTTCTGGAATTCCATGAAAACTCTTGTTTGTCGTCGAAATTTTTATTCGATAAACGAAATTTCTCCAATTTTCACGCAATATTTTTATTCCTCGGCTGACGTTTAGTAAATCTGAAATATTAAAATTTTTTTCTATTACAGTGTATAAACGTATACGTGACCACGTAATAGATATAACTTTGTGTAACGAGCTGTGAGTTATGTATATACCGGGAACGATCTACCCATAAAATATATGACAAAAGAGGGTGTATGCTATATCGAATTGTTATCGTGAAGTGTGCCAAATTGCGTGTAACACCCTTCCTCAAGTAGTAGCAGTAGCATACAAAATGATCCTCGAGGATTCAATGTCACAAAATAATTCAGTTTACGAACGAAAATCCTTCTTCCCTTCATACATGTAGAAATATTTGAAATTTACGTGTTTCAGATTTACTACTTGGAATATATATATATTATACATATAGTATATTTTCTCAACACACGTCTAATCTGTTTTTTAAAAATACTTAACTTACTTGTGTAAAAAAATTCGCTATTTATATAATAATTTTGTTAAAAAAATTCTGTATAATAAAAATTTTTGTAGCAAAAATTTGAATTCAAAATCTATAGAAATCAGGATAAATTTTACATTATATGGAAATTTCTATTTTTTTAATGGAAAAAATCCAATATTAAGAAAAATACTCTGGATTCTAAAGATTAATAATTTGCAGTTTGACAAATGTTTTTTACTTCAGCACAAATCCTCGATTATTGATTTAAATTGTTCTCTTGAAAAATTTTTCCATAATTTATTTTTTCAAATTTTCCTACAATTATTTTGGTGAAAAAACATTGTTTTAGAAATTGAAGTACATGAAGGAAACATATTCGCATTTAAAAAAATTAAATATAATAATATCCATCATTTTCATGAATTCATGCAAATCACATTTTTAAGAAGAACAATAAAAGCCTGCATAAAAAATATCTAAATTTGTGTCTTTTAAAGAACAATGTTCTGAAAAAAGAATCGACATAGTTTTGGTACCCATAGAAGTCAACGTAGGGTCTATGGTGTCCTGTTATGTTTTCAGCCATTTAAAAGCCCTAACAAAAAAATTTTAATTTTTTTTGTTAAAATAGAATTAAAAGAAAATTTTATTTTCAATAAACGAAAGTCTCCGTATTATCTCTTAAGTGTTAAAAAAAAACTTCGAAAAAAAAAACTTTTTTTGAAATATGCTACCCTTTGTAACATGAAATAAAACATCGAATTAACAAAAATCCCAATTTATTGGGCTATTGACGTAGATAATCTTGACATCCCCCGATAGTAAATTTTACGGTTTCGGTTTCCGCCGTATAATTTCCGCAATTTTCGTCTCCTGGCGCACGGACAATCGGGAGATACGAAAATACGCGTTTGCATTGTACATATAAAAACAGGTCCAATTGACCAAAAAAAGATGAACCCCCTCGAAAGATAATCTTCTCTCTAATCTCTCGTTCGCGTAAGTCGCGTGCGTGTGTGTAGCAATAGTATCCCGTAAAATGCGTGGATGGATGTCCGTCCCAGGCGCAGCGTATCTAAAGTCCACCATACGTATACTGGACTTTAGATACGGTGGTGCGGGCGCACGAAAATATGAAATATAAATAAAACATATTCTTTTGCGGCGTCTCGTGCAATAAAAATGTGGGGAGATAAAGGGGATGTGCAAAGAATACGAAATGTGCTGGAGGTCCCTTGTCGGACAAGACGGCTCTCCCTCTCTGTCTCTCGCTCTCTCATCCCGTAAGGATGGAAAAGATGCAATGTGTATAAAGAATAAAAGACGACAACATCAGAAAGACTCTGAATATATACAGACGAGGAGAAGAAGAAGGAGAAGAAGAAGAAGCGGTGATTGCTGGTCACAAGCCGAAATACGTATTCTTATTCATCTCTATGTACCGAGATGGGAAGCAAGGAAAGCGGGAGAGCTGTATTTTATATTTTACTTCGGTACAATGGACCGATTTTTCATGCGCTCGGAAAAAACTAACGAGTGTATGGGTATTCTTGCAAATTAGGCCGCAGACATTGGTCAGTTCCGGAATTAACGTTATTAGCTGGACCCGAGGCTCCTCTTCATTTTCTTCCCCCGGAAGGGATTGCAATTAGCTTGATGCATAATTAATGACGATTATTTTAATGTTGTTCCGTGAAAAATAATCGTCCTTAATTTTGCAACTGAATTGAATTTTGCAGAAATTGGAAAAAGTCAAGAAAATTCTAAATTCAATTCTCTATTTTTTTTGTTGAAAATTATAATACAATATAGAAAGAGAGTTTTTTTTGTAAATTTATAAAAAAGAGTTCCGCGATAAATTTTTTTGAAATTCATCATTTGCGGAAAAGGGTAAAAATTTCTCTACATTCATAAAATTGCCAGTTCTCCATTAAATTTACAAAATAATTATTTTTTTTCATTAAATAAATATAAAACGTATGAATTCCTTTAATTTCCACTGAAAAGCGAATTTCATAGAATTCGTTTTATTTGTTAATTATGCCGCTGCGAGAGGAATTTCCTTCCATTGAAATTCGCAGCAGCTAAAGAGTAGAAGACTCCGATATTGAAAACTCGTTAATCTCCTCGGGTTCCTAAGGACTCTCATAGCGGACGGTTTTATTTTTTCACAAAAAAATTCACGGGAACGTGAATGATAACAACAAATTACGCCGTGATATACGAGATCTTCTGTGAACTGAAACCTCCTCGAATAATATATTATTGAAATTATATTTTAGCATATTTATTATGTTACTTTACGAATTCGTGGCACGAAAGGTACATAAAAATATTTATGTAAGGAGTGTTCGGGTAAAAATTTGAAAAGTCACCGGTTGAGGAAACAAGCCGAGGGCAAAAGTTTCGCATCGAGACGTTTTTAAAGATGTTATATTTTTTAGTTACAAATAATATTTTAATCGTACCATTAATATTTTAATTTTTTAATATCATAAAAGGAGATTTTTTTATATTCACAATATTTTCATTATTATTACTATTGTTATTATTATTATTATTATTATTATTATTTTTATTAATAGATACCTGTAACGATCCTAATCTCATTTTTTAATAACGTTTCTTCCGTTCTTTTTTTTTGTCTAAAATAACGAAAGTATTATAGGTACCTTTTTCATCTGGGGAATGTGAAGTATTTAACGAGATATCTATCTCATGAATATTAATAGACAAAAGTGTTAAGTAGTTTTCTATATATGAGAACGATTAAAGCAAGTTTCTCATAAATTCCGATCGTTAGAAACCGAGAAACAAGTTCAGGTGTAAAATTATTCTTCCTTAATACAAAAACCTTCAAAGGAATTAAGAAATGTTTGACTCATAAATATTGAATTTGAGTTTCAACAACACAGACACGATTCCTCGTTTCCTCGTGTTATTATCTATAACAAGTTTGAGAGTTTTCACAATTCTATGCTCTCTTTCTTTTGGAATCCGAAAAGTGGTGTTTTTTCAGCCTGATTGAGACGTTTGTCGAATACCGTAATTATGTAAAGTTGTACATCTGTGACTTCGTAATTTGGTAATGTAACTCTCTTATATAGAAATTCTGTGACGATTTAATTTCCTATCGTCGTTATTTTTCACTGTTACAATTTTTGATTCAAATTCTAATGTAGTGATATTTTAAGTTACTGTTATTGCAATTTTGTAATTTACCTATATCAAATATTCGATTTTTCAAAACAATTTTTTTATATTTTCGGGGGACCCATATCCGACGTATTTTTTCCCGAGAAACCCATTTTCATTGTCGAAATTGCAGATTTCTTACGGGAAACACGATTTTTCCTCAAAAAACCTACTTTTTACCAACTTCCGCTAGAATTTCATCAAATTTGACCTTTGGAATCGGTTCTACGGGAAAAATTACGCATAGAAATGACTTGTCCGAAATACGTACGAAAATACAAAATACGTACATTTTTACCCCATTTTGGTGGGAAGGGGTTGGTATGCCCACCATTTTCGACTTTTGGAAACTTTTTTTTTAAACCTTCGGGAGACCCATATCCGATGTATTTTTTTCCGAGGAATCCATTTCTTTGATTAAATATCCCGAAATCCCGCGAGAAATAGGATTTTTCCCCCAAAAACCTACTTTTTTCCACCTTCCACTGGGATTTCATTAAATTTGACCTTTGGAATCGATTCTACGGGAAAAATTACCCCTAGAAATGACTTGTCCAACCCCGTTTTCGAAACTTTAATTTTTACCCCATTTTTGGGGGGAAGGCCAAAAAAATTCGACTTTTAGTTATTCAGACTACTAGACCATTCCTCTTTTTCCAGGACGTGTCGCTGCTCGAGACAAGAGGCCATAGTCATCCATTTCCAGGGGGTTGTTGATTTTCATCCCTTCTCGGCGGACGAGGAAAATTCGTCTTGTTAGAATCGCTCTGCGAATGGACGTAAAATGAAATAGCGATTGGGAGAAACAAGCCGAAGGAGGAAAGCCGAAAGGAAACTGAAGAAACGATTTCGTGTGAGTGTAATCTCGCAGAGTCCAATGACAAAACTAATGTCCGATGACTAAGAAGGAGTAGTACAAGGTAATAGTCATAAAGCAACCGTTATCACAGTAGCTTAATTAAGGCGTGGCGGCGACTGCTGCATCTGTGGGAGAGGCTGATATTGCCATGGTGCGTCTAGGTCTTCGTTTTCGGGGGTCACTATATTATATACCTATTCCGTCGGTACTATCTATTGACTTGTTGATAAGATAAGAAGGTCATCCGCAGGAGATAGTCATCTGTTTGGCGGAACACCAAACTTTTTGGCCATCCCTCGGAGGAGAGCGACCATATGCGACCTTCTTCTTATCGTAACCGGCGTGTTTCCCCTATTTTCTATTGCAACTTCGCACACGAACATGCGAGCGGAACGTGCAGGGACGTCCTCCTCCACCCTAGTGTTCGTTTAAAGAGTGCTGCTGGAACTAAAAAGAAGAAGCTCAAATTGACTACACCTATGTCCACACATAGGACAAGTAAAACAGAAGAAGACTCTCTCTCATGCTGGCGGTAAGGGTGGGTCTGGGTCGCGACGATGCGAACTACCCCCGGACCATACAATCATCCCAGTTCGCCTCCGTGGATATCTTTTGTCCAAATTGCTCCGTTAAAACCATCGAATTTTCTCGGGGACGTAACTGTTAGTGATTATATTTATATCGTCATGTCTCCGTAGAAGTCTTTGCAAAGTGTTCAATTTCTTTTATGGGAGATTCGTTGCTTTTCCTTGTGTCCTCCCTCCCCTGATTTTTGGAAAATCGGTTATTCCGAGAGACAAATTAAACTGTTTGCGGAGAACAAAGCTAGGACGTAGGGTGAAAATGTTTTCGACCAAAGAGAGGTACCATTTTTTTTCTGAAAGAAGTTTTCGAATTTTGTAGGAATTCAGAATTTCTTTAAATATGTTTACGCATAATATTTGAGAGCTTTTAATGAGAGATTTTCTCTTTTACTATTATTGATGATTTTACGAATTTTTCGTGTAAGAAAAAAATCGAATTTTATTCATTTATTTATTTGTAGAAATTTAAATAATAGAAACTTTGAAGAGATTCATTTACGAATTTTTCTAGTATAAGTTTGCCAAGTAAAATTCTAGAAATTGTATTTTCAAATATTTTAAAACCTCTTTTACTTTTTATATAAATATTTGTTTCTCTTATTTTTTATATAACATTGTAAAATATATTTTTTATTTTTTATACGAATTTGTAAAATATTGTAAAATCGAAGAGAATGTTTTTTTGTGACACACGAGAGGATGATAATTAAAAAACCTAATTTTTCATATTAGCTTTATGTTTGACAAAGCAATTTTCACTATCAGTGACGCTAAATACATACCATGATTTTATCCATTTCCCTAGTATCGCATTTAACTGCAATCATTTTTGATTTGTTATACAGCAAATGGATTAAAGACAATAGTTTTCCTCCAGGATCAAGTAAAGTACACATAAGAGTGGTTAAAAGACATCGATCAGATGTGATCATGGTAGAATTAGCCGTCCCTTACAGATCCTGTGACGTTTTCACCCTCATCACTTCTTTTTCCATTTCAGCAAAGTTCGAGTTCAATTCTGTTAGACTTTTCTACGTTCTTTTGTACCCATTCAAAGCGTGGGTGTATGAAAAGTCAATGTTTCCCTTTTTTTCCCATTTCTTTCTTTCAGAAATCACTATTTTACGTCAATGTATTGGTAAAAATATTGTGAAATTTCATGCCGAAAAAAACCCTATCGGTTTTATTGGGAATCGATCTAGCGGCTATTAGAATTTGCGGGTATTGAAACTATTTCGAAAAGAGCGCAATCATTCTGGTTTGAATTTACTAGAATATATTTGACACTTTTTATAGAATAAATAGAACATTTTATTTTGAACTATTAAAATTTCTGTTTAATAGCAAATTCAGAATTTTTTTAATTAAAAGATTGAAAGGGTAAAATTTTGAATATTATTGATTTAGTGCATAATTAACGACGATTACTTTGCTGGAATCGTACCAAAATAATCGACGTTAATTATGCACACCAATACAATATTAGTTTGAGATTATTTTATAACTTCTATAATATAGAAATAAAATTTTACAATGGTTTTTATAATAATAAAACAGACCTTACTATGTTGCATGAATTTTTATGGCATATGTCCACGACACATTTATTTTGCAGCCTAATAATATTTTTTGTTAGGTTCCATAAAATATAATGGCATAGTAAAATTGACTATTTTTTCATTTCCCGATGTAACATGTCTGGGGCGGAGTGTTGTAAGAAAAATGTCCAAAAATGGCAAAATCGCGTCGCATCTATGAAACGACTCGAGTTTCATAGAAGTTTGTGGTATTTTTTGCACCATAAAGATATAACGTCGTAGCAAATTAATCGGGCGACAAGTTAGGAAACGTGTGATTTAATAAAAAGCTTCCCCTTCTGTATGGCAGACGGAATCCCCGTCGAGTAATAAGTTTAGTTTCTACGGTGAAAACCATAAAACACTGTAGTAGTCTCACAGCATGATCCGGCATTCGCGGTACTCAAATTTAAGATGTATATGTACCCAACATCTACCCTCCCAATATTATGGTTTTCCCTTTTTCTCGTATATTTATATACCCAAGTAATATGTTCCCTTCACCCAGAACAGTGGAAATCGGAAAATAGGGAATTTCGTTGCATTGCTGGAATTTTTACAATCTTACAGGAAATTCTACCGGCTCGTGGAGAAAAAATTACAGTTTTTATGGTAAACTTCGTTATCTGCATTGTAGAAATCACCATAAAAATAATTCCCTAAATTCCGAAAGTTACTATAACATTGTTGAGAAATTTTTCTACGCTTTCAAATAATAGATATGGTAAAATTTACCACATTGTAAAAATCGGTGCAAAAACAATCGTCTAATTTATTCAAAATAACTTGTAATAAATTAATTTTTCAAAAATATAATACATGGAAATTATTATAACACAGTCAAAAATATTACTAAGCATTGAACTTATAAAAATCACAGTTGGACGGTAAAATTCGCTTTCTATATTTTCAAAGATACTGTAAAATTAATTTTTTCTACAATAAATTACTATACATAGTATAGTAAATAAGAATTTTACTATTCTATAAAATAATATAAATTAAATTGCAGAGAATGACCGAACGATTCCTGGGAACGGGAAATCCCCTTTCTTATATATCTCGTTACCGAAAATAAAATTTCCTTTCGTATAGTAAAAATTCCAGGAGTGCACTAAAAATGACAATTTTCTTCTGATCTTCTCCGGGTCTCTCGCCAATACATTTAGGAGAAAACTGCAGCATCAGTTAGTGCATGTGGAAGTTATTAGGGTAGATATGATTTCGTTTCCGAATTTCTCTGAGTATGAAAGTGACTAAATTTGAACCCCCGAAGACAAGAAGGCAAAACTGCTGCTACCACCGCCAATACTATTACTACTATTATTACTACTATCGCTACTCCACGGCGGCAGCAGGTTAAATGGCCGGTACAAAAAAGACATAAAATAAGTTATAATTTGGCGCAGTCGGCGTCACGGTGTTCAATGTCCTGTGTGATCACTGTACTTTCACTCGAGTGAACATTATCCACTACATACTACCCTTATATGGAATATGTGTGAGAGAAGGAATGAAATAGACGAAGGAGAGGAGAGATCCTTCTCTCTTTTCCCTACACTGCGATATCTCACTCTCGTTTTTCCTCTCCTCTCCTTGTACTTTTGCTATTTGCTGCCGGAGCGAGGGGGTGCCCATGGAAGGTCTTTTTGAGAACCATCTCCTATCCTATTTCAAATTAATTGTAGGGTCGTCGTATCAGGGGACAGAGGTTACTCAACTATATCACTTGCTGGCTGAGTAATTGAAGAAAATGGGAAGAAGCAATTCTTTCCTTTCCTTTTTTCCGAATTTGATATCTTTCGGGATTTCTTTGGAATTCAGTTTTTTTTTTGTAAATAGAGAAATCTTGAAATGGAGCTACCGCGTTTCAGGGGAAGGTGGAGTTTAAGTGATGAAGCTCTTCCCGATGTTTGATTGGGGTTGATTTGAATTCCTAGCATTTGCACTGAAAGATTAAGATTCTAAATATTACTAAACCTACACCAAACGTGAAGCTTTTGTTATTTTCGTTTTTATTTATTTTTGCTTTTTCGCTATTAGAATTTTTTATTCGAATTCTAATGTAGTGATGTTTTAATTTATTATTATTGCAATTTTTTAACTCTGTAATTTTGCATCGCGATAAATTATCTATATTCCAATGTTACAATGTTGCAACTTATTGACATTGTAATTTGGTAATTTTCCTATATCAAATATTCGATTTTTCAAAAAAATTTTTTTATATTTTCGGAAAACCCATTTCCGATCTATTTTTTCCCGAGGAACCCATTTTCATTGTCAAAATTCCAGATTTCTTACGGGAAACACGATTTTCCTCAAAAAAAACCTACTTTTTTCCAACTTCTGCTGGGATTTCATCAAATTTAACAGTTGGAATCGATTCTACGGGAAAAATTATCCCTAAAAATGACTTGTCCAACCCCATTTTTGAAACTTTTTTTATCCCATTTTTGGGGGAGGGGGTGGGTGTGCCCAAAAAAATCGACTTTTGGAAAACGTTTTTTCCCAACCTTCGGATGAGCCATATCCGATGTATTTTTTTCCGAGGAATCCATTTATTTAATTAAATTTCCCGAAACCCCACGGGAAATAGGATTTTTCCTTAAAAAATCTACTTTTTTCCACCTTCTGTTGGAATTTCATCAATATTGATTATTGGAATCGATTCTACGGGAAAAATTACCCCTAGAAATGACTTCTCCATTCCCAAATTTTTATTTTTACCCCATTTTTGGATTCAGTAATCAACCATATTAAAAAAATTAAAATTAATCTTTTCTTTCCTTTTTTTAAAGTTCGTCATTTTTCAGATAAGAGTTCAGTAATTACTACCACACCTTAGAACTTGAGTAGCAAGAAAAAGTACTTTTATCATCCCAAACGAGACAAATTGTCATCCGAGAAAGTTTCGGCAATAAATGGTGTAAAGTATTGCTGACCTTTAACCTGCGATACCCTCATAACATCATGTATTGTAGAATGGAATGACGTTCGTTCAAGAGGGTTCCTTCCCGACAGGAGTTTGGTATTTTTCCTCTGACATTTATTACTATGCTATCTTAGTTGTATCTACAGTGCCAACACAGTGACATTTGGTACGGTTTCCATGCTATTATTGATGTCACATACTTCAATTACGAATTAAAGCTACGAATGTGTCAGTAGGCAATTCCAGTGCCACGCGTAGAATGCATCGATGATCGCATTTTTCACGTCAGCGACAAATATTTACGTCTGTCGGGAAATTATTTGGAAATTGAGATTTTTTGGGGCACTAATACCACATTTTTAGGGGTTGTGCGGAGAGTGTTCGAAAAAGGGGAAATGATTTAGGCAAAAAATGTATGGAAGTAAAATATATCCTGCCATATTTATATATTTTTAAAATGTTTATTTTATATTCTATTTGCAATTGCAATTTTTACAACGCGAAAAAATACTATGAAATAGTAGAATTTTAATTTTATTCTTAATTTTCAATTGTAATTATAATTTTAAAATTTTTGAAGAAGTAAATTTAATTACCAATTATTTTTCTGAGCATAAATTAGAAATTCAACATTCTCGCAAAATTCGGCTCGAATTCCTTGGTAATGGATCGTGGGTTACGTTACTCCTATTTTCTCTGTCTATTAACTCCGGGAACCCAAAATCCTCCTATACGCCGACAGAATTTCAGTTCCCGCTGTTATACCTGTTTTCGAAAGCAAAAAAAGCGCAGTCATATGTGCGTCTATATACATGTAAGTGCCTATTTAGCATGTTAAACATTATTTTTATAGCCGATATATATCAAAGTTTGAAATGAAGGAAGAGGTGAAATATAGTCGCGGAAGTACTAAATTTCAAGTTTCTTCTTCGAGGGTCACGAGTTTCGAAAGATTGTTAAATGTAGTCTTTATTCCCATGTAATGGACACCTATAAACGCCGGAAAGGAACGATAACTTGTGAGCGCATCCTTCACGCTGCCCGATCACATATGTCGCTGTGTTTTCGACACTAACTGCACCTATGTGCGCTGACAGCAGGATAATTTGTATATATATGTATATACATCTGTTATATACTAAAACGGTACATAAACACACATACCCTTTGTTTTTTGAGAAATAGACCCAAAAATTTCAAGGCAAATGCATCCATGGGCCCAAAATGAATAACAGTAAAATAACAGTGTCTGTAGGAAATCTCTCCCAAACTTGCTCCCTTCTGACTTTCAATCTTTATTTCACTTTACAGCATTTATAGTTCAAATGTGGGTAACACGTTGATTAATTTTGTTACTTTCCCTTGGAACAATTTTTGGATTTTTAATTCTTTTGATTTTCACCCTTTAAGTTTTTTAATTTCCCTTGGGCCAAATTTTTTCATTTTTAACCCTTTCGATTTTCACCCTTTATTCCGCTTTACCACATTTATAGATTAAATTTGGGTGAATCTTGGATACATTTTTTAAAATTAAAAAACAAAATAATTCCGAGACGATATAAATTTTTATCGATAGGGTCCGAAGAGCCCCTATGTGCCAGCTGTGTTGGCTCGAAATTGGGCCAGCTAAGGATCGAGTATCTCAAAACCCAGACTCAAGACACATTTGTCCTTCGGGGTCGCTTAATTTATGTGCCCTCGGGTTCGGTTTCAATTTTTTGGGCAGTTTTATCACGGAGGCTAATACGTTACACATTGTCAAACCCGCTCGCCCTATTTTTCCCTTCCGAGCGAATGGATGGACGATGCGTGTGCATTTCGATAAATCACCAAATTGTCGATTTCTGCGAAAGGGGAAATTACTAGCGGTAGTGGAGGAAAATAGAGAAGCCGAGTAGAGAACGCGTGTAACAACATCCGTTGTGATCAGAGAGTTTACCAGCGCTGCTAGTGACACGAACATATTATAGCACAGACGGCAAAGCAGTGTTTGACCAGTGGTCGTTTAGCTCGTTTGTCCCACAAGCGAGATACATCTACATCCCCATAAATGTGTACACAAATGCACGCGCGTGTGTGTTTATACATACACCCATATTTTATGGGTACACAAACACTCGTGAATGCGACTTTTGCATGGGAGCTTGCTTATAGATCTGTAGACAAGCTATGGTCACTCGATGCTGCGTTTGACCACACCCTCGATTGCACCAAGATTTATGATCAAGAGAATTTCCCTCTCCTCCCTTTCTCCCAATATATATCCACCTTGTTACCAATTCCGATCGGTAGTTTCCAATGTAACTACTGTATCCTACATATCCATATATGTATGCGTGTGTGTGTGTGTGTGTGTGGATAATAGAAATGCATGGGGCTTGATTTCGATGGTAGGATAACCATTTATATGGGTTTTTCTTTCAGATTGCATGTGACGAGGAAGGAGAGAAGAGAAGATGTAGGCCTGCAAGGAAAGATGCATCTCCGAGATGGGATTATCTCGTTTCTTCGCGAAGCTGATCGCCATCGTGAGTATAGGTTTGATTCGCTAGACATTATTCATTCATAACCGACTTAATTCCACGATTCCTTCGGGCTTGATTAAACATTTGTTTGCGATAGCCAACGTAACACTCGGACTCGAACCAGAGGCCAATCGGTGTAAACGAAATTGAAGAATGTCTTGTTTTCATGACGCTAAATTGCCCGAGGGATTGAGATAGATCTAGTGTATCACTCGTTGGCTGATGTGAGTTACTGAAGAAAATTGGTAGAAGCAATTTTTTTTGTTGTCCTTCCTTTTCTTGGAATTTCATATTTGTTGGAATTTCTGTGGAATTCAGTGTCCCTTTTTAAATAGGGAATTCAAGAATTGCAACAGTGACGTTGCAGGAGATGGTAAATTTAAGTGATGAGGATTTTCTACGGGGATTTTTATTTTTCTGTGGAAGGAAAGAAATTTTCGGAAAAAAGGGAAGAAATTGAAGAAACTGGGAAATGGCAATTTTTTCCTTTGTTTTTGAGGGTCTCAAAATATTCCGTAATTTTTTTAAAATTAAAGTTCTTTTTTTGTAAATGGAGGACTTCTGTGATAGAAAATAGAGAGCAGCATTTTTAACTTGTAATTAGTATTTATGTTGTTATGAATATCAGGGTTCTGTGTCAAATTTTAATACTTTCTTTGTGAGTGAAAACAAAGAAATAATTAATTGGAGTTAATTTACAATTTCTCCAATTTGAGTTGAAACATTAAAATTCTAGCAACTATTACTTTGCTACCCTTGTATCTCGAATTCCATGACAAAAGTGTTCAAATGAGACAAATATTATTTATGAAAATATACTGCCCCCATTTAAAACCTGCCCGGTATTGTCCCATTGGAAATCGACCCTTACACCTACTGGAAACAATACTGGAACAACATGGCTGCACAACTTGCAACCAAAACTCGAATCTTGCCCCTCCAAAAGAATCAGTGGCGCGCTGGACAAAACAAACAACTCGACGAAGAGTCTATTTAACGCAAGAGTAGTGGTTATCAATTTGACGAGACTGCTCTTGAACTCTCATGTTCGAAAGTCATTATTTACGGTTTGACGAGTGTTTTTCCGGTTAATTTACAATGATTGCAGTTGCTATATACGATGTCGACGCCCAACCTTCTTTATGTCTCACACTAGGGATAATTATACGGTGCTTGGAGCGGAGACCGATGCTACGCATACTAGGAACTTGCTCGTCTCTCGTTAATGGCCGAGATTCTTCTGACGTCATTAAAGAGAGCGCACAAAAAAAATGCTGATTTTTTAAAACCCAATGAACAGTCTCTCCCTCTAACTTTGGATCATTAACAAAAATAAATAATAGAACCCTAGCCGAAGATTTTAGATTTTCTTGCCCACCAAAAACCGAAGGACACAAACTTTGGACGAAATATGACTCAATGGCTTCTGACTCTTGCCATACTTTCATTCGTACGTGCAGCAAAAGCGAAATAAACCAAAAAGACGACAAAATGTGACGGGGAATTGAACAGCCATTTGCCGGAACGTTTCCTCTGTTCCATATATTCCAACGTAAACCTCCGTTGCTGCTTGAAAGGGGTTGTTAATGATACAGATGTTGCAATTTTTCTACTAACAGAATTCGCAAAATTTATTCTTTTCACCGGTCAGCGGTTGGGTATCCCTCGGAGGAAATTGCACCGATCCATTTTTCAAAGCATGTTCACGTTTAGCCGGAAGTGGGAAGACCCCCGTTCGATGGATGGACGCGCAAAGGATTTCCTGCGTATTGCAGCGGGGGTTTAAATATATGTGTTAACATAAAAAAAAGGGAAGGAGAGTCAAGAAATCACTATACAAAAGATTTGTTTGATGGCAGCGTACGTACGGACTCGCTCCATCCCTCTATCATTAATCTCTTTTAAAGACCACGGAGTTAACGTATTTTAAAACGTAGGTAATTTCGCTGCCAGCTTTTTTCCTCGCCGGGTGCACCCAAGTGCAGACGTTGCAGCGGTCTGGGCCAGAACTGGACCCAGCTGGTGCAGAGGTTCACCAAGTAGTTCTCCAAAATGCTATCCCCCAGACTGTTGCCATACATGTGGCCGAAGGTTGCAACTCTGTCGGTAGGTTTGCCGTTTTCGGACACGTATTAGCTCCAAACGGAGACACCTCAAGGTCTGGGCGTGCCCGAAACCGCAGGTTCTCCTTGACCGGACGTCGCCAGCCGGAAATACAGAGAAGCGGAAACTCGGCGATCGCTCTTTTTTATTTTTTCCTCACACATACGTACCTCAAAGACATTCCAAGTGACGGAAAACCGCAGTTGCTAGGTTGCATAGCGCGGGTGAGGATCGGCCGACCGAATTTCGCAATTGCACTTGTAGTTTCGTGGGAACGCTCGTTGCAATGGCTGTCTGCGTGTCGCGGTCATAATTATGCGCAGTTACCCGGCTCTTCCTCGGTAGCGCGAAGAAGAATGAACGATTTTCAGGCCGCAGGCATTTGGATGGCGCATAAGTTTCCGTAATTCTTCGCGCTTGACAACGCAGGGAGAAGAATGTCGTACATAAGTACTGTTAGCAGCCTTTTAGGTATAAATATCTAATTTATTCTTATCTGGTCACAGTGTTTGAACTCACCGTTTGGCTGCATAGGCGCGCCTTGGCGAGGACAAAGAAAGGAACAATGAGCAACTGGCAACTGATCCGTGTGTGCATTAAAGTGACAGAAATTGAGCATGTCTGAAACAGTATACCTGTGAGTCCAATACACATCTGATTCATTTCCATATTGTAATGTCCCGTATCCTGTGTGCGTACATACATACGGAGAGCCAGAAAAGGCGAGAGTCGATGTTCCTATACGCTACCGAACCTTTCCAACAGGTGTTAAATCGTCTGTGACGCCTTGAACCGTCATGTGTTCGCACCAGTCGTATGTTATTATAATACCTCAAGTGTGATCTTGGTATTAAACGCAAAGTGCTGGCTGCGCCAAAAAGGGAAGACCCGTTTGGCCTCTTTCTTCCCGCAAACGTACGCTTTGCGTCAATTATTCTGGATTCTACCGAAGCTACCGAGCCTCTGGCTGTGACGCCGCTGCCAATACGCCTCATTTGCATACGGCATATCTTGGGCGACCGGACTCGGAAATCTTGCGATCTTGCGAAACCACGCTGCCGAATTCCTTCTTTTTTTCGCTCCTGAATATGGAACACGCAGCAAATTATCTTGTTACAGGGTCATTCCACGTCAAGCCGAACACTTTCGGGGACACCTTTTTCTCGAAGGTATGCGGAGTACGAGAAGAGGCATCGAGGGCCAATCAATTACGCGATCGCCGTGGACTGAGGAGCACCTCGGTGCTGGATCCAACCCCGTGAGAGGGAATTTCGCCGAAAGCGTTGCATCGAGTTGCATCGAGGATGCCCGAGGTACTTGGTCTTGTGGTACTTGGATTTGATGGTCACAAAAGAAGGCGAAGAAGTTCTTGCTCGAATTGGATTTATTTTATTAACGTTATAGACAAAGTAGAAGGGGGCTTCTGGTGAAATGCAACGCCAGGACACTTAGACTCTCGCTCTTGAGCCAGCAAATTTGCCTCCAACGTTACCTTTTTGCGCCAATTAGGATTTTCTTTGGCGCGTCGACTGAAAATACTGCATTGCCGGTCCACAGTCTGTGGGTACCCACTTGCAAATTTGTTGTTTTCGGGATAACGCGTTATTTTATTTCCAGTTCGCGTGAGTCTGGTGAAAAATTTTGCCACGATCAAAATATTTGTGCCTTCAGATTTAGCCTATTTATATGTCTAGATAATCGCAAGATAATTTAATTATACAGGTTTTACTTAAATAAAAAAGTGATTAACATAATGATGGTTCTTTTGCGTGAACGACAGTAGTTGTGAGCGTTTAAAAATACTCGGGGTCCTTCGGGCCCAATCAGAGACACGAGAATTCGAAGATAATTTAATAAATGAAGGATTCCCAAAAAAGTGCAGGTCTGGAGGCAATCGTTGGCCATGGAAAAGATACTGTGCCGCGAAACAGAAGGCATCAATAAATATTACTAGTAATAATAATGATGCAAACAAACAGAGAACCAGCAGCATTAATCCAGAGGGCGCCTCGGGACCTAACTTCGGATGCTCCGACAAATTCTGACTACACTTAAGGTCCTAAGCTTCGGCAAGAGCGATCAGAGGCCAATCAATCCGCCTTTGCGGTGAATTCCTTCCGCTGTAATAATGGAGTACAGCAATTCTAACGTTCCTGGTGACCCCCTGGCACCAGCGACACCGCGGCGTTGCAACTGCGAAGAAGCAGGTATGTAGAAACGTTGTGCAAGACAATTCGTTTCAGCAGAAGACACTTGGAACGTTTCATTAAGTTCTTCTCTTTCACATGGTTGGCATGTCATGGCGGTGAAGTGCTGCGCTTTGTAAAATGTAATTAGCGGCTTACAAAGACACGGAGATTAAAGGGATACTTCTTCAGAAGGAATCTAACTGTTCCATGCATTTCCCAGGTGTCGGGCGGGCATGTATCGTACGCGACCGGTTCTCACAATCGGTGTGTTGGCACCCTTACTCTCGTGTCAGCCGACAGCCTACACGGGAAGCTCCTTAAAACTCTTTGCGTGTCTAGTATGCAAAATATCGTATGGCGGACAGGTAGTAGCACCTTAACCGGCGGATATGGACACATAGCGAAAAGAACGCCGCCTTATTTCCAACGTCCGCTGAACCGGTGACTCTTACTCACTCCTAAGCGATCTTGGTTATCGGTTACCCGGTCAGCCAACCCAGGATACCTAGGCCCCTGTTCTCGAGGCAGCAAATTTGCCTCAAACGGTACCTTTACGCCTTAAATTGGGTTCCCTGCTGGAAAAATTCGCCACTTTACCGGGCCACTGCAGCCAATTGACCGAAACAAAGGGGCCAATTTATGGCCCTTGTGGAGGCCTCCCCGGTGGAGGCGTGTACAGTAACTTCTACGTTATAGGAAAGATATTTCTGGTGCAATGCAACCCTAGGACAACCAGACTCTCGCTCTTGAGGCAATAAATTTGCATCCAACGTTACCTTTTTGCGCCAATTGGCATTTTCTTCTGGAAAAAAATCGCTACAGCCAATGGACCGAGACACTAAGATTCGGGAAGAAAAAATTAAACAAACAGGGGCTAATTTATGGCAAATCCTGTCGAGGCGAATACGGTAATTTCTACGTTATAGGGAGTTTCTGGTGCGATGCCGAGCCCTTTGTATAAAATGCCCGGATGTTATGAGATGTCGTGCGAGGATCCGATCGCTGGTAATAAGACGATAGACGCGAATCCGGGAGATGCAGCAGGCTGCGGATTAGTAGCTGCTCTCGAGGAGCTTATTATGAGGTAAACGGGCCAAAAGGGTACTAAAATGAAACGTAATGATCGGTTAGTTGGGGCATATTAACAGCAGGTTTGCATGAGGCACGCAGTAGTCATCAGTGCAAAGGCATAGGGCGTATGGGAAAGAAGGATGGAAGGACGGAAGGAAGGAAGACGAATATGAAAAAGGTATAATGCCTCATGCTAAAGCCGAAGACTATTTATTCGAATCAATAAGAATGAGCACAACCGAGTTCTCGACAACGACGAGGACGACGACTACGACGACGACGACAACGGCGACGTTTAATTTACAATGAGATCGTGGGTGGATAACGACGATAAGTAAAACGACAACAATGATGATGGCGTGGATGGCTTCTTGCCTGATGGTACCAACTGTCACGGGATACAAAAGAGAGAAGGAGTTTAAAAAGAAAGGCAGGCAAGCAAAAGAAAAGAAATGACAGGATGGGTATAAGAAAGGCAAACCGGGGCAGTATAACAAGACGTTGACGAGCCAATTAAATATACCTAAATACCGTAATCATTTTACAGAAGTATGCGATGCTCAAGAACCACTGTCTGCAGGTGAATCCGATGCCGTTTGCCGCCTCTACGAGTTTGTAAATTCAGCATTTGCTGTGGGACACCGACTCGCTTTGGCGTGAACATCAATGTTAGTGCCATGGAGAAACAAATAAGTTTGTTCGTGGTATCGAGAGGGTAGAGGATTCGGGCGCTGGATTTGTACTGGGTCACAAAGTAAAATTTGCTAACGTGGTGGATTCTAGGGAATTTTATTGTGGAGCCAAAATATCCTTATTACGTTGGAGAAAATTTGATACAAAACGAAAATGTATGATTTTTTGTAAATTTCTTATTTTAAAATAATAGAGGTTCCATACTTTATTATAATTTCTTTAAAAAATTAAAGAAAACATTTCTTTAAAAAATTGAAGAAATTTTTTTGGGTTTCACTCGAAGGAACTTTGAGTCTTTATCCGAAATAGGAAAAAATGCAGAGAAAATACGGGCCCCACGCATTCTGGCTGGCAGCGTTCGGCTTTTATCGTGTGTGGGCCTCAGTCCTCCCGTCGATATAACATTATACGAGGGAAAGGCAAAGGAAAGAGGAAAAAAAAGAGGAAGAGAAAAGGAAGGGTGCCTTATCTCACCTCATTACTTTACTTTAACTGCGGCGAATACTTAAAATATCGTCGCGTCGGCTTCCGTAATTCCGTAGAAAATGATACTTGAAATTGACCATTAATTCCTGTATTTGTTGTTTTTAAAAGTACTAAATATATCTATAGCCATAAATACCACTACCGCAACGGCAACGGCAGCCGTGGAGTATGAGTAACTTTTACCGAATCTTCACCTGTACCTATATACCGACTCCGGCTATATCTGTACAGCCGAATCGTTAAAACTTTAATTTATTCCATTATTATCTTCGATGTCACTCATTAGTCCCCAAATTGCACCTCATCAGAAACACATTTTCTTCAGAGTTCAAAGATTTTCTTATCTTCAGAAAAATGTATTCATTTGTAATTGTTGTTATTATTACTATCAGCGCTACTACTGTTATTATTATTATTATTATTATTATTATTATTATTATTGCTATCGTTATAACCATTACTATTGTAATATTACTGTTATTGCTGCAACTGCAATTTAGAATTTCAGAAATTTTCAAATTCCAAATTCTGTAAAAAATTTACAATTCACGAAAATCTTCTAATTCAGTAATTAATTTCTCAGATTAATATTACTATTAAAGTAAAATTGGAAAAGTTTCAATGCATATTTAAATTCATCTTTATTTTGAGCGGATAATAATTTCTACAATTTTCTATGTGATTTGAAATTTTAGGATTCCGCGTTTCAACATTAACTCCACAAAAATTTTGCAATTTACGAAGAATTTTCTCTAATTTCGGAATTTTTTTTACGCCCATGAGGAATATTAAAATGGCAATTTTTCAAATTCACGAAGAATTTGAACATTCTAGAATTTTAATTTTATAAAATTTTCAAGATCTTTTACAATCTTTAAGTTCAATATGTAATTTTTTAAATTAATTCCTAATAATTACTATTTCTTTTTGTATAGAATTTTATTACTAACACTAAATTCTATAGGTATTGGCAGAAATTTTCGAAACTTCTATTGTTGTTGCAGCAACTGTTATTATAATTAAAATTAGAAAAAAAAAGAATTTCCGAAAAATTCCATAAATTTAACGCGTGAGACAAAATAAACATCCGATACCCCGAGATTTCGTGGTTCTAAATTACAGCGAGACATCGAAGGCTTTAAACTGGCTGGCAAAAAACTTTCCTTAATTCAGTCTATAAAATCCTGGTAAATTTTATTTTCCTGGCGTGTAGTTTATAGTGTGTCTGGGAGTGAAGTCACTTTATTAACAGGTAAAAGAACGAAAGAAAGGAAGGAAGGAGAGGAAAGGAAGCAAAATATGAGGAAAAGGAGGGACGAAAAAAAGGAGCGAGCGGTAAAGGCCGGCAAAAGAACCGCAGAAATAAAGCCGCGAATAGAAAAATCAAAAAGAAACGCGAACAAGACTTGGTGTGAATCTCATCTTTTATTCAGTTTTGTCTTGTTTCGTTTGTTGGATTTGGCCGAGAATGTTCGTGTGAACTCACGTTAACTGTGTTCACGCGTAACCAGAAGCATCGCTGGCCTCACTTAGGGTGTGAATTCAGTGACATGCCATTGACTCCTACCCTGCTCTTTTCATGGAAAGAATCGAGGGAATTTATTTTTCAACCTTGTTGTCGTTTTTTGCATATAATTCAGCCATAAAATAGCCCATCTTTCTTCCCCTGGAATTTTTTTCGTATATCAAATGAGCCTCCAACGGCACTCCGCTTGCTAATTTTCATTCCCGCTGGAGAAAAACAGTAGCATGCATTTATACTGTGAGAAACAGGCGCATTGATCCCGCGGTATCAAGAGTACTTGTGTTCCAACAGCTTTTCATGATATTTTTTGAAATTTCAAATCGCTACCAATTCCTACAAATTTTAGGAATTTTTTTGATTCCGAATGTTCGTGTTTTCATTTTAAGAAAATCGAAATTTTGGGATTCACGAAGAGTTATTAGATTTTGAAATTTTTGCTGGTCATAGGAAGTGTCGAAAATTGGTCGGTTTTGGAATTCGTCGAGAATGGAATTATTCTTGAGTTTTTGGAATTTACAAAAAATCTCAAAATTCTGAAATTTGAAGCTTTTGTGAGAAATTTTAGAATAATTTATTTTTAGAATAATTTATCTGTCAAATTATTATTATTATTAAAGTAACATTTTTTAATATATGAATGAAAGTGACCTGAATTTTGAGTAAATACGAAATTCCAAAATTTGGAAATTTTCTGACTCCAAATATAAGTATATTTTTTTAACGATCAAAAATTTGCGGTTCATTAGGAATTCTTGTTTTCTTGAGAAATTTGTTACTTTATTAGAAAATATTGACACTCCTTGATTTTCAAAATTCATGAAAAATGTAATATCCTGCAATTTCTGGACTTTACAAAAAGCGTAAAAATTATGGAATTTTTGGATTTTCCTTGAAATTTTCAGAACCAACTTCAGATGTGATAATTAACTTTCAAATTAATGTTGTTATTAAAATAGAATTTTATATTTTCAGGCAGAGATTAAAAGTTCTTCGAAATTTTTTTGAAATCTTCAAGATTTCGATCTTGGGGAGAAGATTTGCCTGAAAGAAAAAGAATTTGTTTATTTAATGGGACGCGCAGTTAAAAAAATACACAAAAACAAGTTGTTTCGCTTCTGTGCGCATCATCAGGTCCAAGGTAACTCGCAGGTCTTTTGAATGAGACACAAGACACATTTTATTCAAGATAAAGAAGCCAAAGGGTACGACTTGATTTCCAAAAGATAAGAATAAGGGTTTCTATACAGTTACTTCTTCGCACGTTTGGAGAATTCTAATGACACTTTCCTGGTATAATAACAAAGTCTCGTGTCACATTCCAACTGATGTTGTCCTCTTGATACCTCATAAACTTCCTTAGGTATTGTCCTTCTCTTTAAAAAAACGAGCTGAGCTGAAAATATACATTTACAAATTTATGCGGCAAAGGGAGGAAATTATTTTATATTTTAATTATTATCTTATGTTATAAAATATTTGAAAGAGCTTTTAATTTCTGCCTGAAAGTATAAAATTAATTAGAAGGTGATTCTGGAATTTCGAAGAAAATCCAAAAATTCTAG
This sequence comes from Gasteruption jaculator, assembly GCA_949825005.1. NCBI lineage: Eukaryota > Metazoa > Arthropoda > Insecta > Hymenoptera > Gasteruptiidae > Gasteruption > Gasteruption jaculator. The sequence continues at coordinate 11,624,144 of OX463763.1, forward strand.
ACGTTGGACGATTTTTCGAAATTTATAAAATTGTGGGATATTAAACTTTTCGTGAATTTCGAAAATTTCTAATGAACCACGAATTTTCACTTGTTCAATACAAAATACGTATATTTGAAATAAAAACATTTTCAAAATTTTGAAAATTCTTATTTCTATTTCGAATATTTACAAGTTAATTGTGGAACCCAAAATTCCACAATTCAGAAAATTCTGGGAATCGTAGGAATCCCAAAATTGCACCATTTTTTTCTCAATTCTAAAACCTGCAAGCTTCATAAATCTCGGAATGCTCAAATTTTCAATTAACCCTCGTCTTCCTTAACTTGCCACCTTTTGTCCACAAAAAACGTCGAAGAAGAAAAAAAAAAGAGGTTTCCACTTGGAAGGACGGAATCGGAGTAATGCATCACCTTCTCATACCGATTCCCATGTTAATCCAATATCCCGACACAGGCCCGACACCTGCCGTATCGTGAAAATAACTAGCACGAGATCGAAGTCCGGGTATAAGCGGCAGGTGATGACGATCGTTTAGATTTTCATTCCTGAGCAATTTCAAAGTGGCTCTTCTCGACGACGAGATAAGGAGAATCTGGAAGATGTAACGGGGAATGTCGGTTGTTTCGTTTGGAATTAAGGCTCAGCCTTCAAGAATGAAAGATGTGGAAAGAGGAAGGAATGAGGATGGATCAGAAGTGAGGAAGAAAGAAGGAGAGGAACGAAGAAGGTCAGATAAAATGCCATCGAGAGAAGAATGAAAAGAAAGACGATGTGGAGACAAGCACTCGCTGATGGATGGAACCGAGTTTATAAGCCGGAGCAACGGCGTCGATCTCGAGCAGTCGCATCCGATCGCCGGTATCCTCGTGTCTGGGCATCTCGATCTTTCGGAGGATGATGACGCCATTGTTTTCAAGAGCGGGACGTCCAGTTTTTCATCAAGAGACAAGTGTCGCTCGACACCATTGCCTCTCTTCTTCGTGAAAACCGCACATGCTATGAGGATTCATACCTGCTACCTGCCGATGCTGATCCCGATCCCGATCCCTATGCTGTTGCTGCTGCTGCTGCTGCTGCTGCTGCTGCAAGCTCCATGCTTGGAGCTGATGACGCGGACAGAAGCGAAACAACTTGTTTCTATGTATTTTTTAACTGCGTGCCCCATTAAATAAACAAATTCCTTTTTTCCCAAGGCAAATCTTCTCCCCAAGATCGAAATCTTGAAGATTTCAAAAAAATTTCGAAGAACTTTTAATCTCCGCCTGAAAATATAAAATTCTATTTTAATAATAACATTTATTTGAAAAATTAATTATTACGTCTGAAGTTGGTTCTGAAATTTCTAGGAAAATCCAAAAATTCCAGAATTTCTACGCTTTTTGTAAATTCCATAAATTGCAGGATATTAAATTTTTCGTGAATTTCGAAAATTAGAGAGTCTGAACATTTTCTAATAAAGTAACAAATTTCTGAACAAAACGAGAAAATTGTCGATCCTTTAAAAAAATATACTTATATTTGGAGTCAGATAATTTCCAAAATTGTGGAAATTCGTATTTACTCAAAATTTAGGTCACTTTCATTTACACATTTTAAAATTATACTTTAATAATAATAATAGTAATAATTTCATACTGCTGCCGCTGTAGCATCATCTTCCTTCTTGCTTCTCGTTTTCTTCAGAAAGATAACTTCTCTCTTTCGCTCGTCCTCCTCTAGTTCTTGCCACAAAGATCTTCTTCATTTCCAGGAGCCCGTTTCTTAGGTCGCTACTCTGAATTCGGAACGACTCGTTCCCTGCATAGCTTGCATTTCTACGTCATATGGGTATATTACACCTATTAGTTCTTCCCTTGGTAACAAATTCTGCGAGGGTATCCAAATCCCGCGTTAAAATTTAGGGTTGGTGTTGTTATTTTCACGGTGTTTCGGGAACAAAAAATTGATTTCCCGCGTCTCGAAATAACACTGGGTTTTTTTTTGGTAGCAACCAGTTTGGTAGCAATTATTGTAGAATCTCTACTTCTGCATTATCCGAAGGGCTTGCTATGAGTTAATAACACCGTTTAGTGTTCTTAACACTTTCATTATTTCATTTTCTTTTTATTTTCTAGTTTTTGTTTATATAATTTTAAATTACGTATTTTATATATGGTTGCATTTTTACCTTACGAATTTCACGGGATGATAAAGTAATAATAATAATAAATAGCAACGCTTTTATTAAATTCAGCAATATTCTAATTTTTATCAATCGAGATTTCGAATTTTTGTAATTTTTTGTCTTACATCTGCACTTTTTAATAAAAATAATAATGATAGTATGAATAATAACAATAACAAAAAAATCAATGCCCAATCAATAGCGATTGTAATAATTTCGTTTCCAAATCATGTCCACGTTTCGCTGAAAAATTTGCAAGGGCATAGTAAAAATGACCATGTCGGCTCTTCCCTGGCCGTCATTCATGCGAGAGCGAAACTCGACTGGCTTCCGTTCGGATTGATGGTACACAGATATATCAGAGACGCCAGACCTTATCAGCCCGCTGTGTGTAGGTCGCGTATGCATACGACGGAAGAAAGTCACGTGAAGGAATAATAGCAGTTACGAGAAGGTTCATGTACGCGTCCACGTGCGTGTAAAGTCAAAGTTAAGTGTAGAAAAGCGAGTGAACATAATACGGTTCCAGCGAGGTGGGTACTTTTTACCTGTACGTGCGGGTGTCAGATGCACGAGAGATAAAGTTTTGTGAGCCGCCCTACGGTTTCCGGTGCCTATATCGTGACCACGAGTGTGTCCACACACAGAGTGAATATAAAAGAATATCTTCTTCTTCTTCTTCTTCTTCTTCTTTGAGGGCTTTTTGCTCCGCACGAAAACGTGGTGAAAATACCAACCGAATCTCCAACTCTTCCTCGCGATACCATCTCATGGGGTTTCTCCATCGCGCGGCACCATATCTCCTTTTCCATACCCCGTACGCGCTATTTATTCTAATGTCCCCCGGTTCGTGCGCGTTAGTTTTCCTGGAAATCGCCCGCGGACGCGGAATGTCGACTCCCGATCGCGAGGGAACCCATTTTCCAGGAGACCCGCCGGGTCTCCGGGATCTCCAGGGGACTTTTTCCAGCGCCGAGCCTCGAGTCGACCGAAGACGGAGAGGAGACTTTTTGCCACAGGGATTTACGAGCGCGCGGGAATGGAGGCTCCAGCTGAATCCAATTCCGAGCCGCCATAAAGTTTCACGTTGGAAACGATGTATCCATCGGGGACCCAAACAAAGAAGCCGATGGCAGAGGGAGCGATATGGTGCAGCGGTCGCTGACAAGAAACATCGTCATTGTCCTGAATTCCTAAAAGAATGTAATTGGCAACAATCGTCACAGTCAGGTCCTCCTTCTCTATCTCCCGCCGAGATCTCCGAATAAAGAGGCTACGATGCGGTAAGCGATCCGTTTGGAAGATTTCTATCTCCGATCGAATAGGAATAGGCAGAGTGACCTCACATCGGTTACTCTATACAGATGTATTTTTTCCTGCCGATGTCTATCTTGTCGACACCCTTGAGGATGCGTTTAGCTGGTACTGCTACTGTTGGTGATGCTACTATACCATTACGATGGTTGCAGGCACTGCTACTGCAATCGGTGCTCCTCTATTGTTTGCTAGGGGTTTACCTAGGGTTCGCCTTTCGATTTTTCGCTCTGTCCTCTCCAGGCTCCACTCGCACCAATCTTCAATCCACCCTCCCTCCACTGTCCATATTTAATTTTATCCATTTTCAGGATTTTCTCCACATCCAAATTTCCATTCTTCAATGCCCCTACTCTCCTTACTCCTCTTATCTCATTGTCTTTCTCCTCCTCATTTTCCAGATTTTTCCCACTCTCTTCAGATTTTGCAGTCTCTCGAGCCTCCACTCTGTCCAATCTTCGATCCTTCCAGTCTCCACTCTCTTCATTCCCAAGTCTCTCCAATCTCCAGGTCCTTCAGTCTCCATTTTCTCGTCTCTCCAATCTCCACTCTCTCCACTTTCTCCATCCTCCAATTTTTCCACTCTCGACCTTCTCCACTCTTCAGTCTCTCCAGTTGCTACTCTTTCCAATCTCTAATCCTTCCAATCTTCGCTGCCTCCACTCTCAAATCTCTCCAATTTCTACATTCTCCACTCTTCAATTTTTCCAATCTCCAACTCCTCCACTCTCTCCATTCTTCACACTTTTGACTCCTCGCTCGATGAAATCTCCAGTCTCCAGTTTCCACTCTTTCCCTTCGCCAGTTTTTCCACTCTATCTACACTTAATTCCATTCGAACTCCACTTTTTCCAGTTTTTCCACTTTTTCCATTCTCCACTTTCTATTCTCTCTAAGTCGTCCAACCGTTGCACTCTGCACTTTGGAATCCCTCCATTCTGAAATCAAAGACCACCTTCGTGCAAAAATTGTTTTTCTCTTTTCGACTGAATTCGTTATACCCAAAACGTCGTTTAGAACCGAGAGGGCAACGTGAAAATGAAAACATAAAATAAATGAAGGTTTACGTACAATTTCGTCTTAATATCCCGTCCTTTCCATGTATAATTTCTTCACCTGAGATGTGCAGCTGCAAAAAGGTTGATTGATATTAAATTTTCAAGGTGAAAAATTAGCAAATTCACGGGGCAAAAAATTTAAGAGTATGTTATCAAGAACAAATGATAGTTATGTTCGAGCTAATAGGAAACGAAGGGAAGGGAGTCAGGAACAAATGTATACCTATAAAGGCGAGGAAGACAGCGAGAGAAAAAGTGTATGGCGTGGAATGAAATTTGCGGTGTAGCAGTTGCTCTTGCCTTTTTGTTAGATTCATTAGAAGCATACGTTTTAAGGTGGAGAGCAGCTCCTCGTAAAAGTAATCTATAATTGGGTCGTAAAACAATAAACTCTATTACAGGTAGACTTCTTGACGAAGAACTGAAAAGTACCGGGTGAGCACAAGTCTTTTCAGCAACTTCCCCGAATCGTTATAGAAAAAGGGTTTTGTGTAGGTACAGGCGCTTTACCAACTTTTGCTCATGTGGTGGTTAATAATTACGTGGTGAAAAAAAAAGGATTTTTGCGAAGCAGGTTGTCATTGACGATTTTTCGGAAGAATTAGCAATATCTGCATTCTGCATTGTACAAATTACCATAATGTTACTTTCTGTATTGCAAAAATTGAGAATTTTCCATTTCACATTGTCAAAATTACCATAAATGATTTTTTACACTAATTATTGTTTCTATATCGTGGAAATTGGAATATTTGCATTCTGCACTTTAAAAATTACCGTAGTTTTAATTTTTACATTCCAAAAATAATAAATTTTCCATGACATATTAAAAAAATTACCATAAATTATTTTTCACAACAATTCCTTTTTTCAAAATCACGCAAATTGTAATATTTTCCTTCCGCAATGTAAAAATTACCATAACATCGCTTTCTTTATTACAGAAATACTAAAATTCCCATTCCACGATTTCAAAATCCCCGAAAAATTCTTCACATCAAAATTTCACCTTCTAAAATTAAACATTTCTTTTTTTACCGCTTAACACGGTAAGATTTGCATTCCGGGGAGTAAAAATGCCCGTAAATTCGGCCTATTCTTTCTCGTCTTTCCTGCACTCCTTCCGCCGTTTCGCGTTGCAGCTGTGGCCTGTGGGGCAGCCCTTTGGTAGAATTGCAGCGAGCACCGGCTCGCTGAAACGACTAATAGCAGCCACGACAAGCCACGACGAAAAGGAAGTCACTCATTAACTCGATTCTGCATTGCGAGGCATAAACTCCTATTCTTTGACTTGCTTGATAAGTTCAGCATGAAAAAAAAGGTATCGGGGCTCGCGATTGAAATGCAAATAAAAGTGAAACCGCGCGGCGATATCAGCCTTTCAGGGGGAACGGAGCGAATGAAGGGAATCAATTAATTCGTCGATTAACATTGCTTCCTCCTCTTTGGTGTTGGTGCGGGCTCTCAAAGAGCGCTGACGGCAGACGTACACGTCGGCCCCGGGGATACAGGTACGCCCGACGTGGTTCGCCGCGACGGCAGTAGGTAACGTAAAGGTAACGAAACGAACGGATGTATAGTAAAGTAAGAATGAAGGTCCTTATAATACTCGTTTGAAGATCGGCGTTAATTAACTCAAAGCTCCAACGAAGGAGCCTCGTTTGTGCGACGATTGCGGTTGTCGGCATCGGCATCGGCTCCGCTCGAAGGTAGGTACTCTCTTGAAAGGCCTGGGTGGTCAGGGATTCCAGTTTCTCGATAATTGGTCGAGGTGTTTCGACACCCGACCACCACCGATACGTATATGTATGAGGAATAATCGAGCGCCGTTTCAACTTTATACCATACCAACGAAACACGAGAGATACTCGTTCGATACGAACCAATGACACTCCGAACAACGCCTGGAAACGCTCGTTATAGTGCCACTTATGGGAAAAAAACAAGACAATTTTTTACAGGAAGTCAACCTGCCAGAGAGAGACCGGATCGAAAACGACTGAGCGAGAGAGATGAGGGATAATTAGAACTCATTTGTGCTTCACAATATGTGTGTGTGTGTGTGTGTGTGTAGGTGAAATCTTGCTCGGCTCTCATCCCAACTTATTAGAATTGAAGGTTCATTCTTGATATTAGCAGCTAGTCTGCGGCGCGTTTATGGGATTATAAATTCGGAAAATTAGTATTGGGAGGATCGCCATAAGCCGATGTTATCGCGCAGGCGACGTGTTTTCCCGCTGTTTGGGAGTCCTCGAGCGGAATTTATAATTGAAAGTTGCAACAAATTCTAGAGTTACGAATTGCCCGTGGGAAATTGAAGCGTCTGGTTTTATTTCTCGCTCGGGTTTGGAGATGAATCATAAGTAAGGCGAGGAAAATAAAAGGAAGCTTCTGTCGAAGAGTTTATAATATTTATTAATTCATCGAGGGGTAAATCTCACCCCTTTCCTTCCCTTTTAGTAACCCCCTTTGTCCCCCATTTTTTATCTCGCTTGCAATCTTTTATTTTACCCTTTTGCCATTTTTATAAAAAGAAACAATTAATTCGCAAATAATTTAAGTTCCACCGAGTTCGGCGACTCACCCTATAGAAAATATATCTGAATCACGATAAATGGCATCAATCTTCGCAAATTCCTCTTTTTTAAAAATTATTAATTAAGGTGTGGTCTTCTAAAATTGAAGGGTAGAATTTTGCTACGATTGCAATTTTACTGGGCTTCCATTTTAGAGTTTCAGTGCAATTATATTTTTTTTAATTTTCCATTTGGAAAAAATTCTATATTAAATAAAATTGAGTTTATGTCGAGGGGAAAGGGGATTGTATTTATATATAGTCATTTTTTTCTAAAGAGGGGGCGAGAAAATGTATGGTAAGATTCCGTCGATGACAATTAAGATAAGAAGCTAATGAATGCCGCGGCCTTATTGTCGCAGGAGGCTAAAAGAAAACAAGCAGCTCCGAAACAATTAATGCTATGTAACCATATGGTTAATTGCTGTGGAGTAACACGTTTATTATACCTATTTAGATCTAATTCCCTTTCGAGACGGTGTAATGTTTACGTACTATCTACCCGGGAAACTGTCTTTCACGGACACTCGTGGTAATCTGTGACCCAATAAATAATATAGTGAAATTGACCATGTATCATTTTTCCTTTTTTGTCTTACTATAATTAGGTAATTTGTCATTTTTGCCTTGCTCAAAATAATTTTATCTACGTCGAAGTAATTATTTTTTGCAGCAAAAGTTACTAATTTTTAATCGCTTATTAACCAAATTTTTTAATTTTCCATTTTAGCAGATTTTGTCTTGCATAAAATAATTTTATTTACGGTGAAGTCATTGTTTTTGGCAGTAAAAATTACTAATTATTACTAACTTATTAACCACATTTTATTTTAGTTTATATTTTTATTTTTTTAATGCCAGTAGGAAATAGTTGCAATTTTTTTGTATTACATCATCAGTGAAATTTCTCTCGATTCGTGTCTCATAAATCCCCATAAAATGATAAAATCTACAATTTCTCACTTTTTTCCATACATTTGCCAACAAATTCTTGATCGAACTCAATAACAATTCCCGTGAGTAATAACGTCTGAAAGAATGCGAAATGTCATAATTTCCAAAGAAGAAAATGAGACGACGGCATCTCATCGAATGCAGTAGATCAGAAGAATATGAGGTAATAAGTGAGAAATCACCAGTCGCGAGACTATCATTAAACACGATTAGATAGATCCATGGACATTAATGTAGTGCTTTTTACAGTAGGTTAGCAACAAAAAAGTAAATGAAAGAAAAGGAAACGCGTACTTGTATCATAGCCTCGAGGAATTTTATGGAAAAATATGCTGATGAATTCATCAGTGCAGATTAACGACACCTAATCTAGAACATCTAACCGTGACGTTTCAGTTTCACGGTCAATTATTGGGGTGTAACTAAATCATTTCCAATATAAAATCATTTTTTTTAGCAAAAATTTTGGCAACAATTTTAATAATAATAATAGGAATTAATTAGAAGGAACTTTCGAACGAATGGGATTTTATTGAATTATTTTGAAATTTCAAATGACTTCTATTTTCCAAAAATTTGTCATTTTAAAAATTGTATAAATTTCAAAGAATTTTTGAAACATACACATTAGTCGACTTTTTTTCCAAATGTTTGGATAAAGTATTTTTCTATTTTAAATTACATTTTTTGTCAAAATATTTATTTATTCATTTTATTTTATTTATAATATAATTTCAAAATTTACAAATAATCGTCGATTTTATTCCAAATTCTTGGAAAAAATCAAATTAAAAATTTTTAATAGCTTCCATGGGAACCCCATGGCTCTCAAAACCCAAATGCCAATTTTCGTCCCCGAACGATTCGAATTCGGGGTAAGAAATTGTGAGACTCTTCATTCTTTAGCACGATCCGCACCAAGCTTCCTGATTTTCAGGTTTCATTTGATTAGACTTCGGCGACGCGTGAAATTCGATTGTTCCATTTAAGCTTTCGCACTTTTTGATGACGCGTTCACTAAGCACATCATCCATCATGGGGAGGAAGACACTAAACCCAAGCTACCGGTTAAACCCCCGGGTCCTATACCCACGTAGACTCAGGAACTTCGTGGCTCTAAAGTCTGACCGGTAATTGGATTTCGGCTACCGATGCGTTTAACAGTTGATTTGCATTATCAACACGAACGCGTATTCATTCGGATTCCCCCATCCCCTTCGAATTCGACCCTACCTCGAATTTTCGGCTACCGAGAATTCCTCGTCACTTTCCTCCAGGAATCTCTGGCTCCGGAAGGGTGTTAAAGCTTCCTTGACTCTCGGCAATTGATAGAAACAATGTTGTCCCAGGCAGCGTTTAGTTACGGTGAAAAAAAAAAAAAAAGAAAAAGGGGGTGGAAGATGGTCAGAAACACCCTAAGGTCCAAATATGACAAAACCAGTACTAATTTCACAAACGAATAAACGCTACCCTGCCTTCAATTGGGGTGGTTAACTGAACCGGCGCAAATATGTTACACATCCAGATCAAGCACGGGGTGGAAACGGGAGGGTGATAGAGATATCAGGGGTATTGGGACAGAAAATCGGGCAAAAAAGGCGAGGAAGAAAGAAAGAGTAGAGAGATAGGGTGGTTCGATGCGATAACACATGGGGTGATATCGATACATCCCTGTGTGTTCGATGAGGATGAGTCAGCATCATCAGAAACCACCCCTTCACTCCTCTCCTGTCAAACTTTATGGTGAAGTGTCTCGATCTTCATCTGTCTGCGAGATTGTCTACGGTATCTTGATTACCCGGGGTAGGGGTAACTACCCCCTCCCTTGGTACCCACATGACGTCATACCTTTACACGTTCTCCTACTTTAATTATTTTTACCTTGATTCTAAGAATTTTAAATTCTCTGGATCAATTTTACCACTTGCTAGAATTTTTTCTAATTTTTTTATGGGGTCTGTTGATCAAAAATTTCAACACGAATTTTAGCCCCGCCATAAAAAGGACCCCGACACCCCTTCAACAATAATTGTATCGGGTTCAAATTAAAGCCTTCTCGAGTAAAAGAAAAGTAGCGAAATTTCGAATCCAAACGCTTTGGGAGAAGGAGACCCGAGATAGGAGTCGCTGTGAACATTGTGACGTCACTACACGAGCAGCGTCACGCGTGTGATTGGTAAAAGGGCGGTTCTGCGCTGTTCCCGATAGGTTTCTGGTACGTTTGGGTGAGAATGTAAGTTTTGTCTCGATTAGAATTGATTAAATAAAATGAAAAGTCGGTTTCCGCGTTCGGGGTAAGAATAACCGGTAGATTTATCACTTTATGGAATACATAAATATGCAAATGGCCGGTAGAAGTATCCGAAGGTTGGCTGACAACATCCCCATAAAATTGGAAATTTAAAAATACGCACGGCGACTCCGGTGCGTGTAAAGGGGAAGAAATAATTCCCAATTTTTTGAATACCCAACGGATAATTAAACTCCGGAGTTCAAGTTTAGTGGGGTTACATTAGCGTTTGAAGGATATAGGAAGCATTTAAATAAGCTAATAATTTATTTTCTAGGGAACAGGTAGGTAGAGAGACATTATTTGTTTTCCATATATTAAAGCGATAGGGTATCCTTGGGGGGTACTCGGAAAAGGAACAAAGGTCGTTTTAAAACCCATTAACTCTGAAATTGATCGACTCGGGAGACACCTAAAATCAAATGACGTATGTCAAAAGCGACGATATTTTATGTAAAATAGAACAGAAAATCGGTGGGTTTTAGAATACAGCATTGGGAAGGGAAATTATAGTTTTGTCTTCCGCACAGCGAAGGCTTTTGTTAAATCAATGCCGAGGATTAGCATAAACTTGTAATATGTAATAAATTTCCAAGGGATGGGATTCATGCTTTTGCACGAGGATACGAATAAAAACCGATGAAATTTCATCGTCTCCCGTCTATGGCATCGAGATGTCTTGCCGATTTACCATGGAGGAATTTCTACGGGGTCGCAAGGAATTTTGACTGGGTCGTAGTAATTTTCGTAATATGGGTAGCGAATTTCACAATTTTCATAGAAATTTATGCAATGCATTTAATCATTCTTACTATGCGACAGCATTTTTTGTAACACTACAGGTGAATTTTTTTAGGTTCCCTAAGTTTTTATTACGTAATAGCAATTTTTGAGACGCAGCAGACGAATTTTAATTGGATAAAAAAATTTTGCTACGTACCAGCAATTTTTGAAATGCAATTAATAAATTTTGCTATACAATGGCAATTTTCGCAACGCAGATAAAAAATACGATTACGTAATAGCAATTTTTGAGAGGCAACAGGCGAATCTTTTGAGGCTAGAAAAATTTTTCTAATGTAAGTACAAAATTTTACCAAGTACCAGCAATTTTTGAAATTCAATTAAGCAATTTTGTTACGTAACGGTATTTTTTGAAACGCAGCTGGCGAATTTTATTGGGCTCGAGAAACTTTTTCGAACCCAAGCAATTTGATTTTTGCAGCATTAGGTTATTCTATTGTAATTTTTCCAAAAAAGATGGCGAACTTCTTCGAAGTAAAGGAATTTTTCCCTTAAACCGGAAAAAATCATAAGAACGCACAGTAATTTCCACCACAACCCCCGAATTTCCATTCTTCCCGCATTTTTCTACAGTCTGGCAGTAGTAACCTCTGCCTTTATCTCAGCTGCGTGTGCAATTCGCAAATTGATACGTGTAACATCGAAGCTCGGCGACCAAACATCGAACTTCGGCGATAGCTTGCACGATGACACGAGAGGAGACGAATTCGAAAGGGTTTCGTGTTCGAGTCGATAACTTCCAGGTCTCTCATTATAGGAAGAGCTGGATCTGATTGAAAAGTGAGCTACGACCGCGTCATTTATGTATATATTCATTACATGACAGATAGATTAGAGGGGAATATTTTTTACATATAATACGGATTAACGGTACGCCCTTTTGCTCCTCGGTCCTGGATAAACGGACGATGCATTAGTTATTCAGCAAATAAAGAAAGTTTATTGTCATAAAAGAGTTTGTCCATGCCAGTTTCTATTTCTCCTTTTTTCTATTCATTTGAATTTATTATTTACTTCGATAGCGTGACTTGTATTTTATTGTAAAAGGGTAATACATTTTTTTACGTAGCAGAAATTTTTTTTAATGTCATTAGTAAATTTCACTATGTAATAACAATTTTTTAAACGCAGTAGAGACATTTTATTACGTTATAATAATTTTTTCAATGTGAATGGCAAATTTGATTACGTGACAGTAATTTTTTATGTTTCCGGGGAATTTTGTTGGATTGGAAAATTTTGTGCAATGCAAGTAATAAATTTTGCTACATTACTTTAGTAATGCAAGTGGCAAATTTTATTACGCGACAATAGTTTTTTTACACTTTAGGGGAATTTTACTAAAGTAGAGAATTTTTCGCAACACAAGTAACGAATCTTCCTACATTACAGCGATTTTTTTTAATGCAATTAATAAATTTTACTATGCAACAATAATTCCTCAAACGCATTAAACGAATTTCTTTTATATTACAAAAATTTTCGATTCAATACATTTTTTTAGTTCGTTTCCTTTCGAACCATAAAATTTGTAAACTTCCAACGAATGGTAAAAATTACAGAAATAAGGTAAAACCTATATACATATATATCCCTATGTACTTAAATGTAAATATTTACTACCAAGTGGAATCGGTAAAACCAAAAATACCATCCTGTAATTTCCTCATTCAATAAAATATGTATATCTACTGGAACCCAATGAAACCCCGTGGAAGCCGCATTGGAGGCTTGCAACCGAAGCAGTTACTACTTGCATCACTTATGGATCGAAAGGGGTTAAGTCTTCTTTTCTGTACTGGAGGTGTACAATCGGCGTTTCCGTTCCGTGAAGTCGTCGCACGCTATCGTAGATAATAATGGTTGTCACCTGTGTCACCGTGATGCGGATATAGTAAGTAGTACTTTCGATACACGTAGGTACGTATACGTGCAGTATGTACTTCCTAACTATTATAATATTACTCTACACCATTCGCTCCGCCACGCACTTCGAAAGTTACTTGCAAGAAGTTCTTTGTCGCGGAACTACGGTACCGTTTGCTGACACACGGCGTAACTTTAACTTCGCGTCATATATTATTCTTCATTATGTTTATATATATATGTATCTTCACATACTTTCTTTATAAATATATACCGGAAATTGAATAAAACAAAAAAAATTGCACTTCGATATTTCGAATTTTACCGAGTCTCGAAAAACAATAAATAAATAATGATTGGAATCATTTAATTTGTAATTGAATTTTTTTTATTTCACTCAATGAAACGCATTTCTTTGGAAAAAATATAGAATGCGAAAATATAGAAGGAATTTTAAAAAAATTCTGCTTGAAATAATTTGGAAGCGAAATTTTGAAAGTATTAATCAAGAAAAATGAAATTGATTATCAAATGACTTAGTGGTTAAAATTATTATATTCTATTTTTTCCAGCGAAGAGAAAATAATGAGAGGACACCGAAAAAAAAAATACAGACACGAATTTTTAAAAATCTTAAATATAATAAATTTTGAAAATTCGAAAAAGGTCTGTTTGAATTAATTTAGCAGCGAAATGTTAATTAGGAATTAATTAGGAAAATTGACGATAATTATATAATGAACTAATAATTGAAATTATAATATTCTATTTTTTTCAGTGTGGAGAGAAAAGGGGAAGGCTTCGAAAAAAAAAATAATAAACACGAATTATTAAATTTCTAATTGAAATAAATTAAAAATTTGAAAAAGAAATATATTTCAATTAATTTACAAGCGAAATTTTGAAAATATTAATTATGAAGAATTATGCTAAGTATACAATTACCTGATAGTTCTAATTATTAAATTTAATTTTTTTCAAAATGAGGAAAAAAACAGAATCCAAGGGAAAAAAAGAAATTTTTTGAAAGGCAGGCTATCGGACGTCCCTTAAATAAGAGCAAACATGATTCCAGCTAAAGAAGACCCGGGATTCCGTTGTTAAATTAGGATACGATCGGAATGCGCCATGAAACCCTTTGATCCGCATCAGAAGGCCTAAAAGCCACTAGGAATTAGAGAAGAGACAGGAAGATTCTGCCGAAGACCTCAAAGAAGACGAAGAAGAAGCAGAAACAGAAGGTGGTGGGTAAAATAGGGTGGAGAGTCAAAGCGGATGAACCCCACTTTTGGTCACACAGTTCACGATAACGACGAGGATTTAATTGACACGGAGAGGTGTTGCCGTACTAAACTTATGCAAAGTGGATAGACCGTTTGCTTGGTTGACTTTCTTCCCTCTTCCAAAGACTTCTACCCGCTTTGACTCACCCGTGAGCGCGATTAATCGATCAAGGAGTGTCGAAATTCTTCAACCCCTTGTGTCGGAGTGAAACGTATACATATGTGTTAGTGATGACGAAAGTGGTGGATCTGTGGAATTTTGAAAATTTGACTCCAGGATAAAAAATTCGCGATTCCAAAAATTATGAATTTTTATGCAATTTTTACTAATTTATTTTTCGTAATTACTTTAATATATAGACTATTTTTTAAAATTTGGGTCATTTCACATTTTAAAAATTTGACTCCAAAAGAAAAAAATCGCGTTTCTAAAAATGAATAATTTTTATTTAATTTTTACTAATTTTTTTTAGGAATTACTCTAATATATATGCTATTTTTTAAATTTTGGTTCATTTTGAATTTTGAACATTCGACTGTAGAATAAAAAATTCGCGATTCAAGAAATTACTAATTTTTATCTAATTCTTACAAATTTCTTTTTAGGAGTTGCTTTAATCTTTTATTTATTTTTCAGGAATTACTCTAACAGATAAACTATTCTATAAAAATTTGAGTATTTTCGGCTTCTAAATTTCCCCCATTTTGAATTTTTCATTTCCAATTTTTCTAATTTTTCTAATTAATAATTAAACCAGTTCAAAACAAAAATGTATCACACAAAGAGTCAAAGAAACTGATCGTTACCGGTAATAAAAATATTTTCCTGAAATTTTCACACGTTTCATAAATTGATTAGAAGGACCAGGATAATTCCAGCAGCTGGAAAGGAGCCGTCCCCTCCCCGGAGGGAAATAAAGTATCGCCGTTGGAGAAAAAGACAATATGGGTTGGAGAAAAAAATGGTCAAAAATGCGAACTTCTCACCGCGGCTAAGGACAAAGAGTTGTTGGCATCGTCGCCGGGAGATAAATCTTTGATTGCGGGTTCGGTTCTTGGATGGACTCGGAAACACTTCTGCGCCCAATACCAGTGGCAGTGGCGGGTGCAGCGGCAGGAACTGCAGTAGCCGAAGTTGCAGTAGCTGCCAGGGGTAGGAGGAGCAGCGGGAGAAACAACGACAACAGCAACAACAACAACAACAACAACAGCGGCAGCAGCAGCAGCAGCAACAGCAACATCTTGGCTCTCTTTGACTCTCATTTACACTCTCTGTGTGCTCGGGAGAATTTACTGGCCTCGGAATACAATGCGAACCTGTCCGTGTCCATCCATGGAAAGAGAAGCCAACAGAAACTTATCCAGCCACGTTCGCTTAAGGCCTATAGATATTCGTTAAATGGACCCCCTACTCACTTCGGCAAAGATCCGAAATATTTGCGATTCCAAAATCGCATTTCTCTCGTATTTTTTTCATGTTCCAGTTTTAAGTGTGCGGTATTTCCAGGGTCATTGTGTTAAGGGTGTTCTTTTTCTTCCCCCTCTCCAGGGTTTTCGAGTCCAAGCAAAAGTCTCTTCGAATTCCAGATTCGCTGGAAAAATATAGAATCTTCACCTCAGCATCCCAGGATATGGTCTACTACCGATTCAATTACCTCCAATACCTGCAATTCCAAAATTGGCATTGTTTTTGGTATTTTTCCGATGTAAAAATTTTTAAATTCTAGTATTTTTTCTCCTCTTTCTCGAAAAATTTCATTACTAAGCAAAAATTTCTTTGGATTCCAAATTTGATAAAACAAAAGTATGGAATCTTTAGCTTAGATCTTAGCATTTCAGGATCTGGTCCAGCACCGGTTCTATATTCTCCAAAATTTGCGGTTCCAAAATCGCTTTTTTTTCGTATTTCTCCCCGTTAAAATTCTAAAATTATGAAATCTCCAAAATTGTTGTTTCGAGGGTAAACTTTTTTCTCCCCCTTCTCCAGTATTTTTGCACCCCATAAAAAATTCCAGATTCGCTGAAAAAAATTCAGGATCTTCACCCGATCGGGTTCAGTACCCGTTCTATTTCTTTCTGCACCGCATCTGTCAAGGTGTGATACCAACCCCCTGTGAATTCGTACGTTGCAGCATCCCGCGGGTGTAAAAAGGGGTAAATTATTAGCCGGAGGATTTACGATCCTAATATTTAAAATCAATTTGGCGCTGGTATGCTAAAGTACGCTTAAATAGGCAGACATTCACACAGGGAAAAGCAACGGAGGAGAACTTTGGTCCACGGAGACTGAGAAGCAGAGAGCGAGAGAGAGAAAGGGAGAAGGTTTCTAGTGAGACAGCGTTTGTCGGCACGTTTGTGGGACCGACGCCGCCTTAAGGTGTAGTCGCTTGATCTCACAGTTGGCAGCGAGGCTGGACCACATCTTTACTCAGCTTTCAAGAGCACGTATACATATATGCGTACTTACAGAGCGAGTATCCGCACACAGGCTCGCCCGCTTTCATGCATGTAAGTAACGAGATGTATTCGTACACATCTTTAAAGCAACAACCGGCATAACGTAGGTGGAGGTACTGATTTGTGATCAATTTGCTCTGATTTATTTGCCGGGGTCTTACATGAACGATTCTTAATATATGTAGAAAAATAAAATTTGTGTTTATGCGTGGGTGCTCAAAAATTGAGTGTTTTATGAAATGGACATTATTTTTTTTCTGGGAAAGCTCGAGCTTTCGTGGAAGAAATTGGGACCGATACAGGGGCATGTTTCTTTCCTAATTAATCTAATTTATTTATAATATTTTCATATTCTCAATTGCCCTATAATATTTCTAATTTTTCAATTTATTTTTCATTTCGCGTTATTCTCTCTCGAAAAAGAAATTGTATCGAAAAATTTGTTGGTTGCAAAATTCCAATTTGGAAATTAATAATAATACTTGAAACGTATTTCATTCAATCAAAATTGTTTCTTTCCAAATTGTTTATAATATTTGCAAATTTCCAATTTATTTACAATATTTCGAAATTTCCAATTTAATTTCAATATTTCATTTTTAAAGGAAGAAAAAAAGGGTCCATTTCACGTTATTCTCTTTCAAAAAAATCTATCGAACTTTGGAATAATCAAAATTTGGAAAAATTGGAATTTGGAAAGATGAAAATTTGGAAATTAATAATAACATTTGACACGAATTTACTTCAATCAAAATTGATTCTTTTGCAATTTCAACATTAATTTTATCAAAAATTGTTTCAACAAATAATTTCCAAATTATTTATAATATTTGCAATCTATTTCCAACTTACTTACAATATTACCACATTTTTAATTTATTCGTCTCATTTCCCAAATATCCAATTAATTTTCAATTGTTCACCTTTTAAAGGGGAAAAAAGGTTAAAAAAAGTCCATATCGCGTTATTCTCTCAAAAAATAAAAAAAAATCCCACGACTTAACACAGACGTTTGGAAAAAATGTAAATTGGGAAATTGATAATAATATTTGAGACGAATTTAATTCAATCATAATTCGTTCTCTCGCGGTCCGTATACGCAGCTCCGTGTTAGGCCTTACCGTAACGTCGTCATACATAACGTTGGTCCTTACAAAGGAGTCCTGGTGAGATGGTAGCCTACAAGATCGGATAATATGGGTAGTTATTTGTCGGCGCTGATGTTGGTTTTTCATAAGGATGTGTTACCTCGTACGTGAGGCCCCCCCGCCGCGACAAACCCGCTGGGACCCAAGGTCCCTCTTTGCTTCTCCACTCTTCTAACGTTCTAAAACCGCCTCGACAGATTGCCTCTTTTCTCCCTTTTTGTTCACATCATCTTATTCACTCTGTCTTCCATTCTTTCAGAGAACACTGCTGATAAACACCGGGACGGGACGGAAATTAAATGCACTCGAGAATTGGATATATGTAATAATTACAGGAACAGTGTGTGACGTGATTGAAGGAGTGTTGTTTTCATCATGGTCATGATTACCCGCAGTGGTCAGTTCAAGGACCGGTTCAACGATGTCCTTCTGTAATAATTTGAAGTGTAGCGGCAGAAACTTTAGCGAGACTTCGGGAAAATTCGAGACAAATTTTAAGATTGTTCCGGTAAAATGTTTGTTCCGGAGAAATTCACTAGAAAATTCTAGGGACATTTTTGGAAACACTTGGTTAATTCCTTGGGTAGTAATTGTTAAAAGTATGGGATGTTACTAGTTACTAGGGTAATTTTAGGGATTCTCGGGGAAAGGTTAGTAAAATCTGGGGGTGGTAAAATTATTATTTTGCTAAAATTTTAGAAATAATTTTTTTTTCTTATTGATTACAGCCCGAATTATACAATTTTAACGAAAGTTTAATAAAATATTGATAGCAATTGCTGAAATAATTTTTTCAACATTCAGAGGAATGCTATTAAAAATTTTGGGGTAACAATTATTTCGCTAAGGTCCCAAATTCCTACTAATCACCCCCAAGTCATTGAAACTTTAAAATCATAAATATTCGAAATATTAATAGGCATTACTAGAGATATTACTAGAGCCATTTTAGAAATACCCAGAAAAATTTTACCACTAAATTAAATTAAATTAAATTAAATTACTAGTATTTTTTCGCTTATATTATTCTATAAATTATCTATATGTATACACTCTTGCTCGTATTTCTTTCGCCCTACGAATTTCATGGCATAATAAACGTTATTATTAATAATAACAATAATTTCCATTTCGGTGACATTTTTTCCAGTGAAATCCTACTCTCTTTTCCAGGACTTTGCTCTCTCTCTCCTCTCCAGAATCCCCACCGACGCGAGCCTCCAGAACAGATCCATGGATTGTGTTCTACCTCCAACTGTTTCTAACGTGAGTGGACCCATTAAGGCGATATCGAAGCTAACTGATAACACGGATACTTTTTCCAAGCGCGCAACCGCGAGATATTAAAATTAACGAACGTCTATTTATAACTGTACGCATCTTGCAATTCCACGTTGCATTTCGCTTGCATTTGAATTACTTTGACGGGGTGACGTTAACTATCATTTTATTTCCTCCTCCGTTTCTCGTTATTCCGTATGATTTTACGCGTTAATTGTAATAAGCCCGGAAAGGCGAGAGCTATTAAACATTAAAATATAGTAAAAAAGAGAGAGAGAGAGAGAGAGAGAGAGAGAGAGAGAGAGAAATTGGAAATAAAAGCGAGAGAAGGGAGGGAAGGAAAGTTATACTCGCTGCGCCACACACATGCTGTGCTAAGGCGTCCGTAACGTCTTTTAATCACGAAATGAGCCGGCTCTCTTCAAAAGCTTAAGGGGTTTATGCCCCCTCTTTGCCCCTTGTTCTCTTTGGCCGAATTAAGTAAATCAATAAATAACGAGGATCGCTCGCTAACACCTGCGGCCGGCTCCGTACATTGGTATTTCCACTTACATACAACGGAAGAGCACCCATTGCTAATTTAATGCCTAAGATTTTATCGTCTCACGTATTAACATCAATGATAAAACTCGAACAGTCGTCACATTTTTCCTTTTATTTATCTTTCCTGCCTGCCTTTTACCTCTTCCAGCTCCTTTAGATAAACCTATCACTTTTTTATCGCCATTTTTTTCCCTCCCTTTATGACCATTCGCCTCACGAGTGCCAGCAAATTATGAAATTACGTAATATCGCATGACTTTGTCAAACTTGAGGCTCTTCCTTATTTTCTTTTTTGTTCCTTTTCGTGCTTTTTCCAAAATCTTATCGGTACCAATGCGATACAGGCTCTGGAGAAACGCCCTTTATAATAATTGCAGATAGTTGGTAGTAAAAATAAATAATAATAATAATAATAATAATAATAATAAAAAGAAAGTCGTAGTAACTTTTTGGCATCAGTTTTTTTTTGGGTGTTAGTAAAAAAACACCAAATTTTGTTACATATTGGTTATTCTCTATTTTCTTTTTGAAGGAAAATGGAAGAAATGGTTCCCAAAATGCTAAAAATGGACTATAGTAAAATAATATTTTTGTTACAATTGTTTGGGTAAAATATTAAATGCAATAATACTGAATAATTATAAATAAATAAATAATAATATTTCAGTCTTTGGATTTTAGGAATAAGCAACAAATAAAATGTAGCAGAAGTTGGTCATCAATAAAAAAATATAATCACCAAATTTTAATATGAATTTTTTGAGGAATGGAGCCTAAAACAATAGAATTGGAGTACAATAGTATTTTTATACAATAGGTGTATTTTTATGGAGTAAAAAATTAAGTAATGAATGGGATCCTTATTTCCAAAGAATTTTATAATTTTCAGGATTTTTCTTTTTGTGTATTTTTTTTATTATCCTGCGAGTTATCTTCAGGTATTTTCTAAAATATGCCTTAAAAAATACACTAGGGGCGCAGAGATTCTTTAAACTAAGTTTCTAACTATACCTACTTTTTGGAAAAATATTTTAAGGTTTTATAAATAATTATAAAACTTTCCTACGCATTATTACTAATTACACATTGTTTTCTGTTATCTCTTTTTCCCAAAAATTATAAAAATCATTTCCAAAACGCTAACGATTAATTCCAAAATTACCTTATAGGCGCCCATTTTCTAATAAACAATTTAACTTTTCTACATTTCAGGTACCAATTTCCCCCTTTCTATATTTTTCCCTGTGGAATTAATTTCTGCAACAATTTCTTCGCGTGAAGCCCATCAAACCCAAATTTCGAGAACCCAATTACCTGGAAATCCTACTCAGGTGTCCCACTCTACGAAGCTACACTTTCTCGGGGTTTCGATTCTCGTCGATTGTTGAAGAAAAAAAGAAACAACGGAAGCCCGTCCAATCGGAACGTCATTAGCGCCAAATTAGGCGGTAGGCTAAACTGCTACGTAAAAGGCTGCAGAATGCAACCGTGCACACTTTCGAGCGGCGCGGGAGAGTGTTGGTGTCCCACGAAAGTGCAGTAGTTGCATTTAACGGCATCGGTAGTGGTATCGGTATGTTTTCTTGATCTATGTCTTAATTCACGAGATCCAAAAGCCCGAAGGGATAATCGATCGATCTCGCAGTTACATTTATAGGCGATGCAAGTCAATCGGGTAACACTACTTGACGACTTGCTCAAACGAATATAGCGAAGTTATCCTTGGTATAACCCGCTCGTTCGCTCAGGAATGAAGTATATGTTGTAAAGAAATTCATGTATGTGCGGTAGCGAAATATTCGATGAAAGAAGAGAAAAATGTCATAAGGGGAGAAAAAACCGAGGAAGGTGAGGATGGGTCCAGAAATCTTAAAAATGTACGATACTTTCAGCCGCATATACATGGAACTCGAGGAATCCTTCCCTTTTTCTCTCTCTCCTCTGTTTTTTTATCTCACGACAGACCTGTCTCACGTCTGTCACACTCTTTCTGTGAATAAGACTCTTTCAAGGAGTTGGTACAAACGCGACGCTCGCATTCTGGCTTTTTCACCCTTCGCCAGCTTTTCGAACAATTATAAGTGTGCTTTTCGGAATTCCCGGTTTCGCGTTTTTTGCATTCGCGATGTTTCAATTTTCCAGCTCCGGGAAAAATAGGCTCCAGCGAAATATTGAAAACAAAAAACATTTCGGAAAATGCTGGAAAATTTCGCGGAATAACTGATATTCGCGAGATAAAAATCGTAGAGCCGAAGATTTACGAAGAGTAAATCGCCGATCGATGAGAAAAAAAGTGTATCGAGCATCGATCGCCTCTAATTAAAATCCCCCGGATTGATCCGGACTCCATTTTGCAGTATACGTATGTGGCATACCCATAAGCTAAATTGATTCTTATTTAAAGATCCTGAGAAATAAGCAATTAAGCGCTGGCTAAAAAAGGATACGTCAACAAGAGTCCGATGGACGTTACCATTCATGGTAACGCCGCTTTTTGCCTCGACCAGGTAATGGTGCGCTTCGATGAGGTCATCTGCCAGATAGACAACTAGATTTCTGTACATATGTCTTCACTAATGTCTCTCCGTTGTCCCGCGGATACTTTACCAGTTCGTCCCAATACTGGAGCCTATAAATTCCCAAAAATGTTGGTTTCGATCCTGATAGAAATTACGAGAATCATATACCCTGGGTCCGGTACTGGATCCAGGCCAATTTAAAAATCCCTATTGGAGTTGACACTGATAGAAATTACCAAAAACCACATAACCTAGGTCTGGTACTGGATCCAGGCCAATTTAAAAATACCTATTGGAATTGTTACTGATAGAAATGACCAAAAACCACATAATCTGGGCTAGGTACTGGATCTAGGCCAATTTAAAAATTCCTATTGGAATTGTTACTGATAGAAATGACCAAAAATCACATAACCTGGGTCTGGTACTGGACCCAGTCCAATTTGGAATCCATCGGTTGCAAGCAAATTTCCTACCAAATGGCTAGATATGCTTGGTCCAGTTCTGGACCCTTTAACTTCCTACTGGAGTACTTATAGTGACTGCCATGGGACCCCAGAATTCTTACAAATCCCTAGGAAATACGCAGAAATTCTATGTCAGCCGATTCGTGATCTTGAAAAATTCTTGGCTCGGGAAAAAGCGGCCTACCCCTGCGAGGGTTTCCTCCCTTCGCGTGTTTGAAAAGCTCCGTTTCGTGCGGCCGTTAGCACGACCGTCATCGAGCTAACAAGGCAATGACACATGTGGAGTGCTGGCTGACGATCGATTGACGGATCTTGGGAAGCTATCGAAGAGGGCACGAGAGCACGAAGTCACATATAGCATCGGTAACAATAATAACACAGCAGTGTCAGCAGCTAATAAAGTTGACACGTGAAATGGGGTGACAAGTAGCGCTTTCATCCGTTCTTCGAGGCAGTCCCAAATCGACTCTGGCGTGTACGTACAATATACATACATATGCATTAAAGGTGGATGGCAGACAGCTGCCACTGAACTGTCTAACGACTCACCTCGGCACTCACCTGTTGGTCTTCTTCTTCTTCTTCTGCCTCGTCTTCCTCGTCCCCTAATTACCCAGTAGTAAACGTTCGCGTACAAAACATTACACACATGTTACGTGCGCATACAAACTGATTCCTATACTTATTATACGTTGATACAGAAGCCACAAGATGGCACGGGAAGATTTATTAACTTGTTCAGCCCCTGTACCGAGACCACCCGTATGAGGGACTGCGGGAAAATCAGCAGGAACGTACTTATCTTGATGAATAAGAATCGCGGAAAAAGGACGAATTCCATGCGTAAGGATAATCGCTGCAATTTCAGGTTAATGTGCCGACGGAGCAGTGGGCGCAGTCAATTTTACTATGTTTATGGGATTTTCGCGACTCCCTAGGAAATGGGCCCTAGTTTGTCATGGGACAAAAGTTACTACAATTTTGACAAATTTATAGGGAACAAATTGAAATTTTGTAAAATTTGTAAGCAACAACAAATTGCAATTTTGGAATATTTATAGGGGACGAATTGCAATTTTGGAAAATTTGTAAGGGATGAATTGCAATTGTTGAAAATGTGTAAAGGACCAATTGCAATTTTGGAAAATTTATAGGGGACAAATTGCAATTTTGGAAAATTTATAGGAGACAAATTGCAATTTTGGTAAATTTGTAAGGGACAAGTAGCATTTTTGGAAAATTTTGAATCGCCTCAATTCATTTTTCCTGACTTTTTTATTATTTAGAATTGTTTGAATTATCAAAGTATCAAGCACGAATTCTTCAGCCATTTGTTTTCTAACAAGATTTTACTACCACTTTAATTAAATATGCGAGCGAATTAACGATTAATTAGTAAGTAAAGTTGTAGCATCGCGCGTTGCTTCTCGGCTTTTGAAATTACGGCGGGAAGAGTAACGATCGCACGCGGAGCTCTACTTGCGTTTCCGGTTTCAGGCGTATCAAAGATCGAGACGTCGAAAAAGCGATTCGTGCAATCCAGCTGCATCGTTGCTGATAAATTGCTACAAGTAGATCAATTATAACAATATTAATTGCCTCGACTCCCCGGTTACATATGTTTACATAGTTTTCATAAACTGGTCGATTACTTACTGTTATTACCGTCGATTTCGAGGTTATACCCTGATTTACTCTATATACAATATATAAATTAAATTTTATAAAATGATGGACGGAAAAAAAGATTTCGAGAAAATGAAAAGGAGAAGGGATTATAAAAAAAATTGGAAAAAAAATGCAAAATGAAAAAAGTACACACACTAAATTTCAAAAAGAGACTGAAAATGAAAGAGAATTGGTAAAATTGAAAAAAAAGTCCAAAATGAAGAAAGCACATACACTAAATTTCAAAAATAGACTGAAAATGAAAGAGACTAAAAAAATTGAAATAAATTTATGTAAAGAATACATATACAAATTTAGGAAAAAAAACAAAACTTAAAAGTTGGACCGAATATCCTGCAGTATCCAAACGATTCCGATCTTGAGACTAAATTGTCCTTTTCTCTTTCCACGAGTTTCGATGAAACCATTTTCTACTTTTTATAGCTTTTGCTAGAAAATTGCTATAAAAAGCTATTTTGCTATTTTATTAATCTGTATTTCGCCATTTGCGATAATAATTGGAGGATAGGTTGGAATGAAATGAGAAGACGATTCGCTTATATTTTTAAATTAATATATAATTTTTAATCATGTGGGTTTTCGGAGGACTGGGGGATTGTTTTTTTTTCTTTCTAGGTGTACGATATACAATACAAGCCATAGGAATATTTTGTTTTTCAAAGGGCGACAAGGATTGATATGGTCTCACAGGACCAAATTTATTGCTTTTCTTTAATATTCCCTTTTTTCATCCCCTTTTCTTGTTTCTTTTTTCTTATTTCGTTACAAAAGGTATTGAAAGGGTTAAAAACCAGATTTTCTTGTTCTTTTTTTTTGGTTGTTTCTTTTTTCTAAAATCGAGGCGATAGGACCATTTCAAAGAAAGATCATAGGTACCATTTTGTAAAAGAATTTATTTCGAAGAAATTCGATTTTCAAAACAATTTTTTCAATTTGAAATTTTCGATTCTGTAATTTTTGGAATACTTTAATTTCATTGCATTGCAAAAGTTATCGATTTCTGCAATTATTTTGTTGACACTGCGAATAATAATTCTGCAAAATTTTTTTCGACAATTGTTGATTTAATTTATAGCGAAATTTATTGTGTGACTAAAATTAAAAAATACATTATAAAGTTAATATTTTTTTATCGTTCACAACCTAATTGCAGTTTTCAACGAATTTATGAAAACTAATTATATATTTTTTTAATAATTGGAGAAAATAATTTTTATTTTTGAATTTGAAGAAAAAAATTTGTGATGTCTCCTTTTAGGAGAATTTCAGAATTTTACTGGGTTTCAAGGTACCTATGAAAATCGCCATACGATCCTACGCTTAAAAAAAGACATATTTAGAAAATTGTTTTTTTAAGATATACGTCCTTGTTGTTGTTAACTCTTTAGATTTTTTGTGCTCCAAAAATTATTAACAAACCAAATTTCATATGATTTTGGAAATTGTTAAAAATCGAGACCCGTTTGTAAATTCATTTTCCATGGTTTGATTATTTCTGGAACGTTACAAAAATTCAAGAAAAAAGTTTTTTTTTTTGAAAAAGGAGCTTGAATTTCCGAAAAAAGTGCCTTTCATTTTGAACCTATCATTTTTCATAAAATAAAAAAATTCTTTCTTTTCAAAATAAAATTGAATTGATACAAATCTGATGAAATTATTTTTCTTCCACGAAATAAATCGCCATGTTATTTTATCAACCCTTCGACCGCTATGGACGCACATACGCGTCCATAGCGAAGAATACCAATACCAACCCGTTAAGTGTTTCTCTCTCTCTTTTTTTTGTAACAATAAAATGAAAGCTAAAATGAAAACTGTATCTTTATAGCTCCGCTCGAATCCGCTTTACTAAGCATCCGATTTAAAGCTGTAATCACAATCAGGCGGATTTGAGCGTCACTTCAAAGGCACGAAGCCATAAAATGATTAGCCAAGAAATTTCTATTATCACGTAAGTGGAGGAATATTTGATGTCTCCTTCCTTCCTTCTCACGAATAAAAATCCCAAAATAATCGATGAATTTTTCTTTGGTGATTTCTTTTTTTTAATACAAAAAATCAGATTCTTGAAATTCGCATTATTATTCATTTTTAATTTAGAGCACTCAAATTTCAATGTTGGATTTTAATGGTAATTAATAATATCAACAGATGTGTGTGTTCCAATATATATTTTTTAAATAAAATATATAATAATAAACAAAATTTTGCGGAAAGAAGGAAGAAGATGAAAAAAAAGTTAATAAATAAAAGACACCTGTTTCATTGTTTAACGCCTTGTTAAAAATTTTCGGGGCATCCGGGGTGCGTGTTTTTGATTGCTTAATTTGTTTCTTACTCTCGTTTCTCCTTTTTCATTCGATTAGTCTAATAATCAATATAATATTTAATAATTAATAGATAAAAGAGAGGAAAAGGGAAGGAAGGAAGGACGAAAGGAAGGGGGAAAAGGAAAGAAGGGGTCGGGAAGAGAAAGAGGAGGAAAGTTGTGTATTTATAATATTTATAATATATATATTTATAATATATTTATATATATAATATATAATATCACTAGGATACATATTTACAAGGAGATTTTTGTATTCTTTTTTTTTGCAAATAGTGGAAGGTGCTTTTCCATTTATATGAAATTTTCCCAGGTTGGTTTCCTTTTCTTGAGTTTATTCCATTTGAATTTGCCTCTTACACGTCTAAAACCGTTTTCTTTTTTTTTCTCCGCAGGTAGCGTTCAATTATGTCTGTCTGTGTGTGTGTATACCTGTCTGTATGTGCGTGTGTATGTGTGTCGATGTGTTCGTATTAATTTACAACGCGGCACTTTTCATTTTAGTGTCCTTTAATTTATTCATTATTCAATATTGCGTTCGACGCTCAACTATTCTCCTTCTGCCTTTTCCTCTCCACCTACAATTTTTTTTACTTATTTCGCAATTTTTTTATAACTAACAAAAAATGAAGATTGTAATAATTGTTGTGCTCCCAAGGACAGATTTTTTTTTTGTTTATTCTTAGTTTCTCATTCTCGACTATTTACACAAAGAAAATTACATGCACAAATCGTACGCTTTCATGTCACCCCATGAAACTCGAATCATCCCCTTCTTTTGTTTTGTTTTTCTCTGAAAAATTGCACTTTGTAGTTTTTTTGAGCTCGAATTGCTTGAGCCTTCGGAATTGGAACTCCTCCTTTTTCTTCTTCCTTTAAATTAAAATATCTCTTATTCGGCGATTACGCGGGTCCTTCGCGGGACGCGCGCTTTGACGGGACGAAAATCGTCCTCTCGCTACGACGGTTCCGACGTCGAGTCCGGTTCCGGCTCCTTCTCGTCCACGAAACGATCCAAATTCGAGTCGTCGTTCTGATTATCGTCGTCCGGATTATCGTCATTTTTCGTACTAGTTACACGCTGATTATTCTCCTGTCACGGACTCCCTCCTCCCCCGGCGTCGGTGTCCTGGATTCTATGGATACCGGGGGTGAGGCTTGGACTCCTCCGCCTTTTGTCCTGCAACCCGTTCACCATGTTCTCGATGGACTTGAGCTCGCCGGTCGTCGACGACGTCGTCGACGTCAACCCACCGGCCGGCGTCGGGGACCCGGTGGGTGGTCTCGGGGGTGGCGATCTCGGGCTGAGCGCCGTCCTGCTGCCGGGGGTCACCGTCTCGAAGGCGCTCCCGTGCGAGGGCGCCGGCAAAGTGTAGGGCGTGAACCGGTGGCCCTTGAGCTGGTGCAACGGGCTCGCCAGGGGATGCGGGTAATGCGCCGCGAAGAGCGCCGGGTGCTGCGACGCCGCCAGCGCCAGCTGCGCGTTGAACAGCATCCCCGGGGTGACGCCCCCGTGGAGGCCCAGGGGACTCGGGGGTATCAGAGGTCCGGGCCCGGGGTACAGCCCCGGGACTGGGGGGTACAGATAAGGTAGGAGCGGAGGATGCAGCGGAGGCCCTACGGACACGTCCGGTCTGGGGCCCTCGGAGCCGGGAGGTCCCCCGGGACCGGTTCCGGTGCCTCCGGTGCCGCCGCCCCCGCTTTCGGATCCCGAGGATTCGCTGCCTTCCCCCCGTTCGCTGGTTCTGTCGTCCCTCTCCCTCGAGTGCTCGCGCTCCCGATGGTGATGGGCCGGATGGGGTGTGTCCGGGCCCACGACGTCCAGGAGCTTGTCCTCGTCGTCCAGCAGGTCGCTGGCGGAGTTCGAAGATCGACGCTTCTCCGGAGATGCTGGACCACCGGACGTCAAACGGGAACCGCCTCCTGACACGGTCAACAGCGCCTGTCTTCTGCAACAACGACGCAGAGTTAGCAAATTTGAAAAATCAAAGTTAAATAAGAGTGTGTGGTATTTGGGGGTATTTTATTTTAGTTTATTTTGGGGTTTTTGGGAGTATTTTATTTTATTTTATTTTGGAGGTATTTGGGTTTTTTTCGGGGTATTTGGGTGAGTTTAGAGAGAGTTGGGGATGTTTGTAAAGAGAATACAGTAGTTTCCGAGGGGTAGGGTCTCAAATATGTTTGCACCTGTGTTGGATTAATTTTCTGAAACATTTCCAGGTATTTTGATTATTCTTGTCAGCAAATTTTATGAAATTTGATGGATACGAAATCTTTTTTAGGAGGAGGAAGGGGAATGCTATTGATTCCAAGCTTGGAATTTTAATTCGAGAATGCAAAAGTTGACTGGATTTGGATAAAATTGAAAAAAGGCACTTAATTTCGAAATTTCTGAGTTCTTTTTTTACGAATCTAGTTTTCAAAATCGAAAACTAAATATGTTGGAGTCAATTTACGAGAAAAAAAATTTACCATTTCGATACTAACAATTATTTATACCAAATATTTATGCTTCCAAAAAAAAAACACTAATTTTGAGTAATTCTTCAATTACGGCCTATAATTATATTAACACTTTACTGTCCGATCGCACAACATGTGTGCGATGGTCGGAACAACTGTTAGCGGCCGATCGCACAACATGTGTGCGATGCTACCGATGCTACCGCGTGCTTCATAAATACTGCCGGTCTCTGGCGACGTTTGACTGCATAGACGTGCGGCCAGTAAAGTGTTAATAAAAATTGCGATTACTCATTTTTTTACATTTAACTTACTAGGGATTCTATTGAAATAAAAAAAAGGCCAATGGTCAAAATCGAGAATTAGCTAAAAATAATCAGCCCGAGCCAATATTGGACCGAGGGACTGTCGAGTTGGAAAATTCGCTACCAAAGAAAGTAAATTCTACAATGTTGCACCAACTTCCGTAACATAAATCGCATATTTCACAATGTCGCAGGAATTTCTATCTCACACTGTGCATATTGATGCCTTTAATTACGACTTTTTCAAAGAATCATTCGCTATGATTAGAAAATCAGTCGATTGAAAAAACAAAACAAAAAAAAAAGAAACGATCGGGACCATCAGGTAGATATACGAGGGGACTGTAATTTATTAAGGAAGAATTTTAATGGTAAAAGGCATATAAATTGCGTCGTTGATTAAATGAGTAAATAACAACTTTTCTAAGAACCATAAAAAAAAAATGAAAAATTGGTTT
This sequence comes from Gasteruption jaculator, assembly GCA_949825005.1. Taxonomy (NCBI): domain Eukaryota; kingdom Metazoa; phylum Arthropoda; class Insecta; order Hymenoptera; family Gasteruptiidae; genus Gasteruption; species Gasteruption jaculator. The sequence goes on from OX463763.1 coordinate 11,654,114, forward strand.
CGAAAGAGCATCGATTCATTGACGCTGAGCATCTTCCACGTCCAAGTGGGAGCGACCGTACGCCGTGTATTCTGGAGTCGAAGGTCTACGACGTTACTTTTCTCGATGCTTGAAAAGCAATAATTCAACGTTCGTAGCAATAAACGCGAGAATTTATAAGAACCCCGGTAGCTCATTGCCTATGGCACGTTGTTAGTATGAAATGAATTACCTTAATTGCAACTTCAACGCCTCTCCGCCGCGGATACGAATGCGAGAGACCAACATCGTACATCGCTTTTACGTTTATCGCTTGCCCAACCTAAATCTATAGTTCACGTTGCCTTCATACGCTTAACTTATGCGGAATGCAAGCATTTATATTAGCAATGCAAGGCTTGCATGCAGCTGGTGCAGCCTTTCTACCGGACCGGATTAAAAATGACGAGTTTTCTTGCATTTCCTAATTTGTTGCAGGTCCAATTATTGATGGATTTCTAATTATGTGGTTTTTGCAATAGTCCATGGTTTTAGAAAAACCTTCAATTCGAAAATTGTTAATATATTTTATTAATGTAGATATTTATTTTATTTGATTTTATTTTACTCTTACTCTTGTTTTGTGTTAATTGAGAGGAGTTGATCGCTCTTTAATTTGTTTTTTTTTTCTGTATTTATGTATTTAATATTCATGTTTTGGGAAATTAAGGGTATTAAAAAACAACTGTTGGAAATCCAATATTTGTGAAATTGTTGCAATTCGCTGAAATTCCGATTATGCGGTTCTGCAACGCAGGTTTGTTATTTGGTTTTCGAAAACCAAAATCGAAGTTACGCATTTTCATATTTTTCTCATAAATTTCGTTTCTGTAAATATTTATTTTATTCTTATTTTTACTCTTTATATGATCCAGAGGAGTTTTTCGGTGCGCGATTTTTTTTTCTGTGTTTGTTTATTTTATATTTATACTTTGGGGGATTACCGTTATTGAAAAAAAAATTACTTTTGTAATTAACAGCATCTTTTGACAAAAATTTTCTTATGCAAAGTTATTACATTTTTTTATATTAAAAATGTATATCTTCCAGAAAAAAAATAATGTTTTACATAACAACCATAGAATAAATTATCAATCGTAAAATTTAATAATTGTTGTTATTCCAAATTTCAATTTCATATTTTTATAAAAAAATCGTGAATTTCATCGACTTCATGTGTTTCAAATTTCAATAAAAAATTCGTGGATTTCACCGACTTTAGGAATTTTCAATTTCGAATTTCCATTTAAAAAATCATGGATTTCACCGATTTTAGGAATTTTCAATTTCGAATTTCCATAAAAAATCGTGGGCCGCAATGCAAATGGTGGCGCATCGTTGGGGTAGTCGTACTTGATGCCGATAAGAATTTCGGCTAACCGGGATAGGGATCGTCCGATTGATTTATTTATGACCTAGAAAAAAGAAAGAGGTAGCGAAAAGGAAGAGCAGAATTCAAACCAATTCATGTTTAAACCGAGCCGGACAGCATAAGCTGCGTGTAAGACGTAACTAGAACTGTGCTGGCCGTAGCGAGAGGCTTACTGGTACCTAATGCCATGTAATGCGATCAGTGCAGCTATACAAGTATACGTACACGGATATTTCGTGCAACAGTCTTACGAACAAGTACGTTTCAATCAATAGTAGCAGTAACTGCAGACAGCGAACGGGATTCTTCCGCAAATAGGTCTCTCGTAATTTCCACACTTTCAATGAAACTTTTTGTAGCTTTCGGCAAAGTCTGATCTTGGAACTCAACAGAAGGAAATGGACCAAAAAGGGACCGACCCAAAGAATTCACTTGAGAGAGAATTTCGCTTCGGCAGAAAATGGGAGGTACGTTTGAGGTTTCCCCTTTGGCACCAATTTTTGACCAAAACATGGATACTGGTGACAACTGCAATTGGGAAAATTAATCCTAGAATATTTGTTGTGCAACTTTTCGCGCTTACGGGGTCATTTGTAGGTACAATTAATTTTGTGGCTGTTCTAGGTTTTCGAAAAATTTGGAAAAAAAATTTGCGATACTTCGATTTGCCAAATATTTTATTGCTTTATTGGCAGAAATAAGATTTTAGAAGTACAAATTTCAATTTTTAGCGATTTTATCCTACTTTTGAATTTTTTTCGTAAGAAAACAAAATTCCAATTCGGGCGAATTTCGTTCGTACGAAAAAAAAAAATTCCATGGGGACGTAAAGGACCCAGGTTGCTTACTAGGGGGATTGACTCGGGCACTTCCGACAAGTTTGACACTTCGGTCCCATCTCCGTTAGCGTAGGATTCTTTGTTCCGCGAATTGCAGCCCTTGGCTCGATAATGAAATTCATTGAATTAATCAGGAAGGTAGAAAAAGTGGACGAGATTGCGATAAAATATGAGGAGCTTTGGGTTCATTAAAGAGAGCTCTTCGGGAATTAAGGGTACCGGTTCTCGTATTAAGCACATATTGACTTCGTCCCTTCTGTAGACCCGCAGCATTCTTTATCATCGTCCTCCTTTTTTGTTTATTATTCATAACATAGGAGTGATTGGCTTGCGGAATTAAAACGAAGCAGGCTCCGCTCATCTTTTGGCCTTTGACACGGGGTTATTCGGCGGGCCATTAGTATCATCGGTCCCTTGTCGTGGGGAATTATAATCACCCCTTCCAGTTGAGCGAGAGCAAACCGCAAACCCAAACTACCGCCTGTGTCTCACCCAATAAGTACTAAGCCTAAGGCCCTTCCAGGCTGTAGCGAGCCACAATTGGCACTGGGATCGAAAAAGCCCTAAACGGAGGCTTCGATCCTCGGACATACGACCTTCTCGCGATCCACGTGTCTATGTGTGAACCGGCTACGTATGTACGTAGGCACTGGATACACACCCTCGCTGCGTTTTAACCACAAACGCAAAGTAGAGAAGAGCAAAGGAGAGAAGATTCGAGTCTCTAAGGTTCAAAGCGATACGACCCCTGCCGAGCTTAGATTAGGTAATGCCACGATGCGATCGGTATTCGGTGGCGAAGGGGGATCTTCCTCGAGCTCCTGCATTTTAAATTACAGAGCCCAGCTTCTCTTGCGATCGACGACTTTGGAAAAACGCCTTCCTTTCAATCTGCCGACGTTGGGCCAATTTCCGGAGTCGCTAAAATGGAGGAAGTCGTCGCGATTGCGCCAATTTCTCGCAACTTTGGGGGTTTCTGGCACTCGGGCTTCTGGTACCATTTTTTTAGGTTTGGGTACCGGGTCCAGAAGCGATCATTGACTTTGAGAATCGGTAATCGAGTCGCTAAAATCTATGGAGTCTTCGTAGGCGCTTGCAATTGCGCCAATTTCTAGCAATTTTGGGGGTTTTTGGTACTCAGGCTTCTGGTACCGTTTGCGAACTTTGGGTACCGGGTCCAGAATCAATCAAATCAAGCTTTGGAGTCGCTAATTAAGTGCCTAATTACGACACCGGGGTGTTTATTAGCAGCGACTGACGAGGGGATGGCTGCGTCTCTGTGCATCCAGTGCATTCCAGGTACACATTGAGCGTCAGCACCCCGAGCGCGAGACAAGCGAAGGAGTTTTTTTTTTAACTTGACTGAAGCAGAAATCTATGAAGGGATATATTGTATATTTGAAAGGGATGGAAATGGAGGGAAGTCTTTATGTGCGATACGGCTTGTAGTGTGGTAATACAAAATTCAAAGCCGCCAAGTGGCACCCTCCAAACGTTAACGATAGTACCGCCCCTGAGCATCAGTATGCTAATCCGATGATTGGCCATGTTCCAACCTCATCCCTTTTATATCCTTTCCATTCTCTTTCTCTTTTAAAATTTCCCTTCCCTCCTTCTTCCTCCTTCTGGCTGGCTTTCCTGATGGGTTTAACCACCCTTAACCGGAAGCATAAGCCAAAACTAACCCTTATTCTAATTAGACAGTAGGGCTACTTTACATATTCTCTTCATTTTCTCTACCTATTCCACTTTTCTTTTTTCTAACTCCTTTTTACCGCAATCCTCTCTTTTTTCACCCCCCAGTCGTATAATTTCCCGTTTTTTCTTCCCAGTTATTCGAAAACGGTTTCTTATTGGAGCTGGAGAAGTATTTAATTGCATTTTTGGAAAACAGAAATTGGAAATTTGAAAATTGTAATATTGAAAAGTGGTGGATTGCATTTTTGAAAAACAAAAAGACTGAAATTTGGAAATTATAACATTGAAAAGTGGTGGAAGGCATTTTTGGAAAACAAAGAAATTGAAACTTGGCAATTATAATATGGAAAAGTGGTGGATTGCATTTTTGAAAAACAAAAAAATTAAAATTTGGGAAATATAATATTGAAAAGTGGTGGATTGCATTTTTGAAAAACAAAAAAATTGAAATATGCATATTATAACATTGAAAAGTGGTGGATTGCTTTTTTGGAAAAGAGAAATTAAAAATTGGAAATTCTAATATTGAAAAATAGTGGATTTCTAAGAAAGAATATAAATTTCAGAGCAAAATTTTCCAAAATTTTAATATTGCTTTTTGGGAAAACTCACGAAATTTATTTTGTACAGTGCAAGAAAAATTTTACAAATCTGAAATTGTGATTCTTCTAGCATTTAAAAATGTTTATTAAAAATTCTTCAGCGAGATAAGAAATTTCTACTGTTATAATTAACGTTAATAGCAAAAGTTACCTTTAACACAATGAGTTACTAAATACTGTGGCAATAGTAAAAGCTACTATCAATGCTGCGGGGTACTAATTGACGTGTCAATAGTACAAATTATTATGAATACAGTAAGTTATTAATTATCGTGTTAATAATAAAAGGTACTACAATTTACATTTCGAGTTACTAATTACTGCGTCAATAGATAAAAAAGTTATTAATAAACAGAGTAAGTTCTGCTTTTATCTCAGTAAAAAAATCATTACAATCCTATTTTTTTCAATTTTGTAAGTAAAATTCTGAAAATAATCTTTCCCATAAGTTCCATTAATTTATAGAATTTTTCCGAAATTTTGGAAGTTGAATCTACAAATTTTAGGAGATTCGGAAATTTTTAAACTTTATCCAAAATATTGGATATCGAAATTTAATATTTTCAAAATTTTTACCTTTTTTGGAATATATGCAGAAATTCGAAATTTCCATTTGCGAAAATTTCGAATTTTTCATTTACGAAAATTCCGAAATTTTTTCGAAAATTTCTCTTTACAGAAATTTGAAAGTATCAAAAATAAAAAGGTTCAAATTATTGAAACGTAAAATAATCAATTGAATTTCGAAAATGAATACGTAAGATGATTGCGTCTTTCCGCGATATCGTTGTAAACATTTTTATTTATTTCCAAGTGTATACATATATGTATATCCGCAGCATGGAACGCAATGGATCTAATTATCTCTGGTGCAGCAGTGGTTCGATAGAGCAAAGCGATATCTTGCATTTCCGAGTCCCGATTGTGAAAATTAATTGCTCGTGCTTACAACTAGTGAGAACGAAAAGCTCATTAGCGTTCTGATCTTAATGTATAATAGATCTTCTCGTTTCTCACGATGACCATTTGCCTTCTTATCTCGACTCATATATTTATGCCCATTTTTTTTTATTCTTTTGTCACTTATTCTGTGGAAATTTATGGTGTCGTATGACACTAACTCATATTCTAAACGTTTTTTCGGATCGGTATCGCACTCCTATGCAACGCGACTGTTTCCTTTCGAGTAAATACAACAGTCGAGTGAAATAATAACTAATGTTTATGTGCTTGGAAATTTGAAATTGTATTGCAAAAAAAAATTATAATGTTTTAGAAAATTTTACTAAATATAAAATATGACATTTTTTAAAAAAAGCCTGATATTTTAAAAATGTGAAGTTTCCAGTTAACGAATTTTTATGCACTGGAAATTTTTTATTTTTAAAAAAATAAATAGAAAATTTCGTTAAATATTAAATTTTTGTTTATTTAATAAAAGGGGAAATATTTAGAAAGCAAACAACTCGTTAAGAAATTTTTCTACAAAAAAGAGTAAAGTTTGAAATTGGAAAAATTTAATAGTTGGACGAGCTACTTTTTTTTAAAGAATGCTACGAATTTTTAGTTACTGAAATTTCAAATTTTCTAGAATTAAAAATTTCCTATTGGAGAAAATATTGAAAAATCGAATTTTCCACATTTTAATAATTTCAACATTTCTTATTTTTTGCAAATCTCAATAAATATCTAGGAATGGAAAAATATCTTTATATTAAAAAAAAAAGGAAATTTTTTGGGAATTTCAAACATCAACACCCTAAAAAAATATATTTATTTTTCACCCCAAATTATGTAGCTATATGTATACACTTCCCGATGTTTCCTTTGCAATTTGCTGCGTGATAATAATCGAAATCTAAAAGACAATTTACATGCATGAAAATTGACTCGAGATAAATTTCACAAGGCTCGCGGTACTTTGAATATGAGATTGAAATGGGTTTCCATTGAATACTAGCAACAATAGTCCCAAAGGGGAGTAACTGACATAAGCTCATAAACTTGCAATATTGAATACAAATGAACGGTCTTCTCCTCGTCTATATATCTAACATAAGTGGGTGAGTAGAGTGCAAATGAGCCCTATGAAACAAGCCCTTAGTTTGGGGTGATGACCTGGCTAAGGTCGGAATAATAGCAGGGATCAAGGGGTGGAAATGGATAAAAAAGTGGTAATAGATCCATGGAAAAGAAGCAGGAGATTCAAATTTCAAAGTCCATGAAATTGTCGTTAATGTTGAAAAAAATATGGTAATTAAATAGTTTTTAATTATTATTGTTATTATTATTATTATTATTATGGGGAAAATTTTCTTTTTAATAATTTCTATTTTAGGTATGGTAATTTTTACCATGGAGAGAATTTTTATTCTGTACTGTTATAGAATTATTTGTTATTACGATTATTATTGTGAAAATTTGTTAATTGTTACTTTTGGAATTCGAATTAATTATTTAAAAATATTAGTCGATTGGTCGAAATAATTTATTGGATATTTTAAAAGATTCAAATTTGAGTATTTAAAATTTGCGAATGAATAATTTTTCTGGAGGGGGGGGGGGGGGGGGAATTGGGGTTGCTTCTAAATTTCGGAAACTACTGTATTTTGTGATTTCAAAATAATTTGAAGTAAATATGAAATTTTGAAAGCGATACTCACTTTTTCTCTCGTTTACCAGCACCGGTATCCCGGAACCCTTTTGCGAACGGATTGTTGTCGATCTTCAATTGCGTTATCTGCAACAATCGAGACCAATAAGATTTTTTTTTTTCATCCCCTCGGAAAATATTAAGGATGGGGAATGAAAAGATTATACTTATTAACCGAAATATTAAAAATAATCATTCCTTTTTAATGAAATTTCAACTTTTTATTTTTATTTAAACTTTTCAAAATAATAATTCCTTTTCCAAAAAAATATTACAAATAATGACAAAAAAATAATTTTGGTAGGTAATTCAATAACGAATCGTTCCATTAGATCACTTTGAGCTTCTCTTCGTCGTATCAATTTCCCTCATTTTTTTCGACTTATTAATTCCCTCCCTCTATCGCTTCCGGGAGCTTGTAATCAGGCTTAGAATGACTACTCCGAGACGTGCGCCAGTTACGGTCTCATTAAACGACGTTTCAGTGTAAAATTCCCATTGATAGGATTTCAATCGCGTATCGCGCGAGACAATGCCGCTCATTCTTCGAAATTGTGAATGAAGGCCGCGATATCTGCGTCCTAATGAACGGGAGACGAAATTACGTCTCTTTCGAAAAAGAAAAAAAAAACATCACGAGATTTATTTCATTGAGATTACGGGTACCGGGAAGGGAAGAGGAAGCAATTAAACACGAAATGGTTATTCAGCTTTTCTTCAAAACTGGACAAGGCTGAGCTTATTTGCCCCGGTAGCAACTGCAGCCGCTTGGAGGCGATTGGATGGAAGTCCCTCCGACGCTCGCGAGCAAAACGTGTCCGAAGCGGAGGCTTACCGGGAACCAAAAAAAGTTTCTTCGAATCGACCGACCGTATCGTGGCACCAGCCAACAGATTTATTGATTAAAACGGCCGTAAACCGAGACCGGCGTGCGTAAAATGGCCCCGGAGGATATAAAGAGACCGAGATTCGGGGCAGAAGGGCGTATCTCGATGATGGCCCGTAATTTACGAGGATCCGACTTTTTGGAAATCCACCGTCGTTAATGAATTTCTCTCGATCGAGTCCCAACCGCGTTAGAATTCCCAATAATTCGATTTTAATGGGTACATAATAAACATCCACGTCCCCGTAACTTAACTTTGTACTTTTCCTCCGCGAGACCTACACTTACCGACAAAAGTTGAGAAACTTTGGATTTACACGAGTAAGGCGAATGTAAATATTAAGAAACGTACGCTTTGCTTGCAACAATTTTACATGAATATTAAATAAATATACGGGGAACGAACAATTTCAAAGTTCCAATGTTTACACAAGTCTCTTTTTATTTCTTTAGCAACGATAAAAACTTTAAACTGGAAAGGATGTACTATTGTAATTCTAACTGCATTTATTGCTAGTGCAATTATTGGGTTTACTTGAAATTAAATAATTCGTATGAATTTTTTTTCCTTCAATATAATGATGCTTTTACTGTTAATTTTGCAATTAAATGGATCTTGCTTATTACAGTAGTTATTTATTTAATAGGATTTTTTTAATCTGTACAATATATTTTTGTTTTGCATATTCATAAAATGTTGCATTATTATAATTTGTGTCTCAATTTTTACCCCTAAATGTATGTATAATAGGGAAATATGCATTTACGTAAAAAATGATTTTTAGGTAATTTATAGAAATCCGAATTTCGATTTTTACAAAAACAGCGCATTTGTATTTTGATAATTTCTATTTTTTTAATTAAATCCAAATACAAAATTACTCATAGAAAAATTATTCATTTTCAGGAATTTAGCAAGAATTAAATTAACAAACTAAATTAATTTTAATTTTTTTTAAATGATACAAAATACAAATACAAGTTGATTTTAGATTTTCAGTAAAAATTCGTAGATTATTAGAAAACTCGATTTTCACCGATTTTTCAAAACCGACTACAACTGATACCTGGCGTCCAAGTAAAAATTTCATCCGTAAGCCGGATATTTCGAAAAGCGGAATAAAATAAGAAGGAGTCATATATATTTTCTTACCTTTTCATTTTGGTAAGCCGTGACTGCTATGAATTCCGTTTCTTTGAAGACGTAACTTCGGAACGTCGAATAAGGAAGTTTTAAGATATCATTTGCTCGCACGAGATGAAACCTTGGCTGATATTTGTGCATGGAATTCAGTATCGTCTGAAAAACAAGAAACGGAGCATATATTGGGACAGACTATTTTATACTTCTTTCGAAAGAATGGGGTGGGCTTCTCCTTCTCGTTACTTCTACATATGACATTCGTTTCTTTTTATTAAAGAATTTTCGGGACCCTCATTTTTGTTTTACTCGGGAACGATATGAAAACTCGTACGGCTACCGGTGAATCGCGACTTAGAAATCCGAGAGTGTAATAAAAATGCGTTCATTGAAGAAGAAAAATGGAAAAAGGCACTATAGAAATTTCTTTAGAAAATTAGTACATATTATTATTTCAAAATGACAATATTTCAATATAAATAATATAGTTTAATAATATTTTAGTATATTATAATAAACGCAAAGATGCAAAACAAACATCTCCCATTTTTTCTACTTGAATTTATTAATTTACGTCACGAACGCATATTTATTGTTTTTCTAACAAATCTTAATTAATTCTAAAAGCTTAAATTGGGGTCGTGGGACAATTTCGTTTGAAAATCGCATTTCTATGCAATTTTTCCAGGTTCTGGAAAAAGTTAGTAGCAGCAGTAGTAATAATCATAATAATAACAACAAAACTAATACTACTAATTTTAGCAATGACAGCAATACCAAAAACAAAATTACTATTACTAATAATAATAGTACTAATAGTAGAAGTATTAGAGTTGTTGTAGAATTGGTAGTAAAAAAAACTAGTAATGAAAAACCACGTTTCTAGGGAATTTTGGATTTCTCAAAACCCAGCAGCAATGATTGAAGCCATCCGAAAATTGCTGATCATCGGGAAGGTAAATAATACCGACAGAATTAGTGGGGGTTGGGAGAATTGGAGGATGGGAGGGGAATTATGGTAATTCGAAATTGATGGTTCAATAACTGAACCTAATAGGTGAGCATGACAATTGAATTGATGTGGCTACACATACAGCACAGGACGTAGAATCCCATAGATTCACTCTCAGCGAGAATTGTAATACCTTTTACGTCCTCTTCCAACTGCACACACATGCGAACATGTATGTAATAAATATATAGGTGTATATTATAGAGAGCGAGAGAGTGAGAGATACGGTTAACTAGCTACCTTTCATCAATTCTGAAGGTAACTGTAATTACGAATTGAATAATTTATGCAGCAGATAAATCGAAATATTTAGCAGTGGCACAGTTTTTGTTTTTTTGAGACGATAGGTGCATCCTCTTACGCATCCGTATGGGTCGTTTAAAGTTACGTTTTCGAATACAATTATTTACGAAGTTTGTGTTACCATTTCAATGGGGGCTAAGACTGCACCGGAAAAAAAATTAAGGCACTAATTATCCAATTTTTGGGCGACCAAATCATGAAAACAGTTAGGATAACTAGATAGTTACTAGAAATATGTAGTTGGTGCTATATTTAACTATAGCGATAGTTAGAATAACTATATGTATTTTTTTAGTGCACCCATCAGTGTAAAAAATTACCGTCACGTCACGAAATTTGCTTCCTACGTAATAATTAATGACGAAATTTATTTCCTGTGCAATAATTAATGAAGTTGTATGGTAATATTTTTTTTGGCAATGTAGTAATTGCTACTAAATAGTAACATTTATCTTTTACGTTGCAGTAAATGCAATTTCATTGTAAAAGTTGCATCCCACGCTGCAGTAATTTCTAGCATAGTGAGAAAATTTTTTCCCCAAGTGCAACAATTGCAAATAGTTGCAGCCCGAACTAAACTGCAATAGTTACTGTTGTATGATAAAATTTGGATTCCGAATTTCAATAATTAGCAATTAATTTCGAATAATCAGCAATTAATTCCCTTCCTGCAAGGTTACCGTTACGGTAAAAATTGCACCCTACGCTGCAAAAAATGCTATGAAACGGTGGAGGTGCCTTTGCACGCTGTCATAATTGGAGACGAAACTGCGACGGAGAGACTTGCTACCTTAAATTAATAAACAAAGGTACACAAGGAGATTAAAAGTCTCAGCTTGAAAAGGTAAGGAACATTTCGGAGCTTTAACACGACCTAATTGTAAAAACTGTAATTACATCAACTGCCGCATAAAGAGTACAAAGCCTTTGCTAGTAAAAAAAAAAACGAAAAAGAAAAGGCAGAAGACGAAGACGAAGAAGAAGAAGAAGGCCTTTATAAACATATGTAAAGTTTCTTTTGCAGCTACTTTGTAACTCTCGGTCTTCCCTTCTCTTCACCCTTGCTCTCTCTTTATTCCTATTTTCTTCTACTTCTTACACTTTGTGGATCTTTAGCTCTCAACTAAGTGTTGTTCCTTTGTAACATGTTGAGAGGCCTCAACAATCTCGAGAATTAAACAACTTTCTATGCACGCATACACACACACACGTATGCATTTGCACGCCGTGTGTACTCGGTTTAGGTACGTGTGAAGTGCGTTGCAACTTCCTCCGAAAACTTCCTCGAGATGCGTTGCAACGGAGACTCGACTCTTCCTCGAGGATGAGCGTCTCCTCAGCGTCAGCGACTGCATCAGCGTCAGCGACTGCATCAGCATCATCGGAATTGCAACGAACGCCGGCGTCTCTCTGGTGCCAGGTGAACGGTTCGATCGGTCGTAAAGCACCAACGGACTCGTGATTCGAAGTAGGTGGGCCCCAGGTAGCCGGACAGATAACACCCCGAGATTACTTCGGACAGAGTCATTAGCCGCGTCGGCTTCTGTGTTCGGCCTCAACTGCACGCTCTCTTTCGAGAAGTAACATTCTCTCTCTCTCTCTTGCTTTTTTTCTCTCTTTCTCGGAGTTTATCTCTACCCGGTCAATTCACGCGGCACGATATAACCGACCGAACCGATTCCTTCCCTCTCATCACGAAATAAGTAACAACCTACTCCTCCTCCCCCCTCTTTTTATCTTCCCAGGGTGATTTTGGTACATGGTCTCCCAGAAGCTGAGTCGAGGCATGAAAATCTAAGGTGGTAGAAATGACAATTGAAGGGATAATTTTCCCGTAATTGTTATTTTCTTTTTTTCCCCAATTGATACTCATTGTCAGTCTGGGGTAAATTTTACAGAATAAAAAAATTGTCACGAAGCTGGACTTGGTTATTGGCGGTAAAAATTACCATTGAAGGAATAATTTTTTCATAACTGGTATTTCCTTTTATCTATTATAATTTTTTTATTCATGTTGAATTCTCTCGAACTTTGGAGAACAAAGGCACTTTTTTCGAAAATTGAAGAACCAATTGCTAGATGTACCTTCTAAAAAAAAATGGAAAAAAATAAAATAAAGTAACAAAAAGTAACAGAAAATAATGAAGGGGAGAATGTGTGCAGGAGATAGGTAAGTACTAATTGCAATTGCCTCCCATTCTCGAGACGTTACGGCACAGTTGGGAGGTAAGTGCGGGATAGTCACACTTGTATTAGAATTTAAGTTATTTCATGTAGAGGTCGGGACTCCGTATTCCGGATAGATGGTTAAGGCATTTAGCTTTGATAGGCTAATGACAAACGCCTAGATTAATGTTATCGCAGCGGCGGCTAATTATTTCTCTTTGTGCGATGCCGACTGGTCGCATAATGCCTCTTGGATATTTTATTTATCGGCCTCTTGCTTCCATGGAAGCAACGATGGTGCAATGCTGAAGTAATGGGAGGGCGGAGGAACGTAAATGTAGCATATAGTAACGTAACACATCATTACGAAGCATGTAGTAACGTAGCATATAGTAACGTAACGTATAGTAACGTAGCATACAGTTACGTAGAATATAGTAACCCAGCATATAGTAACCTAGCATTCCTGCTAAAATGAGAATAGTAGTGGCAGTAATGGTAACATTGGAACAACTACATCACTACTATTGGTTCTGGGGTGGCTTCACTATAGTAACGCGGCAAAGAAAAAAAAATACTATCCTCTGGATTCATGAAGATTCCGGGAAAGGGCTTCCACGTGAGTGTGAGTGTGAGTATGAGCGAGTACAGTATGCATGCACTTTTCTTCAATGAACTTTCAGAGGACGCCAGGAGAAAAGAAGGGAAAGGAAAGGAAAGGAAGGGAAAGAAAGGCGGCGGCTTCTTCTTTCACTTTAAGAGTTAAGAAGTTAGCTGATGGCCTAAGGATTACTTACATTAGACTCCGAGGTAGGCTAAGGTAACTAACTTCCTGTATGTATTTAGTTTGCTAACGCGCTTGTGCAAAGCCTCGTACTTACCTATGCAAACATACACACGTACAAGAGTGTCTGCCTCCTTTTTCCTTTATTTTTATTTTTTTTTTTTTGTGGATACAGTATAGTGCAACTATACAACCCCGTAAATATGTGGTAGTCCTGCAACGCCAAAGGTGGCGCCACCTCGGCAGAAAACGGCAGGGTTGGAAGGGAAAATTGCACGTATGTGTGCGCGCGTGTATGTGCAGGGGTGAGATAAGGTGGTGGTCTTTGAGAAATACAAGGGGTGGGTTTTCGTGGTAGTGGTTTTGGCAGGGGTAGTAGTAGTAGTAGTGGCAATAGTGACAGTAGGAGTAAGTAGTAGTGGTAGTGGCGGTAGGGGTGGCGATAGGGGTGGAAAAGTTGTAGGTTAGAACAAGTCAAAGAGGGGTAAGAAGAGGGTGAAAAAAAGGAGGAGTAGGAAAGGCTGTCGCTTCGGGTCCTGGTATCGACCGTCTGAAAAAGGGGGTGGATTTTTCTCTCTGCGTTATTGTCAGGGTGGGGGATGATAAAAACACGAAGAACCTACGTATTTAGATATTTTACGTGGTGGATGAACGTACGTGTGCGCGTATGTACGCGTGCATGTATGTTTGCCTGCACTTTAATCCGATAAGGTACCTACCACGCAGAGCAAACAAGCAAATACATATATTATTGGTGCTAAAATAAACAATCGTGGCGTCGGAATTATTTGTATTGGTTTTAAACGTATTTATGCGCACATTTGGCAAAGGAAGAAATGCCCATTGCCGGGGATGCATTTTTTTCGATCGTTATGGGTAGGATTTATTTTATAGGGATTTTTTTTAAGTTGAGAAAATTTTTTTGGGGGAATTTTATTTATTCTTGGATAGGTTTTGTGGAGTTCTGGGTTATATGAATATATTTTGAAGAATTTTTTGGGGGACACGATTTTAAACAATTCTAGAATCTTCCAAAAAGTGTTATAATAATAATATTTATAAAAGCTGTTTTCTGAACCAAATTATAAAATTTATAATTTGCTGAAAAATTAAATATGAAATGTTAGAAAATTTAATTCCAAAAGCATAATAATTAATAAAATAATTATAATATAAAATACTATATATATGTATAACATGTGATAATAAAATCTAATTTAAAAAAATAATTACAAAATCAAATAATAATAATTAAATTTGACATCTCAAAAGATGAGAATTCCAAAACAAAAACATTCAAAGGAAATAAAAGTTGGCGTTATTAAGAAAAAAAAAGAGAAATCCTTTCTTTTTTTATTCCCTCATTCGAAAATTACAGGCATTCAGGTTTTGAGATTTAAAAAATGGTTCACAAAAAGACTTTGCAAAAGTCTCCCCCCCTCTTTGCCGCGCCTTTTTTGTCTTAGCAGAGCGTAGTGATTAAATTGATATTTTAGAACAAATGAGACTCTTAAAAAATATATTTTTCTTTCTTTAAAGTGCGTTTTAGATGACTAATTGGCTGATTAAAATTCATTATCCTCCAGCTACGGATCTTCACGTCGTTTACCCCCTGTTGAGCCCCCGTTGAGTCTTCAAAACAGTTAAGAGGGTATATACATATAGTGTACAGGTACGCGCTGTCAAAAATGAAACAAAAATAGTGACATTTTTTCCAAACAAACTTCTCATAGTGATAATACTATCAATTATACGGGACAGCTATTAATTATGCGCACGTTATTGACGTCCAAAAAAAAGGAACTATTTGTTTATTGAAGTTATTTACTGCTTGCAATAAAAATACGACAAAAAAGATTGTAAAAAGCGAAAGACTGGAAAATTCGATTTTCTATTTTCCATTTTACGAATCCAGGAAGATGAAAAAAAAGTTATACTCGTGTGAAAAAATAATTTGCTATTTTTTTTTTCAATATTTTGCTGTAAAGGAAAGTTGAGTTTTAAAAGAAAATATATAGAAATTTCAAAATAGGGAAATACGAATGTGTCATTTTGTCCGCATGACTTTTCGAAGCAAACAATCTCGATGACAAATATGTTGACAATAAATTACACGCTGGAAACTAGAGAAATATGATGGTATGACGTCATAACTATCCGATAACATTTTTTTTTTAAATTTCTCTAACGTGATCTTCTGAATCACAATTTTTGTAGAAAAAAAATTTTTAAAAATTAGCGAGTTTCATGACCCGGAGGAGCAAAAGATCATTTATTACAAAATATTATATTTCCCTTTTCATGTTTTTTTTCTGCATCTGACACTTTTTGAAAAGAGGGCAAATTTTTTTCTAGTAACTGTTTTTAGTTTATTATGTTCATAATACATTTTATTTTATTATACAGTCAAATCTAATGCATAAAATTTATTCTTTAAATTAATCACGAACAATTCGATCGTAATAAATTTCCCAGTGCAGAATTACTTTTTTTACTTCGCTACAATGCAAAATTTACCGCACCGTCTCGAACCTTATGGGGAAAAAAGGCAATGCGGAATATTTTTGCTCGACGAGGTCTTCCATGTAAAATAAAATGTATATTTACCGTTGAATTATATAAATTCTTGGAGAAAAAAGGCAGGTGAGAGGGGATGAAAAATAAGGGAAGGGACGGGAAGTAAAGTAAAGTTGGTATTTTTACAAGATCAAAAAAGAACTTAACGTAGGAAATGTTAAACGGAAATCAGATGGTTTATGTCAGTAATATTATGTATATAAAAGAAGAACCAACCCCGCCCTTGTGTACCGGTAAAAGGAGTAGCAGTATTAGGAAACTCCTTTGAAGCGTACTATCGATATCTAAAGGAAATATTCTGTAAAAAAGATGGGAAATGCCATAGGGGTTGTGGGTGGCAAGTGTGAAATTGATACAGACTTCGATAAAGCGTCAAAAGAACGCCCGAGGCGGCATATTTTTTTTTTTACACCTCCGTGGAAATATAAGGGAAAAAAGGGTTGAGTTGGTGAAAGAGGTCGCAGCGAATTCTCGGGAACTGCAACCCCCGGAAAAGTCACCCTCCCTCGTTTCCCGCAATTGCGGGGGTCGCGAGGAAGGAGTAAATAAGATTCGGGAAAAAGTACCGTGCAACCGGCAACTCCTTTTCATTCTCGATTTCCCGGCTCGTCTTTTTTTTTTACGTTTCAACCCCCTGATTACGCTGACCGACAATAGTGCTGATTGAAATCGATAATTCCGACCACTTTTCCCCCTTGCCTCCCTCCCACGATTGCATTTGGTATTGCGGTGACACCCGTAAGATTCGTTTCCACTCGAAATGCTTCCACCCTGTGATTCCGTCTCTATGTGACGGGTCAGATGTAAAAAAAAAAGAGGAGAAATCTAAAAGCTTAGCGTAACTACCACCCCGGCTAGCGGAATACTACGCTGCCAACAACAGAGACACCCCCTTCATTTCCAGACCCGACCTTATCGCAGTTGTACATCCAAGAAACAACTCTACCGTATCGTACGTAATCGTCTCTGTCTTATCAAACCCTTGAAATTCTAAAGCCGAGGATTGACGGAGCTTCAGTCTTTATTCGAATCCAACCGGTTTTTGCGAAATTCTATCAAAAGAGTTCCCGCTTCTCCCCACTTGTGTTGATTTCAAACGAATTCGGAGACAAAAGAAGGACCTGGATATCGAATTTTGGATCTTTCCAACCAACGCTGAATTTTTGTTGGTTTCCAAATTTAAAAAGAATCGATGTGGTTCGATTTTGCGAAGTTTCAAGTTATATTATTAGTTAATATTAAAGTTAGTTATAAAGTTATAAATTTAAAAAGTTGTTTAATTTTAATTTTCATTTTTTTTAGTTACAAAATTATCATCTTCAAGTTATTAGTTAATATTAAATTAATTGGACATTTTTTTTTCCAGAAAATATTACCCGAAATCTCGTATTTTTAAGGCCAAGTCAATAACGAACACGATTTTCCAGATTTTTGGGAATTCTCAGGATTTCCAAATTCGAGAATTGTGGTAAATGGTATTAGAAGTCGATAGTAATAATTGCCAATAAAATTCTTGGCAGGTTTTTGGAATTTTGAGGAATCGAATTTCAAGATTCCCTTCTCGATTTTCCTGGATAACAATTAATCCCCAATTTCCGTCACTTCATAAAATGCGATATACGACGGCGACGAAGGGCCTAATAAATACAAATTTTATCTACCATTCCCATAAAAGTAGCCGAAAAAAATAAGAAATATGAAATTCAGTGTCTACGAAGAAGAGAGAAATTTAGATGAAAACAAGGCGATTAAGGAAATCGTAAATTTGAAAAGCCCTTTACTCCGAGACCGTAATGCGCTTGCGGTCAAGGGGAGCATAATGGTTCTTGTTTAGAAATTAACTGACACATTAACTTCCACGGACTAATCTCACAATTTTTTCCCCTTTACTTTTTTTCGGATTTATGTGTATAGACGCGTTTTATTCGTCATCCATGTAAACGAGTCGAACGGTATCGTGCCTTTATTTTCCTCTCGCTCGCTTCTCTCTTTCGACTTTCTTTATTTTCTCTCGGTTATTTTTTTTTCCCTATTCTTTTTTCAAGGAAGAATTATCTGCTCTCCCGCTTTATCATTGACTCCAGGGACATTACGATAACCCGAAAGTTCAAAGCGTTCCGTCATAATCTGTCTCACTGTCTGCATTATAATGCTATCGAATGCGCGCATACATTAGGCGGCAGCGGCTCATTGGCGTAACGTGATATTAAATTAAGACGGGAATTAATAGAATTATGGAATTTTTTTTTCGGTCCATCAGCATCTAGAAAAAGGTACCGTGAAAAGTCGCACCTAAATCGTTATCGCCCGTTTCAATTTCGGTGTCAGGGCAATTCGGGGAATTAACAATTCAGGAATTGTTAATTCCTCGAATAACAATAATAATAATGATTATATTAATGGTAATAATAATAATAATAATAATAATAATAATAATAATAATAATAATAATAACAATAATAATAACAATAATAATAATATATTAATATAATAATTTTTGGGAAATATACACTTTCTAGTATCTTCTGGTAAATTTATAATATATTTTTTATTTCCCTACATTTCGCAATTAAATTATTTTATAATTTATTAGTTTTAAATAATAATAATAGTAATAATAATAATATTTTTTCATATTATTAACGAAAAACTCAAGTGTAGAAAATTTTGCAGTGTAATAATTTCATATTTGCTACAAATCCACTGATTTTCCATAGGAACATATTTTTCTAGTAACTTTTGGTGAAATTTCAATGTATCCGATTTCACTGCACTCAAGTTTAGTACATTCTCTTCCATAATAATTTCAAACCTACTATAAATCCAGTGATTTTTTACAAAATAAATTTTTTTATCTAGTAACTTCTGGTGTGCTTACAATAAATTTTATTTTCCTACACTTTCATCCCGAAACTATTAATTTAAACTACGGTTTCTAGTAACATCTCCGAACAATAATTCAAATTCCACCATAATTTAATTTATGATGGAATTCGAACAATACTTCCCTCTTGAACAATACTTTCCCTCTTGAAATATACATTTTTAGTAATATTTATATTTTATTCAGTGGAATTTAAACTTCTCTCCAATCAAGTTACCGTCTCAAAATCAAATATCTCTTTACCAATAAAAAAATCATATAAATCCTTTGAAAAAAGGCAGAAGGGGGATGTTTATACCGACACACGGCTTCCTTCAGCTTCCGCATTGGGGTTTTTTGTGGATCCCGTTAGAAGTGTTGGCGAAGAGTATACGGGAGGAAAGAAGTGGAATAGATTGCAGAGGGTAAAATTGGTTAGTGCGCTTATTTGTTCTATACGGGATTCCGTAGGTTGACATCGTATGTGGATCTTTCGACGACTTCAGAGGCGCCGCCGTGCAAACTTCACTAATGGATGTTCCAGCGACAGACAGAAAGACAGACAGACGGTTGGACCGTTCGGACGAAAAAGGACGTTTTCCTTTCCTTTTTTTTTCCTTCTCCTCGATTCTTCTCCACTGTTTGTCATTTGAATGTTTTAGGATCTCTGTTTAATCAACTTACTTACTGCCTCTGTTGAAGACAGCCGCTCTTATATTTGCACGAGCTGCCTGTGGATAGATATACGTGGGGAGATACGCGCGGTGTAGGTTCAGGTACCTCGACTAGGAAATTCTTCACACACGGAACCTGGCGATGAAGTGTCCCTCGAAAATTTCGGTGCCATTTATCAGAAAGTCGAAATAAATCCGGAAAATGGTACATTTTTTTGGGAAAAGAATTAATTATTAAACTTGAAAGGGGTCTAATAATTATTAATTTTGAATATTACTAATTTAATTAAAATCCCCAATTATCTAATTGTGACCCCCTCAAATATTACTAATTTAGTAATTAAGCTGAAAAATTCCTCGAGCCTTGGATAATTTATTTCTTGATTGAAATTGGTTTTATTTATTTTGGTTTATTTTTAATTATTATTTTTATATTATTATATTTAATTATGATTCATAAAATAAATTATTATTATTATATTAGAGTGTTCCGTAATTTTCTTCTTTTCCGGCTCGGGCTCATACATAGCGTGGCGCGGAAAAAACTTATGGGACACCCTAATATATATCATAATTTAATTTTCATTTCAATATAATTACTTGCCTACTCCATTAACATTCTTAATCGAAAAAATAACTAATATTTTTTTTGTTTCATTTGTTTTGAAAATTTTACTGGAACCAGAAAAAATTTCAGGAATTTTTGTGAATGTCTAAAATTATTTCAATTCCATTTATTAATCTAATGATGCGCAATTAAATTGAAAAAAATTGAAATCAAATAAAATTAGGGTTCCAGATTATTTTTTTGTAATTTGTTTAATAATTGAGTCTTGTAGTATTTGTGACGTTACTCTCCGTTGATCCACATTTTTTGTTGTAATTCCACATTGTCGCAATTGAAAGAGAACTGAGTTCCCTTTTTGATTCCGCTTCGCTTTTGAAATCCAACTTTTACGGGGAACAGAAGGAAAAAGGCTATAAAATAGGAAAGGCAAGTTTTGCTGTTGTTGGCGGAGGGACGAAAGTTTCAAGAACTGTTTCCTTAAGAACACAAGAAAATGTTTATACTCTGAAGTGGCGATGAACGTGTTTGGCTGAACGTGTTTGCAAATAATCTCCTCGGAAACTACTATAGTAGAAAGAAGGAATATGCAGATTCCATGAAACACGTTCTCTTTGTTATTTAGTAATATTTACATAAAATACAAGCTGACTTGAAAGGTCTATTTTAGGTCAAGTATTATAGTTACATCTGTTCTCCATTTTCTCAAAATACGTACCTACGCACACAAATACACACGCACACTCGCTCACCTATACGCATATTCGTATGCGTATGTACACACGACTTTCCTCTTTCTCGTTGTTTTCGGAAAAGCAAACTAGAAATTTCAAAACAGATGTTCGGTTTGTCAACGATTGCGTGTAGGTATCGGTCGTTTGTGTTCTTTTTTGTTTAGTTTCTCCCCAAACCGTATGTCTTTTTGCTTTGCGTGTTCGATAGTTTATGATAATTACGTAATTAAATGATTGAAACCCTCCTTAACTCAACTGACATCGATTCAAATCGCTCAAGAATCTATGGGATTGGGTCGAAAAAGCTCCCCTAGCAACACGCCGAGCTCCGAGGCAGCTCCCTCTGGCGCCGTCAGCCGCAAACGGACAGCAGAGGCGGAACTTACGAATCCCAACGCACGAAAACAATTTTATCTAAGAGTCATAATTTTTCTAATAATTTTTAGGGATTATTAAAAGAGACTAAACGCTGCACCAATGCCAAAAAATAAATTGGAGCAGGAATCATTTAATTTCTGGTCGATTCAATCCTGAAAACAGTTGGAATAACGATAAATATAGTTATTATTGTTATATATTTTCTTTAGTGCGGTGTTATTTCGAGTGAAACCCACCCGGTGCAATTTAAACCCGAAAAATATAATTTCTAAGAAGGCTTCCTTTGATTTCGTTGTAATTGCGTCCAAAGGATACGAAATTAACACCAAAGACCCTGATTGAACATCACGTGACTTCCAAAGAGCGTAATACCGGTAAGAAGAAGGAAAGGAAAAATAAGCCCGCGCCGTTCCTTTAATCGTACAAATGAGAATCGAGAGAAAGAGCCGGAAATCCACGAAGCGAGTATGAATTCCATGTATACGGTTTTAGTAATCCGATGGCGCCAAGGCAGGGTCATCGTGAAATGGCAAAAGGGGTTAAGCCCAGAAGTCGTTTCATGGGTATATAACGCGCGACGACGGTTAAATCGCGAAAAGAGGGACCTCATTATGTTTCAGTAATTAGCCGAATCCAACGCGTGTTTTCAATTTGCTCAAAGGTGCCGCGTTGTATGTAAGCCGTTGCCGTATATTCCTTCTCCGCTTGTTAAATTCTAGAGGTGCTGCCGTACTGCCACTGCTTTGCTGTTTACTGCCTCCGTATTTCTGCCGCAGTGTGCTGCAGTACAAGTCATACGAAGAAAGAGGGTTCAAGAAAATTAGCAGGAAGAAAAGGACTGCTTCAACTGACTTAAAATATACCGGTACCTCGTGGAATTCTTAATTCCGCCGACAGAGGGAGGTAGAGAGGAGGGCAATCAACAAAAAAAAAAAAAGGAAAAGAATTCCTCTATTGTTGCTCGGGCTCGGGTTTGTTGCCTGGGCTGCGAAAAATTCGCCATCCCTCCAGTCGCTGTCTTCTGGCAACAGGAAAGCTTCCAGCCATTGCTATACGCGTGGCACAGGGCTTAATTGGACGAATTGGTGATTGTCATGCGCGTGAGGGTGTCGAGCCAACCGAACGTACGTGTATTGCGAGGTCCAATAAGGGACCGTTGCATGATTGTCGCTATCGTCACCCGGAGGTGACTCTGATAGAAATTATGATTGGTTTGGATTCATCGAGAGAATGAATTGGGTAGTCGTCGGGGAGAACAAGCGGACGTTGGCGAGTGGCTCGGCGTTAAGCAGGAAGCCGTCCCGACGAGGCAGACCTATTAACATCTCCCCCCTAACTAAGTAACATTACATGTTATTATTTCAATTCATTTTTTTCAATATGGCTGCCAAAGTAGACGGACGAGCTGACTGGCGGTTGCCCCGTTTCACTTCGACACCATGGGTCAATAGATTCAGCCGCTAATCAGCCCCGTAGCTCCAATTATCATCCGACCTAATTTCGATACTGCAAGAGCTGCCGATGTTGTAGCAAAACTCCAGCAGAACCCTGGCAAAATTCTAGCGATAGCCAATTATGATAATTTCACTCGATTTCTTGACTCTCGACAGTTAATTTGGCAAATCTCGATACCGATGCAACTTGAAATGGGAAAAGCGAACAGTCGGAAACGAGAACAATGTTTTTTTGTTCCCGGAAAAGCAGGAATCGAAGGAGATCGTGACGGGTCTCCACGTGCATCAAAGGCACGTGCAGCTGCACTTTCCACGACACAGCGACCCACGGCGTAGCGACGAAAGCAACACAGCCCTACGTGACTGCGTATTTCGCCGGAGTACGTGCTACAACGTAATTAAGCATCTGGTGCTCGACCGTCTTACGAGCTTTGCATATAGCCACCACCCAAAGCGGAACTTTGCCCTTTAGCGGGAAACATAGTTGCAGTTGATACTATTTCTATCTGGACAGTGTCACTGATATATTCGCGTGCGATTTCATCGGCAACCATCCGGATTCCGAACTTGCCACTTCGATCCACTTCAGCGAGGAAATGTAATTGGCCCAGTTGGGGTAAATTAGTGCTTGCAATCGAGGACGAGAGCCGATAAAGCGTGTCCCCCTCGCTTTGGATGAAACCCCGGAAAGTGGAAAACCAGGATTTCGAGGGAAATGCTCGCCAGGTAGAGTAGCCATAGTTCTGTCGCGAGAGCCAGGGTATTAAGAACTGCTCAAGAAGACATAAGCCTCCTCCAGGGTCTGAAGTAATTCCTCTGAACCTTCTCTTTTTTTGTTCGTCTCTCCTTCTTCTCTCTCCCTCTTCAACGGAAGATGATGGTCAGTCGTAACGCGTAGCCACGGGCATCTTCTTTATCATTTTAAAAGTGAGAAAGGGGATAGGAAGATGGTTACCTTGGTAGGCAGATATAATGTAGCCAGCTGTAGGCAGTGGTAATCATATGTTTGTTTAACCTCCGAAACCCCTCATCTACTCTATCCCTCTCTGCCTCGCTCGTCCTCCATCTCTATTCCTCTCCTTCTCTTGACCACCCTCGTCCAGCGGATATGGGCCACCCCGGGTATACCGTGAAACAAAGATACACTTTTTGTTGTTGTTGTTGTTTTCTCTTCCTCCTTTTACCCATTCTTTCGCCGTATATATATGTATACACGCACATACACACGCAAGACCCTCGCCTGGAAGGTGATAGATGACCCAACTTTCATACGGTGTACAAGCATAGCGGAGCATGTTAATGGAGCGCAGATTTTACGCGCTTTAAACTCCCATAAAAGCGGAGAAACGTCCGTTTCGCCATAGCAGTGGGCACGAGGTTACAGTTTTTGTCTTTCTCCAAGACACTCTTCGCGTCACACCCACGGATTACCTGGACACGGAGTTTCCAGACTCGCTCTAGACTCTTCCAATACTTCGAGTGGTTTCGGACCGGATTCCAGGCATCGAATGGACGTCATCAGAATTCGGGGCGTGTAAGTATGCGGCCTCCGAAGTCGGTGGACGCTGCAACCAGACTCTGGATCGTATCTGACGGAGCAGCACGCGTTTAACTACATCCGAGCCGACTGGAGAAATTCAAAGTTCGAAGGCCGATAATCACCAAAGTGCTTTAAATTCACGAGCAGTAGTGGCTATATCGTTTAATTGCTCGCCGGATGATAAATGACGGTTCGAGGCAAAGTACACGGGGAGTTTGACGGGAAGAATATGGGCCATGCAAAGTTATTCCGTTTGAGAACGATTAGGCGCGAAGATAAGACTGTACCTGTGTGGCATACAAGTACTTCCGTACGAGATGCAAGAGGAAGAATGCGAGATTAGACCTAGGCAGAAAAGGGAGTAGCGCACGGTATGTACTTTGTAGGATAGCAGGTTGGCTCCGTGTTGTATCGCAAGCTTGGGTTAAGGCACGTATAATGTAGTCATAAGTACTCGCTGAAACGAAATTTGCAAGTGCATACGAGATGAGCTACGACTTACTGCCAGCAATGCGAGGCTCTAAAGTATCCACCTAAAAGAGAGATAGGTACTGGAGAAACGTAGCGGGAATATGGAATGATGGCAGGCAACTTTTTCAACTATCGCTTTGGAATATCTTCCCGAGAACATGAGGCATTGCCAGAAATACGATAAATTACTCGATATTCCACGAGTAACGAACGTAAGTTACTGCCGGGGGACAAATCGCTGCAAGTGCATTCTCGGCCCACGCTGGAACCTTCCAACACTCGTTGACGGCGGGTTTTCCAGAAATCCCTGCAAGATCCAGGCTGGCTGGGATCCACTGCAACGCGGTTTCTCGCTAACGATGATTATGACGTGAAGGGTATGTCGCGTTGAAGGGGCAAACTGACCACCCAGCGATAATGATGGCCTACGAAAGCGGGCGCTGCATGCGAGTACTTAAAGCGTGAAGAAAAATTGGTGGAAAAAGAGAAGAAGGC
This sequence comes from Gasteruption jaculator, assembly GCA_949825005.1. NCBI lineage: Eukaryota > Metazoa > Arthropoda > Insecta > Hymenoptera > Gasteruptiidae > Gasteruption > Gasteruption jaculator. Next base: position 11,679,339 of record OX463763.1, read on the forward strand.
AAACGAAAATGATACGATGTCCTCTTTTTCGAATCACGTCGGGTACCGTGGCCGGACAGGATTTAATGGACAAATAATACGTAATTACAGATGAATGCTTCAGTGGTACATTATAGCAGGTTACGTCGAGGCATGAAGGCGGAGCACCTTGGCGCCACGATGCCAAGGGTGCAACTCGCCTGTGCCCTTTCTAACCCGTAATTTCTTATTATTATTAACATGGGGAGAGATGCATCGCTGCAATGAGGTTCCTCTTGTCCGGTGCGGGATTAAGCAATGCCTCTTGCAACGATTATTACGGTTACTCGTAATGGATTACCGGGCAAATGGGAGTTTAGTCAAATTGCATCTTCGCGTCATTGCAATTCTTGCTGGGATTCGACCGACCGGAAGTGAGTAGAAATTGGTACTGGAAATCTTCTATGCTGGATTGTGGGTCCGTTTATGCGCAATATCGAGGAACCCTGCGTGTAATAACACTTAAAGTGTTAAAAGTGACGCTTTAATCCCACCTCTCGCAGCAACGGTAACCTATTATTGAGGATACTTTGATAGAAAAGAGGCTGAAAGTATGTACACGCATGATCCGAGGTGGCTCTTGAAAAGGCTTAAGGCGATAACATTGCATGAGTTTATACAGCAGGTTTTTTGGTCCGACGCTTAAGGGAAGGCGGAGCACCATGGCGCCATGTCGCGGGGGGTCCGATATAACCAGTACGTATACTAAGCTAACATTCGAGCTGCGGTATACTAAACATTCCTTTTTTTTCGTCCTCTTCTTCCTTCATCGTACATGTACGCATGCACACCCGTGCACACACGCACACGAAGGGCGAAAGAACAAAAAAAAACCTTTGATTATTAACATAGAGGGCTATCTCGCAAGAGGTGTGCTGATGGAGCCCCGAGATTTGTGATTTAGATGAGTTTGCTCGCTCACTCACCTTCGGGGTTTTAGTTCATCCTCTACCGAGCCAACGCCTCACGGGGCTTTGTTTTAACTCTCGACACAGACAGCTGCTTGCAACCAACCCAACCACGGGTCCGGCCCTTAACTAGTCGCGACCAGGTAGAACCCGACCCCGAGGGCTTCGACGAATATAGGTGCACAATAAAGTGTGCATTGTGGCGAACCCTCTGCTTTGAATTTTCAGACGCTGCCTTCAACGAGACACTTTTAACCCTTCCCCTTAACACCTCGCTTTTCGGTTACTTCGTATCGAAATGGGTCGTCAGGTGTTAAGAGTGGTTATCAACGTAACACCCAAAGTTTGGAATTCCTTGTATGGTGCGGTTGTGGTTCAAATCGCTGGGCATTCGTTGGAGTAACGTCCGGTTGCATGCGATGCAAGGAAGTTTCCTAGAAGAAGGGAACGAGATCCTGGAGCGTATGGGAGATGGCTGTGCGCTGGTATTGGGGGTTTTGAGTTGAAAGAGAGAGGAGGCTACCATCGATTTAATCGGTAGCTGGCAAAGAGAGCACATAAATAAGATCTATCTGAGTAGAAAACATGGGAATCCTTTACCCCACAGATAGAAGCCCCGGACACCCTTTAGATAAGGCTCTACCTTTCATCCTACCGCCAAACTCACCGATAAAAGTGTTTTGTCGGTTCTATCTTCTCAGGTAGAACCAGCTACTGCACTTTGAAGCGAATGTGTATATATATATACATATATACAGTCCAATGTTTTAATGTTACTCCTCTGTTACAAGATCTCCAAGCATGCGGCTACTTCCACGCAGGAAATTCTTCAGCTTCTCCTCATGCTTCAGTCTCATAACATTCACTGTTCGCGATTTATGAAGAGTCGCGATGAGCTCAGCAGCCGGAGAGGTGACCTTCCGCGTGCAGGTCTTCGGCTCGGTTCCCGCAATTCGACCTGACCGAATTCTTCAGTTTCTGAAAGGTATTTTATGAACTTGGATCCTATCCATCTTACTTATGGGTCACTGATGGGTAGGAGATCCAGCACCTGACCAGCGTATTTTCGTTATTGGCGATCCTTAGCGCTACCTAAAGGATCCTTAGCGCTATCAAAAGGATCATTAGCGCTACCAAATGGATCCTTAACGCTACTAAAAGGATCCTTAGCGCTACCAACAGGATCCTTAACGCTACCGAAAGGATCTTCAGCGCCACCAAGAGAATTTTTAACGCATTATTATGGACAATTGTGCGATCCAATTCATGATCAACAGATTTTCGTCATCAGTGACCGCATGAAGCTGCCAGCAACTGTTTGGACAGAGACCGAGCGGTCTCCTGGAAGCTCCGGGTATGGGTTTCGGATAAGAAGCGGAGACTGAGAAAGAGGACGGTTGGTTTAATGTGCTGATAATGTGTAAAATAAAATAAAATTAATTTGGAGTATAAGGAAGGGAGGGGAAAAAAGAGCAGCGGAACAAGTCCTTTCCCACGTCCGCGCCACCCACAGCGACGTATTCAGGTAGGTACGCGCTTGAACACACTCGGTGCTCCTCACGATCGGTACCTAACGAGTCGTTATGGAAATACGTCGAAGCATAATGAACTCGGTAATATGGGATACCCACTTACCGCCAACAACCTCGAGAAGGAATAAAAAAGAAATGTGGAATATTACATAGGAAGGAGAAAGAGATGATCCAGAAGGTTCGAATAGGAATGCATCTACGGGTAAAGGGAACCTGTGTTGGTGCGTACGTTTGTGTGTATATGACTATTCGTGGCTGTGTCGAAAAAACCATAAGTGGAAGATAAATCGACATCCCGAAACCGGTTGATTTATGCACGATAGGATGTATAACCAAAGAAGTAGGTGTTAAATAATGCTTAGGATGATTATGTGGGTACATGGCCGGGCATTCAGCGTTGTTGACACAAGGTGTTAAATAGCACGCGCGGATTTTAGCGAGTCCATTTATTGCCACGTTTGTTCTGGACTTGGACGTCATGGGGAGTCTCGATCTGGCCGGTTTTCGATCGAGGAAATTTTGGTCCGTTGTCAAATTTCGCATACCATAACTTCCCATGATATATAAATCGCTGTAGCGAAAATAAAATTTCCAAAAAACTTAAATATAGTGAAACCCCAGTTTACTACATTTTAGCAGCACCCGAGCTCCGGCAAGGAACTCGGGCTCTGGCTATCCCGTCTAAATGCAGCCTAATGAACATGTATACGTGATTATCGGCGATAATCGTCACTGCTTTGAAATTTCCAGTTCATTACCTTTATAGATTGCCCGAGTATGCGCTGAAATAAACGCACACCCACTCGGAGAAGAAACTGACGTACGACTTTACCGTTTTCAAGATTACAGGGAATATCGAGCATATTTATTACCGATACGTGGGCATACGAGTAAACTGCATTCGTACAGTCGCGTATTTAGCATTGAATGACCTAATCGAGGATAAAAGATATACTACACTCGGTGCGATACAACTTTCTTATACAGAATCAATGTGTAACAGAGAGATATATCTAATCGCTGCTTTTAAACACGAAACACCATAATCGGCCTCGCACAAAGTGAAATCGGGTTAAATGTATTAATACTCGTTTGAAGTTGGCGCTGGAGGTAAAATCGCAAGAGTTATGTTATGCAGCGTTTGGCGCGGGGTAACAAAAAGGAGGAAAAATGCAAAACTGCACTACTGTTTACCATACCGTGCAATCTCCCTTGACGTCTCAATCGACACTCGTAAATTACCATCATCTTCTGTACATACATATATGTACATGCATAAACGATATGCATACATCTCGTAATGCAACAACCGGCGTAGCAGCATTTGCACGCAGCGCAATGAAGGTATCATTAAAATAGCTAATCTCAGCTGCGGGTGTGACGAAGACAAGGAAGTTCGCGTGGGTGTCAGGATGTTCACGCGGGGTGGCTCTAGAAATGATTAGGAACACCCTGGATGGCTTATTAGTTGATTAGTAAAGGTAATGATTGGACTGAGATCACTGGATTGGGGATTTCAGAGAATTTCATTTTTAAATCCAATTTTTTTTATGGCGGTTATAAGAATTATCATAGAATGGGATTTTCTTTTTTGCCGAAAATAAGTTCGAGAATCTTCTCTTTCGAGATTTCCTTCTAGAACTTTCCCGGCAACTCAACCGTACCTATTTTCTATCCGAAAAAGTAACGATACGTTGGCTACAAATGGTCGAAATGACGAGGGATCTGGTGTCCCGGTTTAGCGAAAAGATAGTTACGTCCTTGGTGTATCGCATCAAGGATCTATGATCCTTCCCCGAGTCCCTGCGGTGGACCATAATCTACTCTTTCTTCTCTCCCAGCGTTACATGTGCGAGTATCATGCCAAGTATGTGTATAAGATTACGTTTACATACATGTGTGTGTATATATATTTCCTTAGCATTGCATACATGTGTGTGTATACAGTTACGGTACGCATACATTTACATTTCCTTGTGTACGCGTATCTATGCATGTGTCACCTCGTGTATGTACGTGTATCTGTACCTATTTGTGTATGTATCCCCATAAAACCCTTGCGAAGACTTTGTGTAAGAGATAGTTGTGCGGCAATGCGATAGAACCGAGAGCTTATCGAACTTTCCAATCAGATACACGAGCCATATGTCGGTTTCCTTCCTATTTCGTATTATTTATCCGACCCTTCCTCGAAAGCTACCCCAGAAATTATCCCGGAATTTCGAGCCGAGCCTCGATTGATCATCAATTAGATCCGATTCGTGCCGCGACAATCGCGATTTTGCCTCTTCTATGGCCGGGGTTCGTCGTCAAATCTCGCGTTCCTCGGCTTCCGCGAAAATCTTGGGACGCGTATTTCCACGTTGGCTGGAAAAATGAGATCGGTTCCGCATCCATTCGACCGGTAACACCGGCCTGGTCATGTGTATACATTGTACACATATGTATATATTTGTAGTTAATCTTTAACGATCGCATAATGACTTATCGTATTTCGCATCCCTTCTATTAACGATCGTTAACATTGTGGCGGACAGCCAACAGCTATTGCAAAAGTTCTTGTTTAACGATCGAACAAGGAGAGGGTTATAAAGTTTTATCGACGAATAAATACGCACGAGATCGATCACTGGGGGAAAAATTCTCCTTTATATACGCAAAGCTCCAGTAAAACGTAACTCAAGTATCGTATAAATTCATGTAACACCAGTGTTTTAACTTGTCAAAGAACAACTACTACTTTTATGCCCTGGGAAATTAAATGCCCGCGTGTACGTCTTCATGGGAAACTTGGCGTGGAAAAGGAGCCGATTTTTTCCGTGCCCCGGTAACTTCTACAGTAGGGAGAGAGAAATTCTACGGTGTTGTGGTGACTTTTACTACGTTACAGATATTTTTAGTGCCTTCGAATGATTTTCAAAGCGCAGAAAGTCAATACCATTAAGTTGGTAATAATATTATTACGTTGGCAACAATTATTTTTTAGTTAAATTTTTTTTTCCATGTTAAAATAATTGCTACAACGTAAGAAATGATTTTTCAGATGGTGTAGTATTTTTTACTATGTTGGAGTCATTTTTATGGCGTAGAAAATTAATTTCATTGGGTTTCTGTAATTTTTTTAAGGTGTTAGAGTAAATTCGTAGCGTGGAAATGGGATTTTCCTATGGTATAGTAATTTTTATTAAGCTAGTGTAACTTTTACGGTAGCAAATAAATTTCTTTAAATTCTTGAAATTTTTTTTTCTAAATGATAGAATAATTTTTATAGCCCAGAAAAGGAATTTTACTGTCTTATAGTAATTTTTATAATTTTGGAGTTGTTTTAGCAGCCCCCAAAGCGAATTTTATTACCTTATAATAATTTTTACTAAACCAGTAAATTTCAACTAATACATTTTTTAAAACCAATAAGTAGCAAATTTTGCTCTAAAGCGTTGCAATATTATGAATTATTATTATTATTTCAACCGTTGGAAATTACGAAATCCGAGGTTTGGGACCACAAACAGCGTAAAAGCACCCATCCGTTGACCGTAAATGCGCTTTTCGGATGAACCGCTCTGAAACTTGACGCTTTCGGGATGAACAATTAATGTCACGTATTGCAGCTGATGAAGAGAGCATGAATGAAATGTTTGACGGAGGAACATTAAAAAAAGGAGGAATTAATATACATAAAAGACTGGAGGAAACGAAGAGAACGGGGAAAAAAGGGAAGCCGATGAAGATGAAGATGATGAAGATGAAGAAGAAGAAGAAGAAGAAGAATCGGCACCGTTCGTAGCTTGATTGGTTGATTGGCTGGCTGGTTGGCTGGTCAAAGTCAGCACCTTGTACCTATATAAGTCTACTCGAGTCGAGTCATTACTTAACGCCGCGAGTTGCTTACGTAACGAAAAGATACTGCAGAGATAGTATACGAGGCAGCTAAAAGACGTGTCGCGGTTTCAAGATGTCGCGTCGGCTTAGTGGAGACAAACGACGAAGAAGAGCCGCGGTCTTGTTGGCATCACGCTTCAATGGTAAAACGACAGGGACTAGAGAAGGGCAGAGAAAAGAAGAGACGAGAAGAGAAGATGAGATGAGCGAAGAGAAGACTCCTCTCTTTTCTCTTCTTCTACTCCTCAACTACTTTCTTAGTCAGTCACTACCATCCTGGACACCTTTTCATTATTATCACCATTCCTTCTTCACTGCTTGCTTCAATGAATTATCATCGATTAATCTTCCTTTTGTGTCTAACTATCGGATGTTTATTGAAATCAATGTTACTTTTACTTAAATCAACATTACATTGGCTTGGTATAGTCAGAAGAGGCTCAATGTATGCAAAATAAAATATTAAGAGGTGGAGTAGTAGTAGTAGTAGTAGCAGACGTGGTAGTAGGAGTAGTGGTAGTAGCAGACGTGGTGGTAGTAATAATAGTAGCAGTAGTATAGTAATGGTAGCAATGGTAGTTTTAATATTAGCAACAATAATAGTTGCAGTTGAAACAGTAAGAACCGTAAAAAAAAAATAATAAAGCCTGAGTTCTGAACAAATAAATGGAGGCGTCAATAGCCCCCGAGGCTCACAACAGGACGGCCCATGTCAAAATACGAAATTGACCCTACGATTTCCCATGAAATTGATGACCGTTCCTGGCGCCACTATGTATGTATGTGTATATGTGTATGCACACAACGCAAAAGACCTGGATTATAGCCGCGAGGCATCTCGTCGGTTATGAATGGACTCCAAAGGTTTCTTCGCTAACTGACTTTTCAGAATTCATATAGTATACGTATATACAAACCCATACAGACACTTGTCCCCCGGAGTTTGTAACTGACGGACATGGAAATCTCGAAATCAGGTGGTCGGAAAGGTGTCATTAATTTTCTGTCTAATTACTCCTTGGAAATGTGTAACGTACAGTTCTGACAGTGTCGGCGGTGATTTATGGGAAGAGCGATGGGAAAAGATGTTCTCCGGGTTGCCAATGTGGCGTTGGATTGCACACTTTGCGACGAAACGGATCACCCGAATCATTAGGTTGAACATTTTCCGACAGAAAATCTCCACAAAGCGATTGTGTAGTTTGTGACGAAATCAGTAGGTTGAAAATTTTGATTGAGCACTCTGTGACGGGGTGAAGCATTTCAATGGGTCAATTGGGTGCTTTGTGACAAAATGAGTCATTCGATGGGGCACTTTGTGACGAAATCGATCGTTCCAAATTTTGTTGTGACCAAGTGAGTCATTAAATCGGGTATTTTGTGACCAAATCGATTATTCCAAAAATTTAATTGAGTACTTTGTGACTTGGTAAGGAATTTTAATGGGTCAATTGAGCGCTTTGTGACAAAATGAGTCATCCAATTGGGTCCTTTGTAACGAAATCAATTCTTCCAACTTTTTTCCGACAAAATAAGTCACTCTATTGGATATTTTGTGACAAAACCAATAATTTTTACAATTGAGTCAAACGTTTCGTGACGTAATGAGTCATTACTTTAACTCAACTGAGTACTTTGTGACAAAATGAGTCATTCGATAATTCCCATTGAGTACTTTACTGTGAAATCAATATTTCCAGTAGTTTAAGTTTAGATAAGTACTTCATAACAAAATGAAGGCTTCTATAGGTTCGATTGAACACTCTGTGGTGCAATCACTCATTCGAGCGCATCGATCGGGTACTTTATATCGCAAAGGATCCTTCAAATTATTCGATCGAGTGTTTCGGGACTAATTAGCCACTATTGCAAAGATCCTACACGATTCTTTCCGAATCGACAAAATCCATTACACGAATTCCTCGAGACGCGAGCAAAAACGGGAACATGTAGAATCCGTATCGATTGTTTATGTTTGTTTAACTGAAAAATTCATGTAAACCAATCCAAGGCATGCACGGATATATAGCTCATATGTCTACGTGCCTTCCTCTCCTCGAAAGAACGACCGACTGGCACAACAAGTACCGAGCGCTGACCGTCACACGGATTGAAGTCGCTTCTTTATACACTGGAGTCACGCCCTTGTGGCCCTCGACGGCCCAGGCATATATAGTTGTAAATCTTGCATATGATTGAAACATATACTTTACTTATCGCAACGTTCGACACACCATTATTCCGTTTCTTTTATTTCCGACATTACGGACTTTCATGTGGACTTTTATCGTTCAGTGGCTGCATGTGCTCGCTCCCGTGTGAAAAAAGAACCAACGTGACATCGACTCGGCTGTCTTTTGACACGCAAACCATGCGATATGTCGAATGCGACTCATGACATTGATAGGAACCGGTGGGCAAGGATGAGAGGTAGCGAAAAATTGGAAAACGATCGAAATTGGTTCCGAAACGGCCTCTTTTTACTTCGCATCTCCATTTATACGCATTTTGGATTGAAATTTCGCGGAATTTTGCTAAAAACGTGGGTTAAGCACTCCCAGTTTGTCAGCGGACCTCGGATGGGTGGCCGCAAAGTCACTAGACACCGCCCGAGCGGCGGATTCCTCGTTTACCGACGGTCGGAGGGGATCTACGTCACCAGATGTTCGTTTTCGCAATTTTTCTCGCTATCGAGGCTCAGCCTAAGGCCGCGTGTGTCGTTTTTCGTACCAGAAATGGAACGGAATAAGTGACTGTTCATTTCCAGTCCTCGGATTTCATGGTTATCGTCTGCGGAGTCGCACGAATCTCCACGTATTTCGTTTCCTTGTGATTACATAAGAACGAATCTTTCCACCCAGCCAACGCTCAATCATTCCAAGTATTGCTCGTTTCCATGAAAAAGCCGAGACACGCGAGACACGCCAGGCTTTGCGATGAAAGCGTCAAGCAGATAACACTAAACAACGAAATATCAGATTGTTCACTGAAACTGTTGTTACTGTTACGTTACTCATGTAGGAAATTGCACTCACTCCTAGGAGTCATGAGTTCTACGCTCTTATGGATTGAATTTCAAAAATTCATGACTTGAAAAGAGACATCATGATTTCTTGCGTCTTATAGCTACGATCATGATACTTTAAGCCTCTACTAAATTTCAGTTTCTCAAAAACGGCTTTATCCCAGTTCTTCCTTTCACGAACGAACTTTAGCAATATTTTGTCAAGTGACTTCGAACTGAAATTATAGAAAAGTCGTGTTAGGGAAAATTTTACAGCTCAATTTGAAAATTTTATTCCAAGGAATTGTTGAAAAATGGATTCGATTGATTTTGAAGAATTTCAATTTTTTTTTTAATGGCACTTTGACATTTTTCGAACCGAAATTATAGAAAATGAGTAATAAGACAAATTTTATAGGTCAAATTTGGAATTTTGGTTTCAACCAATTCTTGAAAAATGCATTCGACAGATTTGGAGGGATTTTGTTTTTTTATTGACACTTTTGCAACCTTTCGACTCGAAAATATAAAAAACGCGTAATAACACATATTGCATAATTTGAATTTGGAATTTTGATTCCAAGAAATTCTTGAAAAATGCAATTTATTAGTTTTTGGAGGGATTTTGATTTTTTTTTATGGTAGTTTGGTGTCAGTATTGGTAGCATTCCTGGAAATACTTACAAAGATAATTTTCTAGCTTTCCCTGAAATTCAAAGTTGCTTATCACATACACGAGAATGCTTTCTAATGAAGAAAGTAGCTGTTCGGTAAGGTACCGTAAAAACCCGGAAAGGTGTGATTAGACACGGTGCGAGAGGAAAGTCTTCGTTCCGGTCATTTCTGGGATTTCGTGCGACGCAACTGCATAAAAGGTGTAGCATTGCATTTCTGCATTACAGTATGCATTTCACGTGGAAAGGTAAAAAGTAGGTATATATGTACAAGAACATAATGATAAACGTTCGAACGAATGTACATAGTTGGGGTAAAGAGAGAGATTACGTTTGTATGCTAATGGGGTATAACAATAGAATTGCAGAAATAGTAGTAGTAGTAGTAGTAATACTAGTAGGAGTAATATCATAGAAATAATAATAGTAGTAATATTAGTACTGGTATTAATAATAATAATGGTAACAATATTTTATAATAATAATATTTATACTCTATAGATATTGATATTCTATATTAATTATATGAACTATTTTATATTAATAATATTACAATGATTTATTCCAGAATTCTCATAATCCATAGTAAAATAAAGTAATATGAAAAAAATTGGTAAATAATTAAAATATGAGTGTTGAAAAATAAATTATAACAAAAATATTTCTTGCAATAAAATAAAAATGGGAGGATCAAAATAAAATCGAAAATTGAAGAAAATTCTAGTATTAGTAGTAGTAGAGACAATGGGTGGTAATAGAAATAACAATAGTATTAGTAAATAATTAATTTGTGAAATAAATACTTCAATAAATAAATATATATAATTTAGAATAAATTCTGGTATCGATACAGTGGTAAAAAAGATAATAAAATCGCAAATCACCAAAAAAATCGTAGTAGCAATATTGCTATCAATAGTAGCAATGTACTAGCAATAGTATTTTCGTAAGCAATAGTAGTACCTAATAATAATACGATAGCACTACATCCTCCTAGTGTATATAAACACTAAAGCTGGAATGAAATGAACGCAGGAGGCACGCTAATTAATATTTACCCTCTGACAACATCACGCCGCCATGTTAAACTGCCTCCGTATGTTCCCAAGCTTCCCATGTATATTCTGTACATAGAAAACTTTACCACTTGTGTCTATATACCCATACAGACACGTATCCACGGGGTACGCACACACGTACACGCGTAGATACACCCCGTGGAGATTATGGCGGTCCACTTCTGACCCGGGCTTCCTCGAGCCTGGGTCATTCATTCCCCATGGGAATGAGCGTCCACTGGACCTAATTCCCGGCAAACGCCATAAGATGCCATAGAAAACTCCAGACTCGCGGATTTTCCTTTCGGTGCTTCGCATGAATATCAATACGCACACACGTACATACGTAGGTACGAGAAAGAGCCCTTATATGCACATTGCACATGCATACAGATGTAGCCAATCATCCCCTCTCTGAGCTCGGGTGCATTTTCTTGCAGTAGTGGGGATGACGACCGCCTCCAGAAACGCCCTTTGACTTCCCCTTCGCATATTCCTGGCGACATGTGTGCAATGTATGTTCCGCACACGGGGCTCAGGTACGGCCCTACCGCGCACACAAGCGAGCAGGAACCCACACATGCTCGCGGATGCATACGAACGCATCTGCACCGGGTGCATGTGCGCGGCTTCGTTTTATGCATCTTCGCATTATTCCGCCGTGTCTCCGAAACGTGTTGTACCTTGGTACACGAGCGCTATCGAGAAATGTTGTGGAAACCACCATACATGTGCACGCATGTGCATACGAGTTACTTGTTTTTGTGGAAAAAGAAATAATTACAAAAAATATGGTTACAAGTAGATTTTTTCAAATTTGAGATTAAAAAAATTTTTGTTTGTGGCGAAGAATTTGCAATAAAATTGTTTATATACTTTCGATGTTTCATTTATTTTTTTTTAGTGAATGTTAATTGAAGGAAACAAATTTAATACACATATTTTTCGGAGATTCCAGAGTCAAAGAGTTTGGTTTTCTATCAGTGAAAGGGACTTTTGCTTCTAAATCTGAATTGTGCGAAGGCTAAAACGTGCTTTTAAACGGAAAGTCATATGCTTTGAATTTTCAAAGAAAAAAGGAAAAGTTTAACGCGACAAAAGAGTGTTAAGCGGGCGAAGGAAAGAATATAGCGAGAAAAATCTCTCTAACTTTCGCTTTTTAATAGCCCTTTTAAACTTCTTTCGCCTTTCAGCCGTCATCATCTAATTTTCTCATTTTCTTTTTAACTTTATACTTCGGCCAAACGTACACCTTCCACCTTCCAACTATTTCGCACAAAAACCGACGGAACCCAAGGAACGATAATATAGTTGTTCGACATAGTTGCTCCACTGAAAAACAACTTTATCAAATTGGTGCATAATTAACGACGATTATTTTCAAAGCAGCCATACGAAATAATCGTCGTTAATTACGCACCACTTCTGCTCGAACGTTGCCGATCCTTTGTCAATTACATGCTTTGAAAAAAAATCTATAGAATTTCTCATAGGTTGGTGTATAATTAACGACGATTTTTTCGTACGACTGCTTCGAAAAGAATCGTCGTTAATTATGCACCGACCTACAAGAAATCCTGTCGAGGTTTTTTCGAAGCATAAAATTCAAAACGATCGGCAACGATCGAGCAGAAAATATCGGAAGTGCAACAAATTCGATACTTCGTGCATATAATTAACGTCAGATCTTACAGAACAATGCACATACTTCTGACAGCCATACCTGCCTTCGCCTGCGATAAATCGTTTATATGCATATCGGTAACATATTGCTGGAGCTGGAGAGGACAAACGAGGGCACGTCTAAATTTATAGTATCGAGATTATTTGAGGCTTGCATCGGCATAATAATAATAATAATAATAATAACAATAATAATTCTCACTTTCACTCCGGTCACCTCCCAAATCGGCCGAGCGCGAGCGGGAATATGAGAAAAGCAGAAAAATTTAACGGCCCACAAAATTATTAATACTGGATCACACAGGAATATATACCGCCAGCGGCGTCTTTCGATTAACGCTTATAGCTCCTTCTCGCTTCATCCCATAAAATTATGTTGACTCCTTATTACAGCCACTATACTTTGTGTATTATAACTTATAACAAAACGTTTAAGTGGCCGAGGAAGAAGGAGAAGAAGAAGTAAACTTGTTTCCTTCGTAGTAGAGGGTAATAAAATTTATTTCTGCTAGCAGAGCTGTTGCTGAACGTCATAAAAGTTTCCTTCTATTTGTATCGTTGTATATAATGATACAATTTTAAATACACCCATACGGGCACGTACGTACCCTCACACACTCGAATTTTACGTAAATGTATACTAAATTTATATTGTACATATATTAAACATAATACGTTTAACGTAACATTGAGTGCTTCCCCCGATTTTTAAAAAGTGTTAATTATCTCCCCGGAAAAGAATTAACTTCCTGCAGAGTAAAAATTACTATAGCGCGTGTAGTTAAATTTACTTTCTTTCCTATTCCGTTAAAAAAATCAATAATAGTAATAAGTGAAAAGTGGGGAAATAATGGCTTTGATAATTATTTTTTATTTCAAAGTACTATAAATTCCTATTTTTTGGTCGTTTATGGTATGAAAAAAAATAATATGATTTTACTATATTTTTAAGTGCAATTATAATTATTGAACTATATGTTGTTGTTCCTGTAACTATATTGTAACTCTACTAATTTCTAAAAATTACTATAAATTGATATTCATGATTGTTTCTAATCACATGCTTTCGAACAAAATTTGAACAAAATTTTAAAATATTTTTAAGAGTAACTACAATGAGGAAAACCATATTGAACATCCATAATATCGTTCCCGCAACTATATTGCGGCTCTGCCAATTACTTTCTCTTTGAAATTACTATAAATTTCTGTTTTAGGATTATCCATCTATAATTTCTTTAAAAAAAAAAACATTAAATTGGAATTCATAGAATTCTATAGAGAAAAAATTATGGTGGCCACTATATGTATAATATTGTAATTAGCAATTATTTCCCAGCTTGCGTACTATAAAATTCAAAAAATGTAAAATTAAGCAACACTACATAAATAAATAATATCAGGGACAACGAAACCCCCCACAATTTCTTGATAATAACAAAAAAATGTTTCTCAACGGACAAAAAATTAAATTTCACTGATTCCGAAAAACAGTGAATTTTGTTACATAGAAAGCAAATTTTGCAATGTTACTGCATCCACGCAATGTGCATGCAAATTGTATGTATTGCATCCAAATCTAACAGAAATTGACTGTAACCAAATTACAAGAGAAAACCTCTTCCTAATTTTTCTCCAACCCTCAATTACCTCCTGAAAAAAGAAAATTAACTTCCTACGGGATAAGAATTGCCACACTTACATAGTAAAATCTACTTTGCTCCCTATCTCATGGAATAACGAGCGCTAAAAATGTCGGTCGCTCGCATGGAGAAGCTCTGACATTTCAATTCGATCCTAATGACGAGATGCGAGTGAAAAAGGGATGAAAAAAAAGAAACTAAGGGAGAGGGGAAGGGGGAGATAATAGCAGTGGTATTAGTATTGGTCCAAATACATAAATGAAAAAGAATGTTAGTGTCATCATGAGGTAAGGCTATCTGGAAAGTAGACGAATCGAGGGAACACCCCAGAATTTCAAAGCTAAGCTCTTTTTAGTGGGCAAAGAGGGAGAAGTTGTACGTTTCTGACTGTTAGGGGATGATCTAGAGTGTGGATGTGCGTGTGTGTGTATGTACACATACGTATCGGATAGAGGAAAAGAAGATAGGTCGGTTTAATAGAATCGAACAGCTCAGTAAGGTGATCCCCGACGATCTATCTTTCACTCCTGAGCGGCCCAATTGAGACCCTCCCAGACCACTACCGTCTGATCCAACATCCCCTAACATCCATAAACAACCCCTTGTTCCTTTCAGTTCCGTATGATACGAATACACATGTAGCCTGTCTCTTGTGTGGAAACATAAATGCGGATCCGAAGGGTGACTGACGCGTGTTTCTTCTCCGAGTGATGGATTCCTACAGGATGGATTCCCTATACGTGTTTCGATAAATAACGGCGCCATGGCGGTGCATTTGTATTTTATGTAAGTTTAGCTACCGAAAAGCAGAATGGAAGCAGAGCCAAGCTGGAAAATCCGCTCCCTCTCGAACGTGAGCTTTTTTCGAGAGTCTTCATAGTTTGAGTTATTTAGGAGCGAATTTTCTGGGTAATCGGATCACTGCTTTGTCATTTTCCCGAGAAATTATTTTTCTATGGTGTAGGAAGTAAAGATGGAGCTCGGAGGAAGCTGAGCTATCGAGTATGTGCATTTTACGGGAATGTAGGAATTTTTTTTTCCAGCGAAACTGGCCAAAAAGCGATAGAAATTACATAAAATAATTTTTATAGTAATTTTTGTAACTAATTACCATAAATAATAATTTGTAGTAATTATTACAAAAATTTATATAATTGACACTTACAGTAACCATTGCTGCAGTCGAATAAGGCATCAACCATATATTTTAAATTACATATTATAATTATAATTTTCAATATAATTGGAAATTAAATAATAAGCGCTTTAATTTTTTTTTTCGGTGTAATAATTTTCCCTTCGCGGTGTTTAAGTAAACTTAAGTGGGGTAGTTGAATTTACTATGTCCCATTTATTAAAATTATTTATTAAAAATGATAAATTCAAAAATGGTATTTATTAAAAACGATTGGATGCGTAATCATTTTTTTTATTATATAAATGTACAGTTTTGTAAATGTATATTTCCAGCATTGGCTCGCGGAGAAAATGTTCAAACGGTAGGAGAATAAATAATAAGCGTTTTGTAACGTTAAGACAATTGGTGAGATCCTTTTCCCGATAATTATAATAATATACAATATATATATATATATATAATATTATCTATTAGTTAATGTATACCGTTGAGCACAACATGATTTCATATGAATCACATTAGAAAATTTCCCATTCCTTTCTTAATCTTTAGATCATGATTAAAATTCAATATATAGATATATTTACATGTACGAATGTATGCGCGTTAGTTGCCGTTGAGATTCTGTGGATACCTTGGCTTCCCTCACAAATTGAGTTTACATCACAACTAATTTCATGGAATGTTAATAAGATTCCCGAAAATTGCACAACCAGCTGAGAAATGCGGTTGGTACCGAATATGTGGGTTAAATATTTTTACTCGATCGTTTCATGAAATTTCTCGATTCACCGGTAATATTTTTTACTGTAGAATTTAGTTGATTTGGAAGAATCGAACAAATAATTACAAATTATTAATTTTAATAAATTTTTATGGCACACTTTTATCGCTATTTTCTGCGACTGCAACATTTTAAAACAAAAATATATTTTCACGAAAAAGCCTAATAATTTCATTTTGCATTAAATTTCATATTATTTTATAACCAAATATATGATAATTCAATTCATTAAGTTCTTTCGATTCATTAAATTTTGTGGTAAAAAAATTACTACTTGTCTAGAAAATTTATCTTCTAGTTTATTGCAATAGGTTGCAATTCTATTATAAATTTGAAATGCATCTTATTGCACTTGGAAAAATAATAATAAATATATAGCACGTAGTAAAATATTGCAACATTTTTTTCCTTCGTCACCAAAGTTTCTATTATTTGAAAGAACTAAAATCTACTTTATTTAAGAAATATCCACGTTATTAAAAAAAACTATAATTTATTTTCGCGGACAGTTTTCGTAAATTTTACATTACAACATTATTAAAAATATATTTAACCACAAATAAATGATTTAATTTCCCAAATCAACCAAATATTATAGGGAAAAATTCTAATAACAATTACTAATTACAACGTTAATTACTGTACCAATCGTCACGTTCTTACGTATCCCTCGCTCTCTGCGAATCCGTCTACTTATCTCTCATTTTATTCGCCTGACATTGGTAGACTTGAAGTAAAGTAAACTGCAGAAGGCTGATGCAGATGCACGGGGATGAGAATAAAGTTGCATATCCGCTTATAAGCGACAGCGACGTATTCCGAGATAAAGTGGTTGAAAAAGAAAGAAATCGGCAGATAAGGGTGTGAAAAGTCGTATCTGTCTGACAGGCTATGTAATATATACATAATGTCCGGCGATAGGAGCCTATTGCATCTGATAGTTCACATCTATGCATGTGTAACAGTCTCGCGATGCGTGTAATATGCAAGTTGCTTTATTTTTCAGACGATTGACCGCGATCGCGGACACTTGTCGCGATTAGAGGTTGCATTCGACTTGCGCGAGAAACAAAACGCATTGTATCGATACGAGAAAAACGAAAACGTGGGATGCAATTATCTGCAGCGACGCTGATGAGCTACGTACTTTCGCGTTGCAGCGAATTTAATTATTGTCCTCCCTTGCGATGCATTTATCGAACGGCGTGTCCCAGGAAATTGGTATAAATGGCGAAAAAAAAATTGGAAATGGAGTATTTTTATAGTCTATCTCAAGTCTCTTGAAAGCCCTAAATCCAAACGATAAACGCGATTGAAATAAATACTATCTTGCGAATTTTGTTTGAATTATTTATAATTATTAATTGTGACATTTGAGTCTATTACATATATTTATTTTTATAATTAATTAATAGGTTATTCTAATTACTGGTTAATAATTTATCGCTTCGAAAAAATAGAGTTCCTGTTAAAAATTGTATTATTAAAATTTGCTGTAGTAAAATTTGTAACTACAGGAATAGTTAGATTCACCATACATTTTTTTGTCAGTGTATTTATTAATTCTGAATTTAATTGTAATTATAAAATTCCAATTTTCAAATTCAGAAATTTCTTGAGACATCCAAGAAGTTACGCCCTGTCTGTCCTGTTACGGATAAAATTAACAAATTATAAGAAAAAAGAATAAAATGATTTAAATAATAAAAAATAAATGAATTAATCAATCTATTTTGCAAATAGACCAATATTAAAAAAAACTAAAACGCAGATTTTAGTCATTGCACCTCAAGAAATTCAAATCGGAACTGGACAAGGCGCGGAAAAGCGAGTACCCAGGCTCGGGACGGGTCAGTGTCGCGGCGTGGAAACTGGAAAATGATAATTAGACTTGAGAATCATTCGAGTTCTTGAAAATGACATCGATTATGTTAACTGTGGCTTCTAGGCTCGTGCACGCATTTCCCGTACACGCATGGATCCGCGATATATGACGCGCGTGCACGCGATACAAATAGGACAGTGGCTAGCCGCAAAATACACCACACGATTGCAGCACAAAGTTACTACATGCTACGATTGTGTAGCCGGCTAATTCACGTACATGTAACAAATGTATGCACAATGCTTATTACAGAATCGCGTGTGCTTTGAACCAACATTATCTATACACAAATATACACGGCTACGTGTGTGTGCATGTGCATGTATAAATATGCAGCTCGCCACCGTCGAGAGCTTCGCCGATGTGACTTGGAAGCCATTTTATTGTCCCGAGATGACAAAAGCGGACACTGTAATGGAGCCTCCTGTTACGTTCCCCGTGATATGTGACTCAACTTTTAGTATTTATCTCCTAGAAATTAGTATGTTGTCGTTCCCTTCGTTCGCGTTCCAATTTCCAAGAAATTGAGTCAGTACCGGACCCTGGTCCAGTATTTGGACACTTTATGGGGATTCGTAGCGAGATTTTGGGGAAAATGGAATTTGTAGGCCCTTTTTTGGGGTTGTTGCAATTGCAAATGGGGTGGTTTTGAAAGAAAAAAGAAAACTAGTCGCTTTTTTTAGGATTGCTGCAATTGCAAATGGGGTGGTTTTAGGGAATTTGAGGCTTTGATCAATTACAAATGAATTTTTCTTTTTTTGGAAATTGGGTTGCCAATTTTACGGCAGCTAATGCACCAACGTATGCGTAACAAAAAGTGCATAAACGAAGATAAATAATTTGTGAAATTTCTTTGGGAAATTTATAAAAATACGTCAATGACGAAAAATAGTAAAATTTACATACGAAAATAATCAAAGTCTCAAGAAAATTTCGAAAATATACAAATTTCTTACTTTTTGGAAGAACAATATATAAAACAATAAACACCAAAACTTACTAATTGTAAGTGTAAGTATAAAATTGAACTAAATTATAATACTATTTTTTTTCATGATGAAAAAATGTATCTTTGAATTTTATCTTCCTTTAGACAGTCTCAAAACACAAAATTCGACCTTCCACCCCAATTTTCGTACTTCGTCAGCTAATTTCATCCCTTTACATCCCAGAAGACACCTATTTATAATTTTGTTTGTTGCTTGCAATTTCCATTATTTTGGCGATTCCTTATTTCTCCAAATTAAGCGTAGGTCGAATGGCAAGTTGCCCGACTGGCAAAATTTCCTAGCCACGACTGTACGAATTACCACAAGCCGGTGGACGCGGAACAAAAGCGTCGAAATTCCGGCCGGTCGCGAAAAGGCGTCCGTATGCAAATACCTGCATAATTAAAATATGTACTTCAGTCGAATCGCGATTGTTCGACGGAAATCCGTAATTTTTAGCAACATCGGCAAGGGTAACATAGAGAGCGGGACCTGGGAGCCGCGAAAAAGCCGTGTGTACGTATACTTATCCGTTGAGCCACGGGTGCATGTGTGCATACACACCATTTGAACTGTAAATCAAAGTTCATAGAGTGAAATGTGTCGGTTGATACATACTATTTCACGATAGGGTTGGTTAGTAGGTAGGTGATGCTATATCTTTGTACAAACGTGTGTGCAGCACTGGATAATTAAAGCTGCGAGGCACGTTTGATCGAATTCAGTCGCCTCGATGTCCGGCAGGCTCTGATTGTTTTCTATATAGGCGATTCCGATGATTCCTCTATACTATTTTGCCTACAATTTACTTTTACTACATTTTCATTTATTTTTTTTTAATACCCGTGCGGTTTATGATCGAAATTAAGCTCCCGTGCTTTTCCCAATCATTCCGTCGGAATTAATAGTCTTTTTTTTATTAGACCGGGTTAAAAGTGGAAAATTCAACTTTTCACCCCGAATTTCGTTCCATTGAAAAATACCAATTTTCTTTCTGTACCTTAGATTCCGAAATCTGATGTCGTAGTTTTTAAATTACTGCACTTTCTTTAAAAAAGACGAATTTTCGGTTGTTATTTTTTGAAATTTCAATTTTAATTGGAAAAAAATGCATTTTTCAATGTTTTCTCCTTTATCGGACAGGGTTAAATTGGAAATTTAACTGATCACCCCAAACTTCGTTCCATAAAAAATGCTAACTTCTTTTTTGTACCTTGAACTGCCGATATTTTGTCTCTGGAGTTACAGAATTACTGCATTTCTATTTTTAAAAAATAGAATTTCTGTTTGCGAAGTTTCGGATTTCAATTTTGATCGTTAAAAAATTCGATTCTCGATGTTTTTTTTTTAATCGGCATTGAGTTCGCAAATATTTCGTTGGAATTAATAATATATTTTTTTAATAGATCGGGTTGAAAGTGGAAAATTCATAATTTCACCCCGGACCTGATGGCACGATTTACAGAATTACTGCAAAATTGTTTTTTTAGGCGTAATTTTCAGTTGATCAAAATAAAAAATTCAGTTCGTCGTTTCCGAGCAGGATACGAACCTCAACTTTTAGGGTTTCTTTATTGACAGAATAGACGGAAACGTTTGACATCAGGAAAAAAAAGGAAATAAGTTTAAAGCAGGGATTAAGGGTGTAGATATATCTAAGGGGAGGAAAAAAGGAAGAAATGTAGTTAGTTTTAAGTAGGAGCAAACCATTGTAAGTTTGCACACCCCCTGTTTCTACAAGTTAATATGTAGTAAAAGTTCTTTCTTTGTCCATTTCGTAGCTGTCCTCTGTTGAAACTTCCTCCGCTTTTTTTCCGTCTATGTTTACCATCCCTTAGTTAAAGTTCGTCTGTGTATCCTACGACTTAAAGGCACAAGACCGAAGTGCAGGGTGAGACACATAGGGATTTTCTCATAGACTCGCGTTTCTTCCCTGACCCTTTTCCTCTTTTTTTTTCTATTTTCCTCATTACAAATGTTGACCTTTGGGCTCAAATTCAAACCAAAGTCACCCTCCGAAGTTTGACCCAATTTTCGAGTTGATGCGTATCTCACGAAGATAAAGGGACCAGGTAAATTTTACCAACTTCCGCAGTGTATAAATTACTGCAGCGTGGAAACACGCAGGCGGGGTGAAAAGGTGGGAAAAAGTAAATAAATTTTGCTGCTTTCCAACTTGGAAAGCAATTTTTACGACGGCAAGGGACTTTGGAATGGAGAGACATTTTTTATTAAATTATCAAATTTAGGAAAAATGGCAGTTTCTTCCCCCGAAGGGTTGGGAATTAATTTCCAACAAGTTCCTTCGTCTATTGATTTACAGGAATTTGTAATTCGCAGTGTGGGAATATTTTTTTATGAAATTGGAAAATATGGGAAAAATCGAAGTTTCATCCCCTACAGGGTGGGGATTAAAATTCCAGCAAATTCCCTCGTCTACCGATTTACAGGAATTTTTATTTCGCAATATACGGCCAATTTTTATTATATTAAAAAACTAGGAAATTGTGGTTTCATCCCCTACAGGGGTGGCAATGAATTTCAAGCAAATTCTATCATGTACTACTAATTTATAGGAATTTTTATTTTGCAGTGTAGGGATTTTTTTATTATACTATAAAAATTGGGAAATCACAGTTTCATCCCCTACGGGCTAATTATCTCTCGAAATTTCGAATCTTCTTTTCTCGGCACCCTCGAAACCCCAGGACACCGAGGTAGGATCCATGAAAATTCCACATTTCCCTCGTAGGTTCCCAGCCATGTGAGGATTAGCTCGAGAGACGATGGGTATCAAGAAAAACGCCTGGAGTCTTTGAGAGAGGGTATTTGAATCTCTCTCCTTTTTTCCCTCCCTGTCGCTTGAATTCCAGGTGAAAAACTACTTTATTAGCTGCAGAGGCGAAAGGGTTTTTTCTTTCGGAATTTTTTTTTCATAGAAAAGGAGTGGGTTGTAGCTCAATGTATTTTATGGGTGCATGAGCAAACTGGATCGGTCGACCGGTTACGAAAAAGAGAGTGCTTCTTAAAGGCAGAAGCGCGCCTCCTGTTCAACCATAATGTAGGTGAGCCGTGGCCACATTACCGATAGATAAAGAGCCCCAAAGTGGTGACGGTGACGCTGACGGTGGTGGTGGTAGTGGAGGAAGATGGAAGTGAACCGAGAAGGGATGCTGGAGAGACGTTGAAGAAGCGAAAGAGAGGAGGAATAAAAATAAGTAAAGAAAAAAAAAGGGAAAAGGAGAGAAAGAGTGGCCTAACAAAGGTCGGGGCTGCTAAGCACAGTACGAGTAAGGGGACCCACAAACCATTGACATCGGGCCCATGGGTTGCTCGGTTATAAGGAGGACTAGATTTCACGAGCCAGCGATGCAGGATCTTTCAAAGGACGCCGACATTCGCCGCAAAAAGGATTCGCAAAAAGAGAGAAAGAGAGGAGAGATGCGATGACAACAAAAAAACAGCCCAAGAGAGACCCTTTTATAAGAAGGAATAGAGAAAGAAAGGAAACTAAAACTGGAGGGTTTATATACCGAAAGAAAAGAATTCACGTGGAGGGGCTAATAGAGGAGCGCCTACTTGACGGCAAAATCCGTCGCGATAACTTAATCCCAGATTATTCGGTGGCGCGATGCCAATCCTCGCGGAAATCCGATCGTTTCTCGTTTCTTCCTTCCAGGTGGAAAGAAATGATTGCTCGACTTTTTTTCCTTCCTTTGAGATTCAAACTTCTCTCTTTAATTTTTCTCTTAAGGAAATAACAGTCGGGGAACTGATCTTTTTATGTTATCTTAGTAATTAGTATACTTTTTTTCTACGTCTCTCTCTCTCTCTCTCTCTCGCTCGCTCTCTTTCTTTTTCAAGCAGAGAAGGAGTTCTTTTGAAGTGACTAATGAACTTTATCCGCAGAGAAAATTTTGCTCGCATTTAAACACTCGGTAACGAACGTAGGAGCTTTTTTTTCCTACCCCTATGGGGGGATGGTGGCGATTCGGGCGATTTTGGATCGAACGAGGGCCAATATACTACTCAATCTGGAGCCACAATTTTTGCAATTCTTTGAAAAATGAAATTCCGGCTGTGACTTTTGAGATTTCAATTTATATTGGTAAATAAATGTATTTTTCAATTTTTTTTTCATTATTGGATAGGGTTAAATTGAAAAATTTCATTTTTCACCCCAAATATAGTTCCATAACAAATTCCAACTTCTTTTTTGTACCTTGAACTGGCGATATTTGGTATCCGAAGTTACAGAATTGCTGCATTTTTAATTTTAAAAAATAGCATTTCTGTTTACGAAGTTTCGGATTTAAATTTCGATTGGTTAAAGAATTCGATTATCGATGTTTTTTTAAATCGACATCGAATTTGCAAATGTTTCGTTGGAATTAATAGCCGTTTTTTAAAATTCGGTGGGAAAGAAAAATAAAAAATGTAAATAAGTAAGTAAGTAATTGTTTTGTTGGCGTTACGTACAGTACTTACAAAGCCGTGCTTGTCGCTGATGTTATTCGTGAGTTTGAGTTTATGAAAGCTGACGACCTTCTGCATCCATTGTTCCCCGCTGCTCGGTGAATCCGGATGTATGTACATTCTTTTCGGCATTTCGGGATCCGCTTTTCCCGCTACCATCCATCTACTGCTCCCGGAGGAAGAGAACAGAGGAAAAAAAATTATTTTAGTAATTCTGTGGCGGGTGAAATATCTCAAGAATGAGCGAGAGGGTGGAAAATAGAAAATACAGAGAGCGAACATTTCTGAGATCGTTTTCCGCCTCAAAATCCAAACGAGTGATTTGGGATAGTAGCGAACAATTATCGAGTGTTCGATTTTTGCACCATTTGCTATCAATTTTTTTTTGGAAATAATTTCAAAGCTTTTTTCCGTGTGTATTTTCTATTTTCCAAATTTTTTTCGAGTCACTGCTGTTATTATTATTACTGCTAATATTATTTTTGTTATAATTTGGATCGTTTTCAATCTTGAACTTTTGAAGAGTAAAATAATGAAATTTAAAATGAAATATTCTCAAAAGTATGGAATTTCGTGAAAAATTAGATACACTTATTGTTTTTATAATTGTGTAAAAATAATATATCCAAAAGTAGTAATTTTTGCAAAAAGTAGCAAAAAAATGGAGCAATGGAAATATTTCCAAAACAAAACCAGCAGTTATTCGAAAAAAAGATTTTTCCATTGTATTTTTGCCGCAAACAGTGAATTTCAATTTTTGTAAGAAATTTCAAGTTTCCAATAAATGAATTTACCGGAAATTCATTAAATTGATTATTGAATATTTCTACCTAAAATTGCCCCTACCCCTGAATTTTGAAAATTCTCAGAAATTCGTAAAAATCGAAAGACAAATTGCAACCAATCTCAAAAAAGTAATAATAATTCTCTTTAGGTGTAATAAAAAATAAGTAGATAGTGTTTGGATAATTTTCCCTGACCTCTGGTCACCAGAAAAAAAAAGATTTTCTTCCAACTGCAAATAATGTCATTATCTTCACCGAAGACGTAATATTAAATTTGCTTCTTTTCCTGTTCTTCACCTTTCAATCTTGAAGTGACCATTAAAGAGACTTTCAACAATGTATCTCTGATTATAATGTTTAGATTTCAAAGAAAGTGCATGAGAATAATTTACTCGTTCCATAGAAGCACTTGTTCCACTACTTACAAGTATACTACAATACTAAGTACTAATACTTCGCTTCTTCTTATCCTTAAGTCAACAAGTTCCAGAGAGCCTGCGGTCACAGACCGACTGATGTAATAATTTATTGCGGTTTGTCTTTCGATTGTCTACAAATGCCATGCTATTGATACTTATTACTATGTACCTTAACTTAGTATCTATCATATTTTCTTTCCACCAGCGAAGATTCTTGCCAAAACTTTCTCAAAGGATAACCGAGGTTCTCATGCCAATTTGAAGCTTCCCTGAGATAACTTAATTTATACCTCGACACTTTTTTTTTTAATTGTATTGGAGGAAATATCGGCAATTTTCATGGTTAAAAAAAATTAAGGGCGTTGGAAATTTTGATGACGAAAGCGCTGGGGGGGGGGGGTAAATTTTTATATTACTGTACAGGCGATAATAAAAAATTACAGAAAATAAGGAAATATCTTCCCGACGTCTATGGTTGCAAAAAAATACTTCTGGACCCGGAAAGGATAAATTGGAATTTTTCGTGGGAATTTCGAAAAATTTTTTCGTCACGAGTAACGAAGAATTAAAAGGGTTATTTTCTCAAAATAATTTCATGGGCACGGGGAGTGTAAATTTTTCCAATAAAAGTAATAGCATTTCGTGAAAAATCATTTTTAGAATCTGCAAAAAAAACTTTACTAAACAGCTGTTTTAGAAAATGTTATAAATTTCACAGGAGGCAATAGGTAATTTTTCGTTTTATTTAATTTCAATTTTAAATTTTGCTATATTTTAAAATTAAAAATTTTTTGTTTTCTTTGTTTTTTTTGTAACGTCATTAGAAATTCTTTTGGAAGCTTCAACGTTTGTAAATATTTCTAACTCTTTCGAATATACACCAATCAAATATTCAATTAGTTTAGCAAAAATCTTCACTGGTCGTTGTGAAGGCTTGCGATTCTCATACCAGTCAAAATAATCTATTCTATATATCACCGACTTCCAATATTTAATATCGTCCCGAAAATTTTACACAAACTCGAGGGGGTTACTGAAATCAAAATTCTTCATTTCTCTTACACCAAATTTCGTTGACACTTTTGAATTTCTCCCAATCATTGTCATGTAGGAAATTCAAAAAACATTTAAAAGAAGGAAACTGGAAACTAAGAAGAAAAATAAAATGAAAAAAAGGAAGATTTGAAATTTTGGAAAATCGAAAACTTAGAAAAAAAGAAAATAATAAACGAGTAAAAAATATTCAAGCAAAGTAATAATTTCGATGAAAGACTTGACAACATTATTCAACTTTATTGACACGAATTTGTTATAAAACATCATTATTTTGATAAAACAATTATCAAAAATACGTCTTGGAGTTTTTACACAAACAACACATATCGATACTGATTGATTAAAAATACCAAGACTCGTGAGTTGCAACGTTATTGAACTATTGAGATTCTATCGGGCCGGAATGAAGATTTTACAGATCGGAGGGCAAAGGATTTGACAGACGCTATTTTCAAAAACAATTATTTTAGACAAGTATGAGGAATTGTTCGCAGCGCAGGCTTCACACAAGTATCATCTTCACATTTCATTCCGTTGTATCGTATTTCCGTATCGGATTTCGTTTTTTTTTTTAGTTTCTCTTAAAATAATTCATTATTTCACCTGTTATGAAATTTATATCGGTACTCGTCAGATGCCACGATGTCCATTAGAAGTATGTAGCTAGCCTGTTTGTCTAAACCGGACACCCTCACTTTATACGCGGGAAACATGCGTCTGCGAACAATTTGCAATCGCAAAAAGCAACAACGAGTCAATTAGTACTCTTTTTCACTTCGATTTTTCCTTGTATTTATATCATTTCAATTTTATCAGCATTTTTGCCTCCTAACGCTGTGAAAAAGATGCACTGAAATAAACCCTGACTCGTTTATCGGGACCCTCATCAACGACTCATCTTAAAAATCGTCTCCATTAATTTTTTATTTCATAATAATTTGGTATAAATTATATAATTTTGTCTTCCGAAAATATTTATTAAAAACATTGAATGCTAATTTGTGTTCACGTAAAATTAGTATATCTGATTTTTAAATTTGAATTTTTGGAATCTTCCTTAAATTCCAAAACCACCCCTTCGGGAAATTTCTTTACACGTGTCACAATTTACATATATATTATTATGCTAATTTGCATATAAATTAGAATCTACACTTTTTCACACCCATTGAAAAAAAAATATACGATTACCTTTTAGAATTCCCTCTCTCGCAAAATACGTGGATTTTTTTAATATTTACTATACATCTACTAATATATTAATTCTCATGGGCCTATTTACATTGATCTGCCTTTATACATAAATTAGTATATGAATATATAATAAATACAAGTGTGTAAATTAGTCGACACGTATATAGAAATTATGTAAAAGAGGGAATGTTTTTTTTTTGAAGATAAAACGTAATTTCGAAGGGCAAAAAAATTGGGGAGGGGGGGCATAAGAGTTCTAATTTCATTTTAGTACCTTCCCCATTAAAAATGTTAATTATAACATCCGGCGATTATCGACACCATAATAATTAACGTAAAAAGCCTGCATACAGACACGATCTTTAAGACGAGCTGTTTATAAGTGTGATAAACGATAAAAAAAGGGGGATACAATAATTATTTTCTCGGGCTGCCCATTATTTTCCAACGACGGTGCTCTGTGGTGCTTTTGTGTCTACCTGTTGTGAAACTTGTATCTGTAGTCGTCAGCGGCCACGATGTCCAGCAGCAAGATGTACTTGGCCTTGGCATCCAAACCCGATACTCGGAACTTCATCTGAGGAAACATCTGCCTGGACCCCCCACCAAAACATTTATATTCTCATTAGATATATATTAATTTTTTGTCTACCACCTTCGTTACAATTACGCGAATCTACGTCTATGTCTTTTGGCGAGTTCTCAGAAAACCACCGCCAGCGATTGCATCCCTTTCGCTGCTCACTCCGCCGAGGAGCGAAAGCGGACCAGTCGGTACCAGAGGTGTCATTATTGTCATTATCGTTCTATTTTAATTATTAATGTAAAAATTAGTAAAGCTCACGTTATTATTATTATTATTTTTACTGATGCTATTATTTTACCCAATTAAGGAGAGACAATTACCAATCGTAATAATTTAATCGGTAAATAATTAGGTCTAGAAAAATAATGGTATTGAAAATTACAGAATCTATAGTAGTGATAATAATAATAATAATAATTTCCTATTTTTTAATAATAATTTTGGCGATCGGAGTGTCTGGAAAAGCATTGGAAGATTATTTTAATTTTATTTCTTTAATTATTTTATTATCAATGTGTTCTTTTAATTATTAACGAAATTATTAACGTAATAATTACTAATATTACCTCTATTATTGTTATTATTATTATCATCAGTATTACTATTTTAATTCTTACTAATGCTGTTATTATTCCCAATTAAGGAAAGTCAATTGCCAATTGTACTAATTTGATCGATAATTAATTAACTCTAGAAAAATAATAATATCAAAAAATTACAATATTAATGGTATTGATAATAATAATAATAATAATAATAATGATTTCCTATCTTTCGTGAATCATTTTAGCGTCTGGAGTATCGGAAAAAGCATTGGAATATCGTCGCGTCTCGTTTGGACGTAAATGAAGAGGCTTTTTTTAATAATAAATTGAGTTATGTGTTATTTACGGTATTCATTACAGGAAACTGACAATTTGAGGTAGTTATGTATGACGCGAAGAAAAAAAAAAAGAAAAGGAACGAGAGGCATTATGTATTACACATAGAGATATCTTTTCATTAAAAAGTGTTGATAAGTACAGTAATTCTCTTATTATAGTCTACTCATTTGATCATTTAATCATACTGCTCACACGCTTGAAGATTTCATACCGCGATAACGTCATTCATACGTTAGTTGCTAGTTGAGTATAATAGATATGTACACGTTGAAAAGTGGAACACGTTCCTCCGTTTCAAATCCACTGGGACAATTTCCTAGACGTGTCTTCGGGTACCCCGGCTCACCATTTTTCGAAGCTTAATTGGCTCGTGGAATAAATAACGTTATGAGGTAATACGAGTGTCTCAGGTGTAAACGGCTCCTCTCGTTGCTTCCCACATCGGAGAAAATGGGGAAGAATGGTGTGGAATAAAAAAATAGCGCACCGCTATAATTTTCAAGATTTTGGTACGATTCGGGCTTGCTTCCTGCTCGGTGTAAATGCTTAGTTAATTAAGGAGGCACGACTCGGGGTAAATGATTTACGTCTCCTCGATGAAATTTAAATTCCCAAATTACATTTCTTTTCATTAAACGCTTTTATCTCCGATCCAACGTTTTTACGTTTTTTTTTCTCGTATGATTTTTTGATAATTATTCTATTCGAGGTTCATCGTTAATAACAATAGAAGTGATTGTTATTTCCTATTCGGTCTCGTTAATTACTGATTCTAATTATTTTTTTTTTTCGTGATTTCTATTAATTAAATAAATTTTAATTAGCGATCAACTAGGTCTCATAAAAAATAAATGTAGCAATCGCTATAATAATATTAGTGGAACTAAAACTGATTAATAATTCTAACAGCAATAATAATAATATTCATTTTTTATCGTAAAAACTATTTATTTCGAAATTCTTTACTTTTTTCACCCCGAATTCACCTTTTTTTTACTTTTCTTCCCTTTTTCCCTACAAATTATTCTCTTAAATATTTATAATCAACAACAACAATAATTATTATAATCATTATCATTTTTTTTGGTTAAATCTCTTTTCTACCTTGCTTTAATTAATTTTCTATCAATTTCTATTCATCAAATAACTTCTAATCTGCAATCGACTGCGTTCAATAAAAAAAAATAGCAATTGCAGTAACAACAATAATGGTACGAATAATAATTATCATAATAAATATAAAAATTATTATTATTCACCCTAAAAATCCGAGGTTAGAGGGACACACTATTTACGCCCTTCTGCGGTTTTGCAACCAGCGCTACGTGAGTGCATACATTTTACATGCACCTTCTTTCCCTTCGCGGGTCGTCCCGCATGCATTGACTTGCATGCGTCAGAACTGCACTTTCGCTGAAAATGTTGCAGTGATTAGTGCACTAAATGACGTCCACAGTTTAACTAAATTGATTCAACGAGACCTAATGCTAAGGTCGATGGAAATAGACACGTGCATAAGTCAATAGTAGTCGTTACTGTCATTTATCGCGTACAGGCAACGGGTGCTGACTACTGTGCACTCCCTGCACATTGTAAACATGTCCGTGTGCAAGCTGCATACATGTGTGTGCATCCGAGCAAACGCATATGCCGCTGGACTTCTTCTTCTTCTTCGTTGCTGTATGCACTTTGTATGCACGCTGACGATGAAAATTAGAGCTCGTTGGTCACTTATCGGGACAGTTTACGCTAAAAGGTCCCGAAAAGTGTTCCACAAAGGGATTAAAAAAAAATTGTCCCGAATTCCATCGCGTCGGGTCACGTCGAGACCGCATCGGTAAGATTCCAGGCTCGCAGTCCGAGTTGCAGCGAGTGCAAGTTGCACTCGATTGCTCGGAGCCCTTTTGCACATCGGCCAGACGCCGCGGGCTTCCTAATTCGAGCGGCAGACGCGTCTCGTAACGAGATAATAAAATTTCTATAGGTACTGTATCGAGAAAGTTCAAATGCACATTTGACATCGATTTTAAACGGGACCACCCTGTGCTGCGGGAATCAATAAGTTTCGCCACGTCGCTTGACTGGCGGGCAGGCAAATCGTTTTGTTTGTACTTCGTCGTGCCAATGACGGAGAGGAAGACGTCAGAAAAATGGTTCATATGCAATTCTCGCACTGCTCTCTGCTCTGCAGCGCACACATGGGGATGCATGCGTGTGTGTGGGTGTGTGCGAGTTGCAATCGCATCACGGGAGCGAGGCTGGCAGGTAATTGCATCGAGTCGCGCGTTTTTCCAATAAACGAGCATTTCCTTCCGACGAATAGACGGCATTTTGTGGTTACTTTTAGGGGATGAAAGGGGAGAATCTATGGAGGGAAGCAGGGTTGAGAGGAATTTCCTGTGGATTTAATATAAACGTGTATTTACATAAATATTTTTTTTGTTTAATTATTAGTTGCTGCATTTTCAATTTTTTTATTCTATTATCTCCCTTTTTTGTTTCTTCCGCACCCCTTGGGTTTCTTTTCCTATTTCACCCTATACTCTTATATCTATCTCTTTTCAATTGTCATCCATTTTTCTTGATTTACATATTTCTCTCTGTTTTTCTCTATTTCTATATTTTCTATTTATTTAACTCTTTTTACCTATTCCATCCCTCTTTATTACTACCTACTCCCATTTTCTACCTTCATCCCCCTGTACATACTTTCTTTCTCTCCTTCTCTCTCTCTACACTATGTATATTTAGGGTGTCCCAAAAGTTTTTTCCGCGCCACGCTATGTATGACCTCGAACCGGGGAGGAAGAAACTTATGGGACACGCCAGTATACATATATTTAATTATCTCCCATTTTCTGTATTTTTTAGAATATTTTTAATTAATTGTACTATTTTTACAAATTGCGATATTATTTTATTTTACTATTGTTACCATTGCTACTAATTTTGCTATTACTACTATTACAATTTTTACTATTACTATTGTTACTATTTTTCTATTACTATAATTACTATTATTATTCTCTTGTCCCACTATTCTTCCATTTCCCAATTATTTCTTACAAATTTCTATAGTAAAAAATTAAACTTTCGCCCGGAGGAAGTATTCCAAGTTTCAGAATAAATTATCAATCCAATAATCAATCAATCAATCAATCAATCAGGGAATCTTTCTCCTTTATTTTCGCTCTTTTTTCCCTCTCAACTCCTTTTTTACCCGATTCCCAATTTTTGGTCAAAACCTCCTCCTTCTTCTTCGTCACCGAGAAGATACATAAAAAAAATCCTCAAGGAAACGTATCACGTGTATCCTCTCTACCTGTTGGGTTTGTTATAAGCAGACACTTTCGAACTATTATAAACTACCATTATTATCCCAGCAAGGGTCTATTATAACGAGTCGGGCTACTTTTCGGGCCGAGAATAGAGGAGGACGAGGGAAAAACAAGAGTGCGAGAGGCCAGGAGGAAGATGCGGCGTATGTCACGCGTCGGGGCATTCATTCTTGTACAGGTACAACACCGTTCGAAAAAGTTTCGAGTCATAAAACCGACTGGGCCCAGCTACTCTGGCTGTCGGACGGATACTTTCTGATTTTCGATAAAGAATCTACCAGAAACAAAAAAGGAGGAATTGTGTGATGCGGACTCAGAAACGGTAACTGTCGTCACTTCCCTTTTTCTCTTTTTTCTTTTTCTAGCCTTTTTTTTTCGTCATTGTCTTATTCCTTTGTCAGGTTTTGTTCAGAAAATTTATTGGCCTCAAACTCGTCGGTATAATCGTAACGCTTTTGCTCGTCTTAATTTCCGTACACTTGGTCAGGAGAGCCGTTGTTCCGTTTGCCTTTTACGATTATTATCCTTTTTATCGTGTCCTTCGCTTTTGCCATTCCTCGGGAGACGAAAAAAAAAAAAAGAATTCCTAATTTCTCTATCGATTGATTAGAATCAAAGGCATTAACGACATTACCGATCCACGAAACCCGAGATAACAGCGGTGCCTTTGAAGATTAAAGGAAGGCGACAACGTTTATTTGGAAATAACGTGAAATTTGAATAATGAATAGGAAATATTAAGAAGACATAATGATTCAGATACGTGTTGATATTGATTCAATGAGATAACCGCAGACGCCGTTCTTCGAGCCTGTTTTTCAGAAGTATCCCCGTAACAGATCCCACAAAATGTTTTGGCTCTCACTGTGAGGATGATCCGGCTTAAAATTCAAGAGAGAAAGGAGAAGTCTTTTCATGAATGAGAAATATTTCATTTATGTCCCGCTTCTCAACACACATGGAAAGGAACACATTCTCACATATGTGCGATACCTATGGCGCGTTTGTCCTTTTCATATCTCCGTCTTTCCCAAAAACCGCTGAATTCTGTGGACGAAAGAGACGCAGATGCTTGCGAAGTAGAGGTCCCTTTGTACCAATCGAAAACATTTTTCCGCTGCATTGGGAGAAAAAAATAGCGTGAATGTTACAGCCGAGAAAAGATCCATGCCCAGATTTTGAGTGGAATAATGTAGAAAATATGAGTCCGGAAATAAAAATTTGTTCTTTTCAAGGGAGAAATTTCTACGGTATGTTTTGCCTTTTTTCTCAAAAATGTGAAATTCGATGGAAAAGAAAATATATATTCAGTAAATTTATATTCCCTTTCTTGGATATTTCTATTTTTATTATTACTTCATTTAATAATAAAAATTTGAGTTTCTAGAAAAGTATAAATCATGATAAAATTTTTTTTCTTTTGGAAAGTTGGGGTAGTTTTGGAGAATTCCGGATTCCATGGATTTCCAAATTGAGAAATTTTATCAAAAGCAGAAATTTTATAATTTTGCTTGAGAATTTCTAAAAACTTGAAAAATTTCGATAAAGAAAATGTAAATTCTGCAAAACGGAGTTCTCGTTCTTGGACACTCTTACAAAAAAATTTAGATATTTTAAAAATTGATTTAAAAATATTTCTAAAAAATGAGCGAATTATCTGGATTATATGAAATTCCGAATTGGGAAATTTCACGAAAACCTCAAATTTCGTTTGAAAATCGTAAAAAAATCTGTAAAAATTAAAAAAATTCGATAAAAATTGAAATATACCACAAAATGACGGTCGTCTTCGCTGTGACGTAACACAAATGTTCCCCAATAGGGTAAAAGGCAAAATTTCCTTTTCAAAGCAGCTCTCGCGTCTTTGAGTTCCACTTTGAGGAACTTTGTGTGTGGAACAAAGTGTTGATGGAACATGTTCGCGTTTCTGCGCGAGTGTGCGTGCGTGTGGTACACACACGACACCCAAAGGAATAGCTGGAGGGTACATCTAGATCGTTCCCGGGCGATAGAGCCATAACGCCGAAAATTAGTGCTGTCCAAGAAACAAATATGAACGTTACGTTATGCTCACATGACCGCAGGCTCCTCAGTCGAGTTTCGTGGAAGTGATCTTTCTTCCACCTGCCACACGCGGAAAGCTAAAATTTACAGTGAGAAATACATGCCAACGTGTACGTGTGCACACGTATATGCATACAGGGTGTCACGGAAGTATGGCTCGATGCCGTTATGATACAAAAAAAATATGTCTATAATAAAAAAAATCCCACTTTCTAAAAAAAAGCGCTGATATCTTTCTAGCATTATTTGGACATGAATTATGTATTTCCGGTATTAAATTAAGACGTTGTTAGCAACGGATAAGTTTCTTTTTAGTTCATACATATTTTATTTCCAACGCGCGTGTTCCTTACCTCCGCAGGATGGAGGTGAGAGGAAATTTTAGGCCGAATCGAGGAAAAAACGGGGAATTTTGGAAATTTGGAATGGGAAAATTGAAATTTGGAAAATCAAATTTTTTGGGACCGATCGAAATTTTATTGTCATAAATAATCTCAATTTTATATCAACGATTTTGTAATAGACTGATTTTTATATCAAAAATTCAATTTTTGGTTTCTTAAAATAATAACTTTAAAATTATTGCGAAATAAATGGGATTTCGATTATTTTTTTATTGTAAAATCGAAATTAAAATAATTATGAAAATGCAGGGTTGTGTTGAAATATCTTTTCAAGAATTGGAGAAAAATTGTGAATTTTCCGATAATTCGCGAAGTTGGAAATTTGGAAATATCAATATTTTGTTTATCGTTTATAAAAAAGGGAATTTTATGCAGAATTTTGGAAAAATTATAATTTTGAAATAATTAGGGGCGCGAAATTCGCGAGTTTCGATGCTTTTTTATCACAAATAATCCAAACATGCTATTATCTTTGTAACCGGATTATTTTGGGTTAAAATTTGCACCTTTTTCATTAGAAACCAATTCATTTTAATCCAAAGAAAGATAAATATTTTACAATAAGTTAAAAAAAATAAATGAAAACTAGTGTTTTTTGTGATAAAAAAATCAGTTTGTAGAAAATAAATACACGATTCCAATTATTTTGTTGTGAAATCGGAATAGAACCAATTATGAAATTACGTGGGTATGCAAAAAAATGTTTTAGAGAGAGGAAAAAAAGAGAGAGAGGGAGAGAAAGTGAGAGAGGAGAGGGAGAAAGAATGAAGGAGAGTATGCTAATCGTATAATACTCAAGTATTCTTAATCTTAAGAACATTGGAGACCAATTACGGTAATTAGGCATCGTAAAGGGTGCCGTTTAAGAACAGTGGCATGAGACAATGGTTGTTCGAGACACTGCAATAAATATAGGTAAAAGCTCGAAACCTACCTCTCTATACATATACACCTTTCAGCTAGCTTAGGATAAACGGACAAACCAAATTGCCATTGACGTTCGATAATGGGATTTCCGGAATTCTGGACTACCTCCAAAAAGGGCGTGAGTGACCGACACTCTAAAGAATTTCCACTTAAACACTCAAACCTATACCCATGCCGTTGCAGTACACTTTTGCCATACTTTTACTTGGTAAAAGTGTTCTACCTTATAGGTACACGCACACACATACACATTCATGGTGTTTTATTTCTCTTCCTTTTTTTTTTCTCAAGCAGACATAATTTCCTAACACAAAAGACGTACATTTCTTGGGCCTTAAGAGGATATATAGCTTTTTAAATTCCTTATGCAATTTTTACAACGGTGTATCGAATTCAGTGTCCGTAAATTACGCCATTGTTACCTTTTTTTTACCACGCAAACAATTTTCTAACTTTTGCTGATATCTATCCCGGCGAGGAAAGAGTAGATCCGAGCTGGATTTTCAAGTGTGAGATTTTCTTATGAAACAGTAATTGGTAGCAATTTTTATAATTTTTATGGAATTTCATTGCTTTTTTTTTAGTCTTTTGTTTTTTCTTTTTATTGAAAGTCAAAATTCAATTCAATGAAAGTTCCAGTTTTGGGATTGCATTAACAATTTTTTATGTCAAATTCAAAATTAAATTTGATGAAAAGCAAGAATCGTATTTTTTGTATGAATTTTTTTCTCATTATTTGTCCCAAACTCCTTTTTTTAAAAATTAAATTCTTAGTTTAATCGAAACCTCACTTTTTTAGGGATTGCATTAAAAAATCTTTTCTTCGAAGATCAATATTAAATTTCAAAAATCCGGAACCTTATTTTTTCTCTCTATTATTTTTATTGTTTGTCTCAAACTCCTTTTATTCAAAAATACAAATTTAATTTAATGAAAATTCCATTTTTATTGCTATTACATTAAGAATTTTTTTCTCTGCAACTCAAAATTTGATAAAAATTTAACAAAATCTAGAACCTTATTTTTTTTATCGATTTCTTTCATTGTTTGTCCCAAACTCCCTTTTTTTAAAGTACAAATTGTAACTTAATCAAAATCCCACATTTTTGGGGATCGCAAAAAAAATAGTTTTTAATCGAATTCCAATCATTAAAAATCTGAAAAATTCATCTCTTTTCCATTTGAAAATTGATCGCTTGAACCGATAATAAATAAATAAATAAAAATTAAAAATTGTGAATTGCAATAAAATTCTTATTAAATTCCTCACAAGGATCACAAACAAAATTATATCCGTTATTGCATCCTACAGGCTCAAGTATATCAACTTTTCCTGCAAGACACTCTCAAAATTTATCGTCAGCGGAGGCAGACCATGAATTAACAACTCCGAGAGTAGCCGTGAAAATGCAGCACACGATTTACACGTCAGCGGAGAACCTAATTGTGGAAAGCCGGGATTTTCGACGCTTCGACAATACGTATATAGGATGTGCATAATAAATGATAGTGAATGTTCGAGCCAACGTTGTGTGGGTACACAGAAGGAAAGATTACAATCACCTTCGTTCGCGAGTTGGCCGATAAATCGAAGCGAATGGTTATTTATGGTGCGTCATTACCGAGACATAAAGAATCCGCAACCCGGTAGCTTTAAGTTAATTTATTTTATCGCGCGTTTACTCTGTGTGCCTACTGCACCACTACTACTGCAAACTACTGATGATTTCCTTTGCTTCACATCCCCTTTTTGCATGCTCATTTATTTCTACCGGGGCATACTCGCTTTTTCTCTTTCTGTTTCTCTTTCTCTTTCTATTTCTATTTTTCTACTTTTTTAATTCTCTCTCTTTCTGCTAGATAAACTTTCATTTATTTTTATTTTTAATCTTTACATTCGTATATTACAAAAAAAACAGGTAGACCAAGTTCATCTCGGCTGTTGCTCCTAATTCTGATAATAATTTTATTTTAATCATTTATTATTGGCTACTTTTTATGTTAATTTTGAAATTTTTATAATTCATAATTTTTCATTTTTCCAATCTTTTTTTCTGCGATTGCTATCTATTATTATTACTATTATAATTATTATTATTACTGCTACTGCAGCTAGTACTACTTATTATTATTATTATTATTATTATTAGTAGTAGTAGTAGTAGTAGTAGTAGTAGTAGTAGTAGTAGTAGTAGTAGTAGTAGTAGTAGTAGTAGTAGTAGTAGTAGTAGTAGTAGTAGTAGTAGTAGTAGTAGTAGTAGTAGTAGTAGTAGTAGTAGTGTTAGTATCAGTATAATATAAATATTGTTATTATTATTATTATTATTATTATTATTATTATTATTATCCTACACTCTTGTCCAAAGGACATTTTTGCGAAAAAAATGAAAATTATAGGCTCTTTTATTTAGTGTAACAAAAAAAGTAAAAATTGATATTTTCCTTCTAGTTATTGAATATTTTTAAAAAAGGCACATAAATTCAAGAGAATGCTAAAAAAACAGAAATTTAATAATAAATTGCATAATTATCGAAAAATAAGACACAATCGATTCCAATTCGAGATGAAACGAAGCATGCACATTGCACATGAAATCTCAACGCAAATTGCACACGAATGCACTAGAATTGCATAAATATCTGCAATTGCTTCTCGATTCAAATGTGTCACGCCAGGGGCGACAAAATTTCTATAATATCGCCCATTCTTGGATAATTCCCGTCTAGTTGGGGTTGCAAACGTGAAAATTAGACATTTTCGCATCTTTATCCGGCTCGTAATCGTTATTTACCTAATTATTAGAAGCAACCTGATAAAAATAAAAAAATAAAATACGAGCGTGCAGAAATTCTTGGTTTTCCTTCGAACGATTAATCAAGCGTTTTCGTGTAGTATAATTCCACGTAATGAAATATGATATTCAGGGCACGTGTCCGGAACCTTTTCGTACCGCCAAAGAAACACGCGGTTACCATTAACATCATTAATAGGATAGGTATCGTTTCTTATATAAGATAATCAAACGATATAAATAGACGGTTTATACTTTTATTATGTACAATAAAATTAAGACGAATATGTAGTTACGTATTATACGTTCCCACATACGTCGCCGTGAGTGTATGGGATGCAAATGCACGTGTGAGCGCGGAGCCAAATGAAATATTGCACATTTTCAAAGTTGTTCCTCCCGAGTATCTACAAATGTATATCTAATGCATCTCAAAGAGATATATTGCGAGTGTATGTGTATCTCTCAAATTGCATATGAATAGAAGGTCAATTCATAAATTATCAACTTATTACATTCTATAACTCTCCTCGGACTTTCAGTTATGCGGAAGTATTACCTGTACAAGTTAAGTCCAATATCCGGAATATAAATAAATCAGCGTTTAGCGGATATTTTATTTATTTGCATACACCGCGATGTTAATAGCTAGTCCGTTGGCTTTTTTCGCCAATTAACATATCGGATTTCGAACCCGACAAAAATGTGAAGGTAGAAGCATCACGCAGAAGTACGGATTTTTAAACGCAGACAGCGAAAGACGATCTTTTATTTTCTTTTCGAAAGTTCAGCTAATTTTGAAAATTCTAAATAGCTTGAATTTGGGGACGAAAAATCTGTTAAATAATTTTCTTGAATATCCAAACGACCAAAATTCAAAATTTTATTCATTGATAAAAGAAAAATCGTAGTAATATTTCTTTTTGTTCTTGAAATTTGGGATAATTCTGGATTTCGTTGAATTTCAAATTGAGAATTTTTGTCAAAATCAGCCGCTGGCCTTTGAATTTCGCGTAAAAATTATATTTCTAATTTTTATGGCAAAAAATGTAGACTCCGCGATATTAAATTCCCTTTCTTTGTTTTTTTGTGAACAAAATTCAAAATCTCATCAGTTGACGGGGTAAAAATCCTAACAATATTTTTTCTGACTTTGAAATTTCGAATAATTTTGGATAACTCTGGATTTCATTGAACTTCAAATTGAGAAGTCACCGGTCTTTGTATTTTGTGCGAAAGTTTAATAGAAAAGAATGCGAAACTTGTAAAAAATAAAATTTGATATTGAATATTTCAGAAACCATTAATATCTATTAAATATATGGAGAATGAGAATTTCTAAAATTCGCTAAAAAAAACACAAATTTACCCTGGTGATGAAAAATTGTAAAATTAAATAAATAATTACGAGAATTTTTCCAAAATTATCTACAAAAATATTTCTCCGTAAAAATATAGAAATATAAAATTTATGAATTTGTGAATTACATTATTTTGCGTCACGAGCTCGTGGTTACTATTACTTTTAGAAAATTAAATAGGCTTATTTGCATTTTCTTTTGTTCCGCACGAATACAAAGTCTAAACGCAACGATAAAATTCCGATCACTCGTCCAATCTTTTTTTGTTGCTTTCGCGTGAAATTGATACGACAAAACGCAGCTTCGGCAAACCAAAGAACGGGGGGAGCTTGCGAGCAAAGTATTACAAATGTCGTAAACGGCAAAAAACATTGTAGGCGTACGTAATTGGTTGTGAAAAAGCGAGTGTGATAAACCGATGTGCTGAGACCGCAATTAGTAATGCCACGAGTAATTGCAAAAGCCTGACGACGCCTCGCATGCGCGTCGAATAATGAATTTTTGAAGACAAGGATGCCTTTAGGCAACAAACAAGGGCAGCAACAAAACCCATGAACCGCCTCGTTACCTTTTGCGTAGGTGTTTAAACACACACGGCGACTATATGAGGTACATCGGGTGTTGAATCTATATAATCACTCGGATCGTCGAGACAATCGTGAACACGATACAGATGGTGCTCCCGGTAGATACATGTGTGGGGTATCGCTTTTATTTATAATCTATCAATTTTTTTTTTCCAAATTCCTCCTTTTGCGAATCAAGTTTTTTACGGAATCGTGGAAATCCAAATAAAATAAACAGGTGGAATAGGAATTTATCGTTAGTGGAATATGTTGGTACCGAATGTTTTATCAGTAGCAATTATTTTTATTGAACAATATTTAGTATTTTTACTATTTTATTATTATTCTTAATATCGTTATTATTAGCATTAAAAGTAGTACTAGCAATTTTTTTTCAGGCAATTAATTTCTGGCTGTTCTAAATAATTGTAATTTAATACCGAGGCATTAAATTACAATTTTAATTTGATAAAAATAATACTAAAATTATTCAATATTATCAAAGGCAAATTTATTGGAATTTGAATTAGAATTATTAGTATTAGTATTGCTAATTTATTATTAGTAATATTATTATTAGCATTAAAAATAGTGGTGGTATTAGTATTGGTATTATTATAATTATTATTATAAATTCAACAATACCTTTTTTCTATTCTTTTTTTCCAACAAAATGCTTTCATCAATTTATCTTTTTCACAATTTTGAGTAATTTCAATATTATTCCTATTTTTTAATTGAATTATGTCACATCCTTTTCTTCTGTTATAAAAGTATCTAAATAGAATAGCTAAAACATGATAGAATTGTTTTTCGGATATTAAAAATAAAAATATCTAAAGAAACAAACAAAATAGAATTTGATTAATTCCAGAAAAAGGATTGAGCTGCATTTTCCCACTGAATAACTGACGTGTAACAGCATCGAGACACGCCGAGAAGTGCACGGTGGCTCGCCTGTACTCTCGCTTTTCGCCCGCTGCTCGGCAGAATGCCAAAAGGAAGAAGCTCCAATCATTTTTTAATACGTCCATAGTAAAATTTACGACGCTATAATTGCCACGACACCTACTTCAAAAGCCAAGAAGACAATTTCTCCCCATTTACCGGGTACGTGCATATTGCATACACATACATACAAACGTACAAGGGGCATACGGGGGACATACAAGAAAGTTTACTGCACGACAAAAGGTAAAGATACCAATCCAGTTATGCAGGAGAGACAACGAAGAAGATAGAAGAAACAAAGAAAAGAGAAATGCCTTCTTCTCTTTTCTACAGTCTTCTTGTCGAACAAATCGGTACAAACGATCGTCGTAAAGCAGTTAAGGCCAGGTTTATATGCACCTTTCGAGCAAGAGACTTCCAAAGGGAAGATGAGCAAGCTGATAGGGAAACCGATAGCCGTTGCTTGAACCGACGTTGTGGTTCAAGCAACGGCAACGGCTTCTTCTTCTTCTTCTTCTTCTTGGGCCCTCTCCGGCTGGACCCCCGCAGCGAACACTTTTAAAGTGAAGCCAACGCGGAATTTCAAAATTACATTCATTTCTTTCCCTCTCCCGGATTTTTTTATCCCGTTTTTCAACGCAACCGAGGCGGCAAGGCTCCTTTTGTTTTCGCATACGAGATGACAACGATTGGGATCTGCGGCTTTATTATGCGCCCCTCGGAAATTTCCGAGGGCATTTTTGAGATTCAATCAAGCGTCTTTAAGATCGCCCCCCCCCCCTCTCTCTCACTCTCTTTCTCTCTCGTTAAGTAGATCTGCTTAGGGAGGATCGCTTTAAGGAGATTGGTGTTTGCTATGAAACCCTAAACAGGTCGTATCTATGTACATATATAAAAGGGACGCTAATGGGACCTAATCCTTAGCGCCATGCCTTTTACTTCTGTATTCAATATACGTCAAACTTCCCGAGTCTAACGACTTACTTAATCTTAATGTCAGGGTTTACTCCCGTACTCGGTCTTTGGGAAAGGTGTTTTTAATGTGTATTTGTGTGTGTGTGTATGTATGTGTGTATGCGTAGGGTATTTTGCGCGAAGGTAGCAATTTTCCAGAACCACGTTGGAATTTTTGAAACGGTTAAGGCACCTCGGAGATGCATATGAAAGATAAGGAGTTTATGCATTTCCATGGGAATAATGCAGAAAATATACGGGAAAGTTGAATTTTGCCAGGCTCCAGGAGTTTCCGCATAGAAAACTGCGTGAAGAGAAATAATCATTTATGAAACTCGCTTTGGAAATAATAAAAAATGCGCTCGTGGCAAATAATGGGGAAATCGAACAAGAAACTTTCGAGAATTCAACAGTTTCTTTAAAAAAATAATATAGGGAATGACAAATTCTAAGACTTATTGTAAACTTGGGATTTTTATAAATACTCACCCTTTGCCTAGTAAATTTTACTTTTGTGTAATTATTTTTATTTGTTGTTATTGTTTCTGGTAAACTGGATTTTGTATTTTTATCTTATGAAAAAAATTTCATTATTTTGGCTCCTAAAATTGATACCCAAAAAATTCAAGAATTTCTGTCATGAATGTTTCGTCACGAGTAACATTTGAAGTTAAGAAAATAAAAAAGAAAATAAGAGAAGTATGGAGAAAGTCTAGAAAATTCCCGGAAACCGTGAAAAAACAGTCCAGACTTCAGACATCTTTAGATAAATTATGGAACCAAGGGGGCCATTCGCGAAGTATATTATAGTAAAATTTGTCCAGCAGTAGC
This sequence comes from Gasteruption jaculator, assembly GCA_949825005.1. Taxonomy (NCBI): domain Eukaryota; kingdom Metazoa; phylum Arthropoda; class Insecta; order Hymenoptera; family Gasteruptiidae; genus Gasteruption; species Gasteruption jaculator. Next base: position 11,722,125 of record OX463763.1, read on the forward strand.
AGAAGTCACTCTGCCGAGAAGAAGACAACTAAAGAAAAGCCTGGCAGATATGAAAAGTTATTCTCACCCCTGCGGATGAATGAGAGGGATAAAGGGAGTGCCAGGGTGTAAAATTGTCCGGTGATAAATCCCACACTTGTCTAAATAGAGAGGTATCACTTTCTATTTCAATTTGAGACCCGGAGAAAAGAAGAAAATGACTGGATAAAAAGTGCAGGAGCTGAAATGAATAGGAGTGAAATAAAAGAAAGAGAGAATGCATCTTCGTACTGTCATCACCTATTTTTCCTGGTGTGTCCTATAGAACTGAGGTGCGTTCCTATGTAACATGCACGGTTCACTCAAGGATGTGGCGGTTGCGTTTACACTACGTAGACAAGTTGAAAAGGGGAACTGATGTTATCCTAAAGAGCAAATGAAAGCAAGTGAGAGAAATGGTAAGAGAATGAGCGAGAAAGAGAGAGAGAGAGGGAAAGATAAATGTAACTTTTGAAGAAACAGGAGGGGGTTGCTGTAACATAAGAGTAAAGACGCTCCGTAACAGCTTTCTATTTACATACCACCTCCTTTCAACTTGAGCCATTCGACACCACGAGTATTTGCATTCAGAAATTGCTCACCAACTAACCGTGTACTACCTCACCTACCCACCCCTTCTTGGTCTTCTCTTCCACTATCGTCTTTTTTAAATTCATGGTTTTTCTCCTGCCGCTTTTCCTATTGTTACCTGCATTGTTTAGCGACTCTGTCTTTTTTTTCTTCTTAGAATATTAGGGGTGGCTCTGAAAGCTCTCGATGCCTTGGTCAAATTTTGGATAGAAAAGCTCACCCAACTACCCCTTCTTGGCCCTCTCTTTTACAACAGGCTATTTTTTTTAATATTCATGGATTTTCCCCTTGCGATTTTTTATTTTCACAATTATTGTTAGCGACATTTTATACTTTGTCTTTTTTTTTCTTCTTAAAATATTAGGGGTGGATCTGAAAGCTCTCGGTGCCTTGGTCAAATTTCGGATAGAAGAGTTCAACCAACTACCCTTCTTGATCTTCTCTTTTACCACACGCTAATTTTTTTTAATATTCATGGATTTTCTCCTGCAATTTTTTTTTTATTGTTATAATTATTCTTAGCAGTATTTCCCACTTTGTCTATTTTCTCCTTTCGGAATGTTAGGGGTGGTTCTGAAAACTCTAAATGCCTTGGACTTGACACTTCATGGATTTTCTCCTACAATTTTTTATTGTTACAACAATTCTAAGCAACATTTTCCACTTTGTCTCTTTTGCTTCTCCGAAAAAAAAATCCACCGGTCCCGATACATTTACATTGTTGCCCCTAATTCTATGGGAACGGAATCGCTTAACCCCGTGGATTCTGTGTCGACTGATTGCCTCGCGTTTCATAAGAAGGTGTTTAAGGCGAAACTTCCTTTTTTCCTGTCATTCTTCTTTTATTTCATCTGTGGTTTTCTCTCAACGACGATAATTTAGGACTTCCTTTAAGGTCCAAAACAAAAAACAGTGCGAAAAAAGGAGGAATTGGAGCTTCTTCCTTCTAAAAAGGATAGAGTTGAAAAAAGCGAAGCATATAACAGGCAAGGCAAGGCAAGGCAAGCAGTCAGTCAGGTTTCGGTAGGCAAAATTTCGCTCGGATGGAAGGACTTTGGAAGTAGCTTCGGTATAATTTAGGCGTTTATGGTCTCAGCAAGAACAAATAATAATTTAGTGGGCGTCTCCTCATCTTCACTTCTTCTTCTTCTGCTGCTTCTTCCACTTTTACTTTTCTTCTTCGCCGTCTCTCTTTCCTACGGTGTTTTTTGGATTAGCCTTCTCCGTTGCCTGGGCATGGGAGGCTTCGTATGAATAACGAGTGGCGCCAGCCGAACTTGCACTGTTACTTTCTTTTTCTCTCCTTCGTCCTTTCTCTTATTGTTAGTTTCTACACGCTACTCTACCATTATGTTGCGTGTTTCGATGGCTTTGCTTTACATGTGGACGAGGAGCACGAGAAAACGTGTTTGTTATACCTTAGGATACATCAAACTTCTCACACCTTCCCTCCCCATGCACATACACGCGCTCGTTTGTACACACAAACCCATACAACTTCATAAAACCCGGTAACAACCTTTCTTGCTAGGCTCGGATCCTCCTTTCCCATTTAATGTCGTAGGTGTGAGAGATGAATAACGATCGCCGGTGATAACCCTTTACAGTAATCGGTATAATACCGAAAATGCTGTAACTGTCACGGCATTTTCTCCTCCTTTATGGCTATGGGATTTTTTTTTCATTAAAAAAAAATTTTTTTTGCCGTTAACATCACGCGTAGACATACTTTAGTGCCGGTAGGGAGCGATAAAAAGCTGGAGGTCAAAGTGTTCCTCCAGCCCCGAAATATCGATTTTTCGAAAATTGTTTTTCAAGATTTTTTTTTTTAAATTCAGTGGATATATTTTTTGGGGGGGAATTTCAGTGAATTTGTAGTTTATGTAATTCCTGGTAGCCCACGTTTGGGCTGCAACACGACAACTGCGACTATACCATTGAAACGTGGCAGCTGGTGAATGGGAGGAGGGTTCCTACACGAAAGTTCCTCGCATGAAAAAAGAATCCCAACGAACGTTTATTACCCATGAGATGAATAATTATTCAAACGTTAACAAGCGAGGGAAGATCCTCTAGCTGCGGCAATATTTCAATTTTCTAAAATACCAGTCGCTCGCAACACACGACTCGGTATTTTTATTTACTTTTTTTTTCTCAAGGGGAGTGATTATCCAGTCGTAATTATGGCCAGTGGAGAAACAGTTAAAGGATATTCTGGGTGGTACGATCGAAAACTGAGTCGATTTCGTCCAGCTGGTGCCGATTTTTGACCCGATTGGGAAATTTAGTTGATTCAGTTAATTTTCGATTCAAATTCTAGGGTATTCAATTATCGATAGAATTTTTAGCTCCAATTTGCAATTTTGTAGAAGTAAGATTTTAGGATTTTCAAATTTCGCGCGATTTCGTCAGTGACAGCGCCATCCAGCGGTTGCCCGAGAACTAGAAACTTATTAAATATTCATTTCTCCAGATTTAATACTAATAAAATTCCTTTTTTTCACAGCAGTTCGTTTACTTACGTTTTTTTGATCATTTTTTGAATAACTACTGAATTATAAAATCTTAATAATATAATTAATAGTAATAATAGTAATGAATGTTAATTCTAACAAAATTTACTTTATGAAAAAATGCTGAAAAACGATTTTCTATATTTCCGCCTAAAAGTATATAAGTATCATTTCATTTTTATTAAACAAATAAAAAGTAGAATTTTCAGGACTCGCGTTTTTTTTATCACTGACAGTGCCACCAAACGACTCCCAGTGAATTACAATTTTAAAGCGGACGAACTTTTCGTTCGTGAAATTGAATAAAGAAGGAACCCAAATAGGTAAAATTAACTGCATCCACAGCGCGCATGTATGCACATAAATGCACTTCCCTCGCTGTTACGTGTATTTAGTTCTTGAATGAAATTCAATGGACCAGTGGAGGGTGTTTGAGCAAACACAACGCGGATCTCTTTAAAATGACCCATTGACCCCACGGAATCTAAGAATGGGGCGAACAATCGATATTTAATTAGACGACAGCACGTAAACCAGCGCTCGCTGCAACAATGGCCCTGTTGCAGCAACGGGGGAGTCATTTGCACCTGACCAAAATTCTTTATTTGCACTTTCGGGCCACGATTGGCCCGGGGACCCCTTTTTTCCTTCAATCGGTCCCCGGATATCCGAAATAATCAATCTCCGGGAGCCTGCATCCACAAGAACTGGACCAATTGATGACGCGGAGCGTCTCCAGAGCCTTCAAACGAGGATGTCGTCATTAGATCGAGTCTGTCGAAATTTTCGGCGAAATCCCCTCACCTGGAACCCCCTTTCGGGGTTCCAGGCACCCCTTGCCCACTTTTATCGTTCCAATTCGCTCTGGGTCGCGCGCAGATCGTGCGTGTCCGTGGGTTTAGCGCGTAATTGCTCATTTCGAACCGAGACAAATGTTTAAAATAAGGGAAAAAAAGAGATACCGCGAGAGACGTGCATACATGCTCGCGCGTTTACACGGAACGTCATGCGCTTGAAGAACCATCGTACGTAGACACAGACGTGAGTTGTGCGTATGCATGAAAAGCCGGACTGGGACAAGGTGGCTTCAGGGCAGCGTACTCTCAGGCAGCAGGCTTATGTTCAAGAGCAGAAGAAGAAGGAGCGAGAAGGAAACCAAGAGGCGTCTAAAGGAAGGACAGAGAAGGAATTAAAAGAATGAGGGATAGAAGGAGATGCAGTTAGGTGCAAGAAAAGCTTCGACGGAGACAGGGCGAAGAAAGGAAAGAAGAGTGTGTATGTAGTGGGTAGAAATGTGCGCCACCCTTTGATTATCACACTCATACGGTCTCAATAGAAGAAGCACGTCACGTCTTCATTGCACCCATTCGAACCCGGTTTTCCATTCCAAGTATATTATTATGGCTATTGAAATTTCTTTATCATCATGCGAGCAGCGCATACTTTGTACCTCTTTCCATTTATTTATTGGATATTATGTATGTGTAATATTTCCAATAAAAAATTAATGAGTAACGGGAGCCCCGATCGCTCCTTTCATTCCGATACGGGGTAGCTTGGAAGGTAGGTGTTGTTGCAAACTCGACGGTTGTTTACTCCAACGAGCGAAACTTACGTGCGATCATTTCAGATTACTCGGAACCGAATCGCCCCTGGCAAGGTATGCATCCGGGGGGGTTGCTTTCGAAAACAGCTCTAAGGGGGTGCATCCTCGTTATTAGAATTATTGATAATCATTGCCTTTATTGCAATTAATTGTGTAATTATGAAACCAGAGGCGCGATTTTCCTAAAGGATTTTTAATTAGTCTGAAAATAGGGTTCGATAGACGCATACATGCGTCTTTAGTATCTGGAGGGTTGAAAATAACGATAGTGTAGGTAATGTAATTAATTGTAATTAATATCTAATATATTTTTTGTTCAAATATAGAAAAATAGAGAAATTTATGTAATTTCCTAAATTATAATAATATAATTCCAGATTTAGCGAAAATAGTAATAATATAATATCTAATACGCTTTTATGTAAATTTGGGGAATTTTCTATATTCAAATTTTGACTATTTTATGACAAGGAATATTATAAAAATATATAAATAACAAATGCAACTTGCAATGTTGCATAAAATGCATTACCTTTATCACAATTTATTTATTTCACGTATATCCAAGAACCTGCCACCTATGATTAAATTGTTTTCCAACATTTGCCCCTGAAAGGGCATCTAGCTTTTGCTCGACACCCAGGACCCACTCGGTAGGAATTCAAGAAAGCAGTCCTTCGAATTTCTTCGGTGAAATAATTTGGAAAACACACCGGCAGCTTTTGTTGTGCATGAAATGCAAATGCAAATGCAAGGAAGTTATGAATTATGAAAATAATAATAAAAAATACGTACGTACATGTGCACGTACACGCACAATGTACATCGCGTGTCTCATTGTCTTAAACAGTTAGGATATAAACACGTGCAAGTACCACGTGTTTGTGCCGGGTAAAGCGTCGAGTAAATATATAGAATATATAAGGGCGTGCTAATTATTGTAGGCTGTGAACGCGTTATGCGATCCGCGGGTAATTAATTATACAACCAACAGACGTATTTGAAAATGCGTCCGTGTGAGTGTGCATTTTTTTCTTTCTTGAGAGCTTCTTTACATGTGAGAATTACCCAAACCATCGTCACGTGAAGCTACTTTTGCTTGTGGGCATATACACTTACTCACGACCACGTCGTATATTACCCTTGTCGTAATAATCTACAGGTGCTATGTACTTTTAAATGCGTGTACATTTTAACACCATACTGTGTCATAGACACCTTATAACTGATGCCAATTATTACCATAAAACTGGTATTTTTCATTCCCGCCAGTCGGTATTAATGGTATAACGAGCTCAAATATGAGCTGCAAACACGGCTGGGCCGGGTAGCTAGCTTATCGCCCGGTAGCTCCACCTACTTTGCCTTTATCGATGCCCTGATTATGCTAATTACTACTGGACAATTTTAGGGTTCTTACAAAATACCTTGAAGTTCAATTCTAATGGCCTGAAATCTCTAATTCGTCTTGTTCTGTCCAAATCGTGCCATATTGTCTCAGTATTGCTCCAGATGACTCCAGACTGGCGTGATATTGCTCCATAATGTACCAGGTTGGCGCAGAATTGCTCCAAATCGTGCCACATTGGCCCAGTATTGCTCCAGATTATACCAAACTTGCGTGATATCGCTCCAGAGTGGATCCAATTGGCTCAAAATTGCTCCAGATGATACAACATCGGCACAATATCGCTCCAGACTTTATAAAATCGGCACAGAATGGCTCCAAATTGTACAAAATCGGCTCAATATCGCTCCAGACTATACATTTCCAGACCCAGGCTATATCTAGACTTCAGTAGAAATAAAAATTCCAGTTCCTCCGAGGATTTAGATTTTCCCTGGAAAATACTGGCCATCGCAAGTACCGCGTTTTTTTATAAATAAATAAAATAAAGGCCAATGGAGCGACGACACGACGAGTGCCAAGTAAAGGGAAGCTTTAATTTCCATAAAGTGTGGAAAATAAGCGTGTAGATGGATATCTATAAGTACATAATAAAGCCATATATAAATGCAACACTTTTAGACACGGTTGCATTGCCGTCGATTCGAAAAAGACGCATCTCCCAGGAATAGCTATTGACGCTTATGCCCTTTTTGCCGTTATCAGTCGACATCGTATTAGGTGTACGTACATGTCCACGCGATGATGGTCTACGGTTATAGTCCATAGCGAGTTAGGTAGTTGCACTTGGTGCTGCATTTATTTCCGGCCAGTGAGGACAGAAAAGTCGATAACTTTCTACGCAGTTATACTTTTACTTACGTTGGATACACGACTTTTCTATATATATATATGTATATATGTAGAATATATTTATGCGAGAGACGCTAAGTGTTCCTATCGGACATATCACTTCTATTATTCTATCGTTTAAATAAAATATCTCCGACAGTATTTCAACTGATCGGTCAAGTGCAAGCTGCGCCGAGGCTCCTAAGTGCACGGTTGGGAGCAAAGATGCAATTTCGACGAAACGTGGAAGCTCAGAAAAATATAAAAGCGCGAATTGTTTGATTTGTAGGTGACTTAACAACGAAAGTAAATGGATTAATGATTATTGTTACAATTATTATAAATATAGAACGTACGGAAACAAATTTTTACTTTTTTTTTAATGAAACATCTCGGAAATCGAAGATTTCTATTTTTTTCTTTTAAGGTAATCGATAGAAATTTTTTATTCCAATCGATAATGTATGAAATGATATATATAAATAATTCGAAATTATTTCGATAAAAATCAGGAATTTGTATTAAATTGAATCCAAGATATTCAGTGATTGATTTTAATTTTAAACACTTGCTGGAGAGCAAATTAATAGAAATCAATAATATTCCCTAAATTAAACCGATAAAAATTGAAGAAATCCAATAATTAATAATTTCTACGAATCGACTCGAATCCACATAAATTTGGAATTTCTATCCATCGATGGAAATTCAGACATCCAACAAATTTCTACAGTAATAATTGAAATTTAACTGAAAGTTAAATCGATAGAGATCAATTATATCTGTTCAATTAAATCATTAGAAATCGTAGAAATGCATTGATAAGGAAACGTCTCGTGAAAAAAAAGCGATACATTTTTTTTTCTGTGAAACGACGGATTCCGAATGAGAGAAACTAGCGATATTCCAAGAGACACCGCCTTGGTTTCCAGGTAAGTGTGTTTTTAATAATAATGTAAATACAAATCTCTCGAAAGAAAAGGAACTGAACTTATTTTAGATAAGAAACGCGTCGGACACTTACTTCGTCTGGGAAAGATTTATAAACATGCCGTTCGTACATGTTTGAAATTACGAATGAATTATAGCAACGAGTGATTGAAGATTTTTCCTCGTAAATTATTATATAGGGCGACACATGGCTTTCACTTTCCCTTCTTTTTTCGTAACACAGTCAACATTTATAACTTCTAACTGTCCTCTCCGCGATCCCATTTTTTACTAGATTGTTTAAAAAAATTCTATCCGCGATTCGAATTTTTTTCCTGAGATTTTATATAAACGGTAGGAAAGAAGAGAAGACGACACTCAATAAAAAATGCATTTTATAACGAAAGAAGTTTTGGAAAAGAATTTTTTGGGAATTTTCATAATTTAGCAAAATGAAATATTTCGCGAATTTAATAACTTAGCAACAATTAATAATTTCGTGGTAATTAATCATTTGTCAATTACCCTGTTGCCTCAAAATTGAATTTATTAATAGTTAAAAATTTTTATTAGGAATCACCCCTTTGGTCTTGAGCTAATTTTTGAAAAATTACCCCTAAATTAATTAAAAATTACTTCCAAAATTTGATCTGGAGCAAATTAAAAAAAATTTTTTTTGCTCCAAAGCTAATTAAATAAAATTTTTTTTAATGTGGAGCAAATTTTCAAAAAATACCCCTAAATTAATTAAAAATTACTTTTAATATTTGCTCTCGAGCAAATTAAGAAAGAAAAAATTAATGTACTTTTAATTTCTCTGAATAACTATAAAAATGTGTTAAAATATATGAGGAATTACGTTGCCTATGTACCTGCAAAACCTTGCAAATTGAAAATTGTTGAAAAGGTGTGAATACGGAGACGTCGTTTTATCGGTTGATGACATTTGAATTAAAAAAGAAAAGGTGTCGCGGTCTAACTACTATGATAGCACCTACTATTCACACCGTGCGAAGTTTGCGTGCAACGCGATTTGATGCGCTATCTACTATAGTAATCGCGTGTATGGGTTGCTTTTGTATACAACCTTGAAAACCCACTGGAAGTGCCGTCTCGTTATAGATAAGACCATTTACGTTTGAATAAAATTAAAAAACAAAAGGAACCTTATATGGACATAAAGAGGGAAAAGGAGTTGATGTTAACTTCTAGAGTAATTATGTTAGATATTACATTGTAACGTAATATGTTATTTCTTCTCCCGAGAACACTACTCACCGGTCGCTACGTAGACTCATAAAAATGTAAAGGCAATAAGATTACTCCATAAAGATTACATAATCACTCGGTTCTTTGTGTAATCAATTTTTAATGTGTTTTTCAAAGGTAATTATAAGCTTCACTTTTTATCACTCGTTGTCAATTTTCTATACCGAAATTCTACGTTTATTGTCCCAAACGGTCTCGTAATGGTACCGTTATCAACCCCTAATCGAAAGCTCGTTGTGGCACCAAAAATGGTACCGAGAATTTTCCTAAATATCCCTCATGGTGGAATTTCAATTCGAGATCCGAGGGACGAATTTTAGATTTTCAACCCCTAATTAAATTGTTTGATATCAAATTGGAAATTATTATTATATGATAAAATAATTACAATATGATATTATTATTATTATTGTTATTATATCATTATAAAATAATGTCCGATTGGAATTATATCGAAATAAAAAAAAATAATGGTACTCGAAAGATTTGCGCTAAAATATTAAAATATTGATACAAAGGGATTCGAACTCGAGCCCTGAAAAATCAGTAGTACGAATTTTCTCCGCTAGAGCTTCGAAAGCCCAGAAATACAGTTATTTTATTTTTTCACAATATTTCAATTCCTTTGTTTCGCCATTATCATTATTTCTGTTATTAGTATTATTTTTATTCTATATATATATATATATATATATACACTATATGCACTGCATATCGACCATCAACCCAACTACATTGCATCGACATATTTGAGAAAGAAGAGGCTGGCACATGAACGCCGCTGCTAACCCAGAAAATGTTCTGTTGATCGTTCCTGAAGTGGAGACATGTGTAGGTACCATTCTCCGGATGATGACTACGAGACTACGACCTGTAGGTTTGAAAGAAGTGCAATACACTACGAGGGAAAGAGTGCATCGGAATAAAAAAAAGGAGAAAAATCTGAGGCAAAAAGGGAGAGGGACGATCACCCTTAACGCAAATGGGGTTGTGTCTAAGATACATACACGGCTAAAATGAAAAAAAAAAAAGAAAAAAAGGAAGTTAAGGTGCTACAGATTTTTCGAAAGCAGATGGATATGAATGCGAAATGCATTATATCCTCAAAAGGAAGAAATGATGAGTGTTTCGAGTAGGGTAAAAGACTGTATGCACTTTTTTATTTGAAAAAAGAAAAATGGGGTGACGTCCAACCTCTTTGAGTTTAGCGATTTTCGATCCAAACGCTACCGATCGATTTTTACTAGTATCGTTATCGATGCATTTTCAATCGAATTTGTTTTAATCGATCTTTTGGACGAATACTATCGAACCCACAATCCAATTGTTATTTTTTACACAATTGTTATCGATCTAATTTTAACTTAGAATCGATACCAACCGAATTTTTAATACAAGTACTATTTATCTACGATTGACTAATTCGCAACTAATCGATTTTAATAAATTACTGTTATTAATCGATTTTCATTTTTTGGTGCAATTCTTATCAATCTAATTTCGGTGCGACCCCTACCGATCAATGTTTAATTCAATTACTACCAATCTACTTTCTAATCAATAATTACAGATCGATTTTTTTATTTGTACTATCGGTGCCATTCGATTTTCGATCCCATCATTTCCCAAAATTCTATATACTATACTATACAATGCTAATCTAAAACCCATAGACTCCTATTTTCCCTCTACCTTGTTCCAACTCCAAGTCGGACAATGTGCGTATTTACATGCACGTACAAGTACACGCGTATACGCGTGCATGTGCAAAAAGCTGCATGGTTTGCTCACAAGATCGTGATGGTGTTCGCGAGAGTCTCCGGCACAGGGATGGTTTTCAAAGACTTTACCCCAATCTCGCTTGCGTAGCAACCAACACCTACACCTCTAGTCATTTTTCCCGCTATCGCCAGCGCATACAAGTGCAGTTTTCAGTGCTACCACTACCGCACACCTACGTGTACAAGCACATTATCAAAACCCCGTTACATTTACTATCAGAGAAGAATGTTGGAAGAAGTAGTAAAAAAAAAGAAAAGAAAAAAAAACGTCGATAGACGGGAGCGCCGTCAACGGTACGCGTGGGACACTGACACTTCTACCACAATCGCAAAATGCATTTTGCAAGCTCACACGCGCGTATAGCCCACTACGGCTAATTACCGAGCGGGACCCCTAACATACGACCCCAGGGAGCTTTACGTTACCTTCATTCTTTCCGTCCCTCCATCGCCTTCTTTCTTCCTTCTTATCGGACTCACGGGGGTGTGATAAAGAGGGAAAATTGTGCATCCCGCTCGCGCGCATGCGTTTTATTTTTTTAACAACATACACATCCAGGCAATTTTTGCAGATTGGTGGGGAAATTGAAGGGATAAGAGGGAAAAGTATAGTACGCAAAAAAAAGGAAGAAGAAGAGAGAAAGGTAACAGAAGGGAGGATGAGCGTGATTCTGAAAGGAGTGGAAGAAAGGCGCATGTACGTGTACGCGGTATGCGTGTGTGCAGCTGAAAACGCATTGAGAGCATCCATATATCGCAGTGGGGTGCCCGTGTAATGCAACTATACCAGCGAGAAAGAAATCATCATCGGGAAATAGGGGACAGATATATCCTGTACCGATTTTATCATCAACGATATGGGACACATGCAGGTTTGCGCACGTGTTGGTGGGTTTCACGGAATGCGTGTATGTGTGTGTGTGTGTATGCACGAAGCTCGTGTACATACGGTTGCAATTTTCGCTAATGAAAAGTTGCACCCTCGAAAGGGTCTCATCAAAGTAGCGTCATTTTCTTTACCGATTCCCGGGAATTCGTGATTTTTTTTTATTTATTTGTTTATTATCGGTTAGGGTTGGTTATGGGATTTTTCGTGCAGAAAGGGGGAGGGAAAGATAGGGAAAATTGTAAATGTTACCATGTCACGAGGATTTCTGTGTACAAAGAAGGAAGAAAATTGAAAACTACGAATTTTTTATTTTTCTAGTTGATTTAATAAATAATTGGAAAATAATTGGAATAATAATGATAATAAGTAACACTAAATTTATTATGTTACAGTAATTTTTTTAGCCTTTGCTTTGTAATATTTTAATTTTTTCTATATTAGAGAATTTTTCATATACTATTCACTATAAAAAAATACGGTTATATATACAATACTGAAAAAATATTATATTACTAAAAAATTACTAGAGGGTCTTCTACGGGAAGTTTTTCTATATTATAGTAATCGTGGAAATTCAATTTAACGATTACCAGTAGAATTATTTGTATTTTAAAGTGTAATAATACTTTTTATTTCATTATTCGAATTTTGCTTCTATGGTAAAATTTCCCAATGCCCAATGTCTTCTTTTCTCTCTTCGCCAATTTTCTATGACGTCAATAAAATGACATCGACATCATAAAAATTACTACCTCTGTCCCGTAGTCATTTTTTCCTGTGGTAAAATTACTATTAATTCATAGTAGTAAAATGTAATAATTAATAGTGGTTAATTACGTTGCAATTTGTATTTCTTGGTCAAACAATATCTTCGGTTCGTTATGAAAATTCTACCAGTGTGATAATATTTATTTCAGTAATTTTGTAATTTCTACGATATTGAATTTCGAAAACAACAACCAAAAAAATATTAATTGTTTTTCTCTCGGCATTTCTTATTTTATTTTCAGATGGAGCAAATAAATATCAACGGTATTTGAAACATATGGGAACTCCGAGGGAAGGACGAATTAGCGATATAACCTCCAGTTTATCCGCACTGGAGAAGTACGAAATTCCTTTTACGTATACGCAAGATAAGCTACTGTAAGTGTACATATATGGGTAAAAATATGTGAAATTCATCATCGCAGACCATCTAAGATCATACTTGAATGTGAAAAGAGATATGCATAAAAGTGTACTATGTACGTTTTATTACATTCATCACGCAACAAAGTAACAGTTACAAAGCTGTTGATATACTTCGTAGGCGGTACGTCCGATAATAAACTTTATACAGTTGTGTACTTTATACAGCTATTATCGATATACGGCTCTCGTGATCGCGATGATGTTGAAATCCTACAATACTATGGTGGAACGGGTCACCCCGGTATCGATAAACGAACGAAACGGCGAATTTTTAATTATCACACGAAATTGCAATTGGCGTTTTTTACTGTATTTAACCCTGCGCTGGCCTAACGGGGTCCAAAACACCCCAGCCTACTGGATTTTTAATTTAAAGTAAGCATCCTTGTAGCAAACAATTTCTATAATTTTTTTTCGTAATAAATATTATGTTTACAATATTATATGTATTTTAAACTGGATAATATTTTTATAAAATATTATGATATTAATATATAATAATATAATATAATATAATAATATATGATATATAATAATATAACAATACTGCTAAATATTATAAATTCAAGAATATATTTGAAAATAAATTATACTACCTGTTGAATTAACATTAACCAACGGCAAACAATTTTGTTTGAAATTAAAGGAGTCCTACTTTTTGTTAATATTCAAAAACAAATTTGTAACGAAGATTAATAATAATAAGAATATTGCTAATTTGAAAAAATGCTTTGTAATTAATGTGGCAAATAAAAAAATTGAGACTCGCGAATTTTTTCGGTAAATTATTTAGTAGAAAAAAATCGATTATATAAAAAATATTGAAATTATCAAGAATTTTTCTTAAAATCCTATATCTTTAAATATTTGTTGCTTCCTTTCCAAATTGATAAATTTCGAATTTTTCTTTTATTTTCAGTCTCCTTTTTCTCTATAAAAGATTTAAAAAAATTGAAAGACAGTAATTTGGTAAAATTTCCAAATTGTTATTGAAAGATTATACAAAACTATAATTAAAATATTGAAATTTCGTCTCGTCTGGTCCAAAACCTGGCACCTAGGGACGAGATTCCGCTCCATGAAGTAAAAGAAAGATGCAACTATAGGGTACTGTGATTTTTGCCGTCGATATGCATAATTGTTTCAAATACACGAGTTTGTAGTAACGCGGATACGGCGATGATAACGCTTGTAATGACGATAATGATGATGTTGATGATGTTGATGATGAGAGTCGCGATAGGTGGCGTTAGAATGAATGTTAGCGATACGATCTGTTAATGTACGTGCATTGAAGTGCATGGTAATAACGACAATGATGATAAGTGATGATAATGATAATGAGAATGATAGTAACGATTAGTCTAAGTAGTCAAGGAAAACACATTATACGTCTTCTTTTCCCATGCGTAAGTTAATGTAACGCGAACGTCGACAATTTCCTGTTATAAACGGGGACTTGCAATAATTAGCTATTAGCAAGTAGGTGAGAACTGATACATAGTAAAATATACCATTCTGATTCCCTTTCTTTATGCGTTTTAATATTTCACAATTTTTTTTTATTGCACATTTTGTTTATCAATTTTTTTTCATTCTAAGAATTTTCTAGAAATTCGATTCTAGGAAGAAAAAAAGAGAATTTTATTTTTTTTTGTTTTAAACAGAACGGATTATTAAATCTTTATTATTTTATGTAAATTTTATTTGATGGCGATTTTATTACAGTGCAAGGTAGAAATTAACACAACGCACGAAAATTTTTGTTTTCTTATATGGTAGATATTCCTAAAATACAGAAAAATTCCCCGCCCTTACTAAAAACGTTACTAGGACCTGGTAATGTTTGCCTGAAAGCGCTAAAATATAAGGAACTTTATTTTCTACATTGGAAAAATGGCAGTAAAAGTTTGCGAAATAAATCAGGACTTAATAAGAGCGTCTGTAGGTTGTTTTAATTGAAGTAATGCCGCAGATGCGTTTGCAAAAGAGCATTTAACGCTCGTTTAAACGCGGTTAATTCTTCTGATTTTGAAATTAAATAGACTCGAAGGATGTTGAGCAAACAAAGCGTGAAATACGTCGGCGAGCGAAAGCAGCGTGCCTCGTGCTAAAATTAAATCAAATAATTACTTAAGTGACAATTTGTCATCCCTTTTCTTGGAACTTTATTGTCCCTTCGTAGCGCAGCGTTTAAGTCGTACATATTTTCTTTTCTCTTCTTTTTCAGAAAGAGAGTGAAAAATGAGGCCGCAGGAAATCCATCACGTTCTGACGAAAACATATGTTATTTTCTGGAATGTGACAGGTTTCAATATTTTACAACAATTTTCAAAGTAGATGGTAAACCCAATCCCATTTTTGGAACTTTGATTTTTAACCCATTTTGGGAGGAAGGGGAAGGTATGCCCAAAAAATCGACTTTTGGAAAAAGGTTGGGCACTTCCGGGAGACCTATATCCGATGTATTTTTTTCCGAGGAATCCATTTTCATTGTCAAAATTCAATATTTCTCACGGGAAACACGATTTTTCCGCAAAAAACCTACTTTTTACCAATTTCTACTGGGACTTCATCAAATTTGACCTTTGGAATCGATTCAACAGGAAAAAATTACCCTTAAAAATGAATTGTCCAACCCCATTTTTGAAACTTTAATTTTTACTCCATTTTTGAGGGAAGGGGAAGGAAGATATGCCCAAAAAATCGACTTTTGGAAAAAGTTTGAGCACTTCCAGGAGACCCATATCCAATGTATTTTTTTCCAAGAAATCCATTTTCAGTGTCAATATTCCCGAAATCATTTTCCAAATTTCCGATATTTCTCGGGAAATACGATTTTTCTACAAAAACCCTATTTTTAACGAACCTCAACTCAAACGTATAAAAGAGGAAATGAGAGAAATAATGAAAAAAGAGAATGAGAATTATGCATATGCAAAAAAAGCTCATAAATATAAAACATATATTTCGAAAACCCGTGTTTATTTAATTGACGGAGGAATCGTTGAAAACGATAAATATTTCATATAATTTCAAATTGATTTCTTCGCTAAATGCATGCCGGCAAGATTTGCACGCGTTCACCTGCATACACGGCAACAATTAATTGTTTTTCTTACAAGGTTATTGCGAAAAGGTTAATTAAAATCTGACATGTTATATTTTTGAATTCGATATGTTTTACATTGAATCAGTATTGCTGTTAAAAATTACTTACTGTTTGCATAATTTCGACGTTTCAAGTAAGTGCACAACAAACGAGAAACGTTTCCTAGTGTGCTAAATTGTACTGTATTGAATTAATGCAAATTAGATTAACCTTTGATAACCCACGCAGAAAAATTATAAGCGATGGCCATTTTTTTACATATAAGTTCTCTTGTTTTATGCATAGTCGACTTACGAAACAAGTGGATTTAGAAATACGGAAGGCACCGTGTATCGGGTGATCGGAAAAAAAATCAGCAATTACCGATTTTCCTTTTAACCCCTTTAATTACAACCCTTACCTAACCTACTGGGGTCCGAGACGCTTCCGGTCCAAATTAAGTATTTGTATTATGTAGTGAACAAATTCTGTAGTTTTGATTTTAATACTTTCACAAAATAATTTACGCAATCTATTAAAATAATATATTTCATATCTATGGTAAATTTATTTTTCAATAAATTAATAGAACAATAAAATAATAAATTCACTAATAAAAAATAATATTCGGTCAGTGCATAATTAATGACGATTATTTTGGTAAGACTCTAGCAAAATAATCGTCGTTAATTATGCACCGATTTAATAGCAAAATTACATTTGAAAAATCAAAAGATAAGAAATTTCGTGAATTCAAAAT
Source organism: Gasteruption jaculator (assembly GCA_949825005.1). Lineage (NCBI taxonomy): Eukaryota > Metazoa > Arthropoda > Insecta > Hymenoptera > Gasteruptiidae > Gasteruption > Gasteruption jaculator. The sequence continues at coordinate 11,739,006 of OX463763.1, forward strand.
TCTATTTAGAAAAATAATATAAAAAATAGTTATTATAAAAATTGCTTTTCGTAAATACTGTCAATTATCCCAAACGTTAATTATCCAATAACATTTCTAATGAATTTACCACAAAAGGAACACACAATAATTAATTTTTTTTGTAGCAATTCTCATTTTTCGAATCATTCCATTTTTTTTGTCTGTATCATCCCTCAAAAAATTACATTCTCAACCCCGGAACGCCTGATATCAAAAATCAACCCCTATAGACGAAGGATTATTTTACCTTGGATTCCTTGAATACCCGAAAACCTCCAAAAAAAAATAAAGAAATAAAAATTTGAAAGTTTATCAATATCAACTGTTTATTTTCGAGTATCAAATTGGATAAATAATAGCTCCTAGGGGAGAGGGGTTGAAAGACGAAGAGGGGAAAAAAAGAGAAATGGGCGCTATTAGAAATAAATTTCCATACACGTTTAATGCACCCAACGCTTATAATTTGCTCGAGAGCAAACAGTGGTACGAAAAAAATCGTAGCTTCGTATCAAATATATCTATATGCTGGTAGAATTTATTGTACAAACACGATATGGACTCGTGTATGGGTGTTATAGCGCGGGTGGTATACATACCCGCACGTAACGCCTCTCGTGTCGCTCTTATCGTCTGGATTTAATCTTCGTTCCTTGCACTCAAACTGCATATACATATACATATAAGAAAAAAAAGGACGGGGTGAGAGAGAGAGAGAGAGAGCGAGAAAAAAGAAGAAATTGGGATCCTTCGACTTGCACCTTTTCCCTCCTTGCCGGAGCTCTATCTCTTATTTAAAACCGATCATCGAATAAACGGAAGGAGGACACGGGGAATAAATATATCACCGCCTCTTTTCATTCAATTCATTGAATCCCGGTCTCGATATTCAAATCGAACGAATTTTCATTTCTCCGCTTTATATCTATATAATCACGCAGTCGCTTTCCTTTTAAATCACGAAACTCGAGTCGATAAATATTAGCGCCAACAGGTGATCACCCCGACACCGGGGGAAAAAAAAATCTACGGCTTGGTAATTACACAGGTGAAAATTACCGACTACCCAGCATCCCTCGCTCGGGTCCAGTCGTGTGGTCTTGTACGTCTCAATATGCGCTCGAACGTGTGCGTAACGCATCCAGGCTGACTTTGACACACGTACACGGATTGCGCACGTGTGTGTTGCGAAGAATGGTAAGTTTAACACACGCGCGTTATGCGTTTCGATGCATCTCGTATCTGCATGTATGTACGTGCACGAGACGATGCCAGAGGCGAGCGCGCGAGGATGATCCTTCGCCTTCGAAAAAAAGGCCAGGGAAGCAGGGAAGGAAGGGATTTTACATAGTCGGAGTAAATATTGCCCGGGAAAAAAAAAAAGGAGAAAGTGGGGAAGGTTCTTAAGTATAGGGCTGAACTTAACGATGTTTGTTTTATACATTGGCAGCCTCTTCGAACCTGTAATCTTTCTAAACGAGATATTACAGCAAGACCCGTTGCGAAACCACCCTACTTCTCACCCCCTTCAAACTACTCTCTCCGGTTTTCCCTATCGCTCTTTATTTATTTCTTTTTCTCAATCTTGTAGCTTTTGGTGTTACCATTTCCTTTTTTTTCTTTTTTTTCACTACTTAGTATTGGAAGTTAATTGGGGTTCGATAAGTAAGGGTAGTAGTGGTAGCCGATACCTACTGGGATTACACTGGAAATAATCCCCTTACTGAGGAAATAATTTTTTTTTTTAATTATCACCATCTAGAGATGTTGTGAAATTGTAAATAAGATTGTGGAATTTCGAAACGATTGAAATTTTTAGAAACAAATTTGGTAATAATTGAATTATTATAATTAGTACTTAACGCGATGCCAAAATGAGCCTCTACTTTTCTACGAGTAAGTAAAATATGAATTTAAATTTTTTATCCAATTATTGACTAATTTTTGGGCCTGCAATTTCACTAATTTTTAAAATCCAGTATTTTATTTTATTATAATTTTATAAAATTGTATATTGCTGGTGGTAAAAAAATGATACATAAATAATAGGTAGATATTTATTATAATGTGTTTCTATAAGCGATACTTATTAGCCGCGCTACTGGAATGGACGCTTAATTGCTTTTTAATATCTATTCCCCATTAACTACGTAATGGTGTAATAATTGAAAGTGGGAAATGAAATTTAGACCTCGGTGTCCAAATTGCATTGAGGAGTTTCTCTGAATGGTAATTATTCCCTTACTAATTGTTTCTAATTAACAAACTATCCGAAGTCACTGGAATTTTTAATAATTTATTTTAAGAATGAGAATTAACAAAATAGAATTTGTTACATCCTTGCTAAATTTTAGAAAAATTTATACATTCTATACGAAATTCTAATTTTCACGAAAAAAAATAAAACGGTGGAAATTACGAATACATTTTTTATAAAACTCAAATTTTGACAATAACTAGAATTTGGCTGCATTTCCAATTCCAAAAATCATGCAAATTTTTTCCAATTTCGGGGAAAATATCAGAACCACAAAATTCATGTATAGAAGTTACTTTATTTTAGCTTGCATGGTAAAAATTACTATAAGATAGAGTTTGTAATAAATCCCCTAGAACAATTCAAATTAATTCTATAATTTTTCTAATTTGAAGTTCCAATCTTTTAGCACTGAATTATTTTTGTTTCCAATTTTTCATCAGATTGTATGCTTTTTCCAAGAAAATGAAGAACAAACTTGGAAAGTATTAAGATTGAATTCACTTATTGTCAGTCACCGCGATTGTAGGCGTCGCTACAGTGCTGCGGACTCAAGACAAACGAAGCTTATTGGTTCGATACTCGACAAAAGGCTTAACTATGGTAATTAAATATAGAGCATTTTAGTATGACGCTTCCAATAATTTCATTATTGTTGTAATTCAATTTAAATCGTCGTCGTGCGATTTTTTCCCATTTATCGCCTCGTCCCTTGCCATTTTTCTAGTAACCGATCGTCCGAAGGGTAACGAAGGTCTTCTATGGTTCCTTCTTTCGCTAAAAAAAATTGGCTCTCGATATTGTAAAATTTATCTTTCATTTCGGTAAAATTATTTTTCAAAAATTATTGAATTACGAATCTTATGGAAATGACGTGAAAAAAAAGGTTAGTCAATAATTGGATTAGGAAAAGAGTGTATCTGGAATTTATAATATTCACCGATTACTCTTTATGTTTCGACGTGAAAATTCGTGAAATTATGAAACAAAAATGCAAATACGAAATTCATGGAAATTATGGGAAAAACGATTGGTCAATAATTGGATTGGTAATCAACTTTACGCTCCAAATGTAGATTACATAAAAAACACACACTTGGACACTCTGTGGATGAAGAAAGAGAGAAAAACGGGGAAATATAATTTTGATACACCTCCAGACTCGTTATATAATATACGAGATTCTATAATACAACAAAATATAATATTTTCTTCTGCTGCACTGGCAAGAAAAAAAAAAGAAGAAGCGGTATTTCAATGTCCTCACGACAGTATAGATAAACTATTTCTGACCTGAATAAGCGCGCAGCGAGTGATTACGTGAAGTCGTTAGTGATTTTCGAGTTAACCGTTGCGATTACGTCACACTTTGCTTTTTCCTGCCGTGGAATGGATTCGTTAAAGGCTATCAATTATTGCCAGTTTCCCGCAGGTCTGGTGACAAACAGCCGAAAGTCGAAAGCGATTGTGGAAATGCCCCGAATTCCCTCGCTATTTTCCGCGGGATTCCAAATAAACTTGACGTTCAAGGAAAGTGACAAATTACGTGGGACGGTAAAATAAGTTGTCTAATTCAATTCTTTCGCCGTGCGTCAATTTTCTAGCTTATATTTAGATAAGCTTTAATTATGCTGTCGTATTAACTAGCATATGTGCTTCTATATGTGTATGTATAGATATAGACATGGGCAATAGACATATACTTATCTATTATAAAGAGATATGTATCTGTTAATTAAGGAATACTGTGTTATTATTATTATTATTATTAATATTAATATTATTGTTATTGTTGTTACCATCAATAAGGCTATTATTAGTCTTATCATAATTATTAGGCACCAAAAAATATTTTAATCCAGTTTGGTAATTTTATATATTATTGAAATATTATATTGTATATAATAAATAATGTGGGTGATATTTTTTATTTGTATGGAAAAAATTGCAAAAGATAATCGTAATTTTTACCATTTTGTTGCAATTTATAATACCTACATTATTGTATTAATGTGATATTTTTTATGAAGAATAATTTCATTTTTATTAGAATTTAAGAGAAATTAGAATTTTCAATTTATTGGAACTGAAGGAAAATAGTCAGTTTTATAAGAATATAGGAGAAAATAGAATTACTATTTATCAGAATTTCAAAAACATTATTGTTTTTTTATAAAGAAAAATGATTTATGATAGTCGGTAGGGAATAAAAAAATCCAAACGAAAATATAACATATATGTATATAGAATTAATTACTTTACTAATTAATGCAATTTTTATTAAATATGAACAACTTTATGGGTTCCCCTAGTGTGATTTAGAAGAAGATTTCTTAACCATGAAAACTTTAATATAAATAATATATAGAATAATAAATAATGAAGCTAATATACAATCGGAATTAATTAGCAGCTTTCTATGAATATATCTTGATATTATTCTTCCAGCTAATTTTATTATTTTATATCACGAACTACGTTCATTATCTTTTCCCGCAATTTTCATTATTTGGTTTCATTACTTTTTCCCCAGTTACGCTGCGAAAAGTTCTGTAATACGGCAACGTTTGCAATTTCCAGTATGAAAATTACATGGCAAAAATTAATATATTCAATCTTGTCCATATCGTTTTTATAAAAATTCTTATTTTTAATTGATTATCAATTTTATATTATTTTAAACTATTCGATTATATTTTATAGAAGGATTTTATATTATTTTAAAGGAGTCCGTAACTGTTATACACATTTTCTGTGTAAATAAATAATTCCAATGCTTTGTCAAAAACCTCTTTTTGTTTTTTAGCCATCCTTTCTTTCTCTCATAATTTACAAATTAACAAACTGACACTAAACCTACTATAAAAGTAAAAACAGTTTGTAAAATTCGCTATTAAAATAATAAAGATGCACTCGCGACAAATAATGATAAAATTATACACAAAAATAATTAAAGTTACAAGCATAATTAAAAAATGTAAAAATGTCTCTTAGAAAAATGATATATAAAATAATAAACGCAAACAATTACTATAAAATTATTGTTAATTATGAGGTTTCGATAAATATCCACCATTTTTAGACACAGAAAAAAATATCTAGTAATTCAAATATGGTAATTTAAATATCTAATAATTTTTGTAGTAACTCTGCCTATAACTAATATTAATCCAACTATTTTCAAGATTTACTTAACTGGAAATTAAGCAAATCGCGTATAAATTATTTTTGGTGTAGACAATTTCATTATTTTACTTGCGAGTGCATAATTATTATTTTTTCGGCAATTTCCATTTTTTTAACGGTTCCATTTTCACTCCAAGAATTATTTATCACATTTAAATTCGTCAATGGAGTGCATGGGCTCAAAAAATAACGTGTCATCGTAGGTTTAGTGTTTTTCAATAAACAAAAGTACCAAGAGATGCTCGACTTACCGGCCGCTTTTGGTGATGACCATTTCGGTACCGAGTTTGTGAAACTTCTCCCAGAGCTCCTTTCCCTCCAGCGTGACTTTCGGGTCATCCACGACGCCATCTTCTTCGGGATGGTGCGGTGGCACCAGGGGATGGTGTGGTCCAGCTAATGGATGCGGTGCCAACGGATGCGGCGACGAATGAAGCATCCCCGGAGGCATGGGAGGCCTCAAAGGTCTCATGGCTGGACCTCCAGGAGCTCCCTGGTGATGGTGGTGTAACGCTGCCGCCGCTGCCGCCAGGACTGCGTGTGCTTCCTCCGGCGTTTGCGGACCTAGACCCAAACCTGCAAGGACGGAAAAAAAGAAATGGATGAAGAAATAGCTTCGCGACTGACCGATTTCACGAGAGGGAAAAATAAAATGGAGGCTCAAAATGGCTCGGAAGGATGCTGCAGGCGTGACACCCGAGCTTCTGCCGATCGGGGTCTGGAGAAGCGGTATGATTTCATGGTCGCCCTTTACCGCAATCAGCCGGAGAACGCATATCTTATCGCACTCATTCCCGCATAGCAACAGCGCTATTTTTTAACCACAAGAGCCTCGGCGAGAAAAAGAGAAACTATCGAAATTGAGAAAAATGGTAAAAATGGCCCCGTGGCGAAAACTAATGAAATTATACAGGAAAGTTGCAGATTTTTAGGGGAAGCTAATATATTGGGTCGTTCGGAAAGTAATTTCGTTGTTTTCCGTAAGATTTCACAGAAAAAAAGGAAATTACTTTCCGAACAAGCCAATAAATAATTAGCAAAGGAAATTAGTACATCCAAGAAATTTTGCTGTTTCGTTTTTGCTATTTTTCTACAGGATTTAATTTTATTGGGGGGATTATTTTCGTTAATTCTTTATTGTTGGCGAATTTCGAGAGCCATTTTTCCCCGTAAATTTAAATCCCGATATTTTTTTTTCAATCGGGGATTTTTTGAAATTAATCCCTTCTTTCTCTGGCAGAGAATTGAATTTCAAAAAGTCGCCATACGAGTGAGATCCTGCCGTTCCTGGCGCAGAAATAACGTGTATCGTAAAAATAGAAGCGAAGTATCGGTTATTTGTAGGTCAACGGAGCAATCCATATCGTCAATTAATTGTCCACTGTGTCTACACATATCTTTCAATCGCTATTATTATTGGTCGGGTACAGAGAATGTATTTCAATACGTAATAGTTTAACGCTTCTAAAGATATTCCAGTAATTTCTAATTGCTCCTACTATTATCATTATTATTATTCTTACTATTCTCGCTATTACGATTATCCTTTCTGCAGTGGTACTAATATTATTGTTGTTCTTACATATTGAGTAATTTCGAATTGTTCCTATTATTATTTTTATTATTGCTATTACTATTATCCTTCTACATTATTATTATTATCATTACTCACATATTCTAGTAATTCCAAATTGCTTTTATTATTATTATTATTGCTATTATTATTATTATTAGTGACAGTAGTAATAGTAATAAATTGATAATATTTTTTTATGCAAGGTCCAAATCAGTATTAGACTTTATTCAATAAACTGGGCCGTTGTAGAATTCCAAAATTTTGGTAATCAACAACTTTCGAAAAAATTCTAAAAATTTGTCGACACAAACGAAACGCGACAATTCGTGAAAAGCTTTGCGATCGTCAATAGCGGTACAGAGCAAAAGCGTGAAGGCAATCGAACATGGTAATGCAATTAATATTGAATAATCGCGTGTTTTAAGGGACAATATAAATTGCAGCGAGGAGATAAGAATGAAAATAATAAATTGCCCCATCGTCACTAGCATATTATTATCATAACTCGTCGCTCATATTCGCGGTACTTCAGATGTTCGCGTTATACACATATGAATTTTTTTTAAATATTCTTTATCAATGCTTATTTACTGCGTACCTATCGTGGGCAATTAGTAGTAGTATATTTGTATATATGTAGATACAATATACGTAAACTCCGACTGTCACACTATTGAAGAAAAATAAAGTCATTAATAACGTCGGTAATTAACTCTCGTAACGAATTAATGTCAATATCAAAATCATATATTTTATTGCACACACGCGTGTTGGGAATGGAGATTAAATATGGGAAAAAATATATTGTCAATTATTGTAACACAAAGAGAGGCCGTTGCGAAGAGTCGAGCCGAGAGTTATTATTAATTATTATACTTTGAACGGAAGCAGATTCGCACGAGACACAGAGAAAGGGACATTTGCTGCGTGGAATGATGAATTCGATTTTTTTTATAGTAGTTTTTTTAACGAGTCCCATTTTGGGAAATCAAAAATTGTAAAATAATTGAATTTGCGGAAAAAATTATAAAACAATTTTTAAAAAAGAGAAAACAAAATTTAAAAAAATAGAAAAATAATAGAAGTTACGGTAATAAATTTAGATTCTTATTCTTTGACTTAAATAACATAGTAAAAATTACTATAAATCCCCAAATGATAATCAGTCGGTGGAAAAAAAAAATGTATGCAGCAGAAATGGTACGTGGTACACTTTTGGCACAGCATTCGAGTAAATATTTATATGTTTGCGCGTAAATGCGTGTATTCCCTTAAATAAATGGTTGAAAAAGAAGAGAAAAACGAGAGAAGGAATGTGAATGAGTTACGTTTCAGTGGTATCTGTCATTATTTGTTGAAAATTAAGCGTTTACTTTCACGAATCCGTGAAGATACTTGAACGCCTCCGCGAGTGTGCCCATATAAGAGCATAGAACACAAAATGGAACGGAGTGCAAGAAGTTGTTGTGGCTTTCTTGCCGTAATTACTTCGGTACACGCAAATTTTCGAGTACGAGTTCAATCTCCAGAAACGCGAGTTTCTGCCGCTTCTGAGACGTTTCCAAAGTTCACATTTTAGGGCGGATCTGTGACCAAATTGTGCGCGATGTTTCAGGGAAATTGCGAGAAAAGAATAAACGAGTCTAAAGAATTCTGGGAAATTTCCTCAAAAATTAACCACAGGAAATTTCGTGGATATTGAAATTTCGAAAATCGTAGGATTAATTTAGTTTTGAAATATATAAAATTCATTGGTTTTCGTAAATTGCAGAATTCATTAATTATAGAAAAATTTCATTAATTTTTGGAAGTCGTGGAATTCATTGCTTTTGTGAATTGTAGAATTCGAGAATTTATTTAATTTCGAAAAATATCTTTTGTAAATTGTAGAACTTATTAATTTTAGAAAATTCTAGAATTCATTGATGTTTCGAAAATTTCTATTGAACAAAAAATGTACCGTAGGAAAATTCTAGGTGAGCCCTGGATGTACCTCAGGAAAATCTTAGGAAATTTTTAGCAAACTTCTACTAAAACAAATTGTTAAAAAATTCCAAGAAAATTGTTGCTAAAATGTAGGTAAATCCTCAAAATTATCTAGCACAATTCTGGGGAAATTCTAGTAAAAATTTTAGAACAATCTTGTACGAATTCTATAAATTTAGCAAAAATTGATATGTTACACAAATGGTGTAACCGTAGGAAAATCCTCGCGAAAAGTATCAAAACCTTCGAAAAATCCTGCTGAAAAATAAAAATAGTAAATTCTAACTATAACTATAGTTGAACGTGACACCAACTATACGTATACTTATTCGTCGTAATTCGAAGCACACTTATCGTTATTCCAATTATGTTCATCGTAAAGTCAGCTATAAATAAAATAATTACTTCCGGTGCATAGATGGCGTCTTTGTGAGTTATTTAACACCCCCAGCGTCAGTACAGTTACTATATAATAACAAGAATAAAAAAAATACGTTTCAGAAAATTACGAAATTCTTCACAGTCACATTCAGCGAAGATGATTATATTCTTAAAAAAAATATATATATATATTTCTAACAAAATTCTTCTTCCTCTCGAGTCTAACAACAATGACGCAATGATGTAACAGAGCATGTACGATAATCATTGCGCCATTATTGCCATAGGAAGACCACTGTGGTACATAAATACACTCACAGAAACGTGTGTATGTGTGTATACATAGATACAGAGATTTTTTTATGTAACCACACGTAGATGACACTAAACAATTGGGAACAAAGTAATGGCAATACTAAAAACGTCTTTGATTTTTTACCGCCTTGTGTCGAAAGAAGCTACGAAATAATCCACGAAAATAATAAATATAGGAATACCCATAACTGAAGACTCTTGCGAGCGGAGCTGAATGCAAATGATTTGATTATCAAATTTCATGACGTCTTTCAGAAAAAGAAGAGACGGAGAAGCAAATTTTGTTGAACCAAAAAAAAAAGAAACCTTGCGAAGGTAAATATGATTTTCGTATAATTTAATGGCAGGTATACTTACTCCTGGATGAATGGAAGTTTCTTTCCATTAATGGCAAGAAACTTTCTTTCAGTTTTTTAATAAATAAATAAATAAGTCAGATCTAGTTGAAGGAAAAAAGTTATTTCGCTAAAAGAGGCAATTTTTTATTCATAAGAAGGGGAAGCTTCAGTCGACTTTGCGACGTTTGCGAGATTTGCCATTTCCGTCTCTCGAACATTTTGTCGCCGTAAAAATGATTCCAAAAGATGAAATTTCCCAGGTTGTGCTACGTTTTCATATGAAAATATTGAAATTCTGGAAATTTCGAATTTCTATGACTTTTACACATTTTAATGGTAACGGAAATTTTGAGATTTTTATATTCTCGTTATTTCACAAGATACTGCAAAAATTGTGGATATTTTGGAAAATCTCGTTGCTAAGAAAAATCCAAAATTTAATTGATTTACATGCAATTGCTGAAATTTCGAAAATTCCGAAAAATTTCGTTGCTAAACAGTTTCAAAATTTAATTGATTTACACAAAATTGCTGGAACGCTAATATTTTGTAAACTTTCATTGTTAAAAAAATTCCAAAAGTCAATTGATTCGCACAAAATTTATGGGGTTTTGAAATTCGGAAAAGTTTCGTTGCAAAAGAAATTCCAAAATTTTATCGATTTACTAAAAAAATACTGAAAGATTGTCCTTCTAGAAAATATTGTTGGCATAAAACGTCCAAAATTTGAGCACGAATTCAGTTATAAATTCGAAGTTCGATTAATTCTGCATCGTTAAATAATTGCATCGTTGAAATACTGTCATACACATTACCCGGAGAGAAAGAAAGAGATATGTTGGATCGATTACGTTATCGCTGAATAACAAATAACTTATTGTCGGCAAAGTCATATTTTTTTCCCTTTTTCCCTTTCTCATTCTTATTTTTCCTCTTTCTTTTTTATATACAAATGCTTTTTGCCCGCTACTTAGCTGCATTTACGATCTTATCTATCGTCTCCCTTTTTTATATTTCTCATTTTTTCCCCTTTCTTTCTTTCTTCTTACATGGCATGAACAGTCGTGAAGCTAAGATTCCGGATAAATCTTTCCCTACTTCCTTGTGTTTCAAATTGTGTAACATTTTTTTAAACCGCTGTTCAACGAGTCTTTCGAAAAGAGGCCTTTTATTCTCGCGTTATGAAATTTGCGAATTTCAAAGAAAAATAATGAATCCCCAATTTTACGTGTAACAAATTGAACAAAAAACACGTTAATATTATTGATGGTTCGAATTTTGGAGATTTTTGGACATTTTTCGAATTACAAAAAAATAATAAATTCGTATTTTCACTTGTAACTTATTGATAAAAAATCCTAATATTACTAATGATACGAATTCTGGAAATTTTGGGATATTTTTCGAATTCTAAAAAAAAATAATCCTTAATTTCACTTGTAACACATTGAAAAAAAAATTCTACCTTTATTAATGGTATGAAATTTGGAGATTGAGACATTTTTTGAAGAAAAAAAAATTCATCACCAATTTCACGTATAAAATATTGAAAAGAAAATCCCAAAGTTTTGGGAATTTTTCTAATTTCAAAAAAAATAACAAATCCCTAATTTCACGAGAAGAAAAAAAAATGTTAACATTAAGAAAATTTGGAACTTATTCCAGAAATAAAAAAGTGTCGAAAAAAACTAGAAGAGATTAGAAAATGAAAATATCAAAAGCTTGAAACTGTCGAATAAAGAATTGTCCATTGCCGAAGAATTAATTGAATTGGCAGAAAGAAGAATTGGAATCCATTTTGTATTTATAGTTATTGCGCATTTCAGAGCTCATTATGCCTGATCCAATTCCGTCGATTCTATATAATTCTTTAAAATATATTCCATTTCCTGGCAACGTTCAAGTAAATGTTAATACAAAAATCCTCCGTTTCCGCCTTTCCGTAATGTCCCATTATTGTGATACGCGGAAATGAACTGATGGTTTTATAAATTACCGGAATTAATTACACCAAATATGTATTGTTTTTTCCTCTAAAATATGACATTTTCTGCAGTTATCATTTCCTTCCTCTTACCGGCACCTCGGTATGTGTATTTTTTACTTTAATTTACATTCATGCGAATTTACATTTTTCGTAATTTACATTAAAAAAATACAAATTTAATTTGCATTCATAAAACCTATCGATTTTTCTGTCTTTCGATATTAAAATTAGGGAAATAATTTCCTTTTCAGAAATTCTGAATTTTCAGAACCGGCTTCTTCTTCTTTTTTTTACACAAAATTATATGTATAGTGCTAATACATTCTAGATAATAAAATTATACGTTTTATATGTATTTATTTTTTAATTCAATTTGCAATCATGAAACTAAATTAATTTACATTTGTGTTAAAAAATACACGAATTTAATTTAAATTATAAAAAAATATCAGTTCTTCTGTTTCTCAAATATTTAAATTAAAAATAAAATTCATTTCCCGATAAAATCTGAGTTTCCAATACCACCACATTTTTCTGTATAAAATTATACATATCATCATGTATATAATTATAATTATAATTATAATATATATATAATTAATTTTTTCGGAGTTACACATATTTTTAAATTTTCTGAAGAAAAAAAGGAGAAATTTCATCAATTTCATTTTCTCCCGAATTTTCCCAATCTCTAATTCCCAAATCGCCCAAATTTTACAACCCTTGAATTTTGTATCACGGCAACTGCTACAAAATAAATCTGCGACTCGGTAAAATTTTCATCAGGTCGCCGTAAAAAGTGCTACGACGCGATGAAACTCGCTTTTCTCGCAACTCTTCCTTTCCTTGTACGAGAAAAAGGGGAAAATCGACGCGTCGTGCGTATTTGCAATTCATGCGACCACGGCATAGATGAAACAAATTCATGGAAGGTGTCTTTTACACCTTTTAAGACGCTCTTTATCCGGCACAAAAAATCATCCATCTCGAGAGTCACCTCTAAGACGACTTTTAATTGCAATCATGTGCCAACCGAGGACGAGGCGAATTTTTCCGTCAACGGGAAAACAACACTCCTCGCCTCGAACGTGGAATTTCAAAAGGGTAATTTACCATCGCTCTTTTACCGACAATTACGGGACTAATTCCCAGGAATTTCATTGCATTTGCAAATCTCGTGTATGACTTCTAGCGAAGAACTGGTGTTCTTAGTACGAAGGAACGTCGGCATGGGGGATACTTTTAGCCGCCATTGCGACCTGCATGAATTTTTTAGGATCAGATCCAGCTTCTCCTCTGCCGGCGAATTTCCTTTTATTCGCGTACGCGAAGGGAAGAGCCTTTGAATTGGAATTTTCCGGGCCCTCGAATTTTCCAGAACCGGCGAATAATTGCATTCGCTCAAAAGTAGGCTCGCATTCGCTCGCCAAGTCGAAGCAGACGTAACCTCAAAAACATCTGATCGTAATGGTGCCGTTCTACCATCGTCAGCTGGGTGCCATTATTTTCTGAAACCTCTTCTTACTCGTTAATAAAAATGTACACTTTTTTTTGACCAATTATTTCTTTTCGAAGAAATTTCTTGAAGAATTTTGCCCAAATCTCGAAATTCAAATTTTTTAAAGATTTTTGAGATGGAAAATTTTGATTCGAAGAAAAAAAATTGAGACTTTCGGATTTCGAGTATTTCGATCGAAAAAATGCCATAAAGCAGCAATTGCGAGAGTAGGGCTAAAAAAATTACTTCCAAGCGGCAATTGCAGGAGTAGGACTGAAAGAAAATTCTTTGCAAGCAGCAATTTCGGAATTTCATGTTGAATTGAAAGTTGAAAATTGACAGTTTTGAGATTTCGAAGTAAAAGAAATTTTGTCTCAAATTACAGTTGCGGGATTTGGTCCAAAGGAACGTTTTGGAGCAGCTGTTTTCGAATTACGATTGAAAAAAAAAATTCCGTTGGAATATCGGGAAAGAAAAAAACCGGTCTTTTGTTATTCGCCGGCGTAAAAGCCAAAGGACGTCATTCGTGCCCCTCTAAGTTTAGAGGTTTTGGCACCAAGCCTGAGGCTTGGAGCCAAAATGACAGGAGACGAAATTTGGAACAACTGTTAACAATTTTTCATCTTCCAGAACCAAATTTTGGTTTCCGGGTTTCGCGGCGAAAATAACACGAGCTGGTGCGTCCGTCCAATTTTAAACACAGCCGCTGAGAAAAATCGTTTCAACTCTAGAAATTACACCTAAGGCGCCATTGCTTCTCCAATTTTTTCCGAGCTACTCTATTTTCTTTCTAGACTGAATCTTATTAAAATTGACACTCGGGATTAGAAAAAAAAAACCAAAAAATGATAAAGTTTGGAATTCGGGTAGAAAAAACAGCAATTTTCCGATCTCTCCGTGACATTAGCAAATTCGACATTGAGATTCCTACAATTTCAGGAAAGTTGCATCGAGAGGATACAGCTTCGTTTAATCCACCTTCTTCATAGTCGAGTTCCTTCATCGGGGCTTTTAAATGTAAATTGAGTTTGCTATTAAACACGTGTTAATTACTAACTCGCTGCAATATATAATAATCAAGCCGTTTTCTCCTGCCATTGGGATTCGTACCGGTAATCATGTGAATATAAATTATCCCGAGCAATTCAGCCGGATTTGAGGCTATTTTCGTGACAGACATGGAATTCCAGGATTTTTATTTCCGAAAATTCACAAATTTCTAGAATTAGGAATCAGAAGGGAAATTTTAGAATCCCCAAAAATTCATAAAACTGTAAATTTTTATATATTCTGTATTTTTATAAATTTTCTTCATTTTCCCGTTGATTCCAAAATATAATAAACGGATGGAAAACTTAAATTTAATAAAAACGGATAGAAAAATATTTTGTTACGTATTTAATTTTAATAAATTTCGATTTCACTCCATTTTCGAACACTGGTTTCCCATTTTATCAAAAATTTGAAAATTGGTGTCCAGAAATTTCTTCATTTTTTCGAAATTTTAAAAGATGATTGATGTTTAATATAAAATTCGGCCGAAAAAATTTTTTATGAAGCTACTGATCCCGTTGTTTTGGGATTTTCCGTTATTGCACCTTGAATTTCAGCTTTTTCAAATTATATCCAAAAAATTTGCAGAGAAAAGTCACCGAAATATCGAAAATAATATTTTAGAATTAGAACTGTGTCCGCTACTTTTCTGACGTCACACAATTTTTGTTCGAGATTTTCGAAAATTCTCGAAACGCTTCGATGCATCACATTTTTCATTTTCAAAATCACTAATCGTTAAAATAATTTTATCCCATATTTTTTTTCTCTTTTCATTTCGAATCAGCACTTCCGTGGGTTATTTATCTTTCGAAATTTCCTCATCGTTTTGAACTTCCTTCGTCTACCTTTCCATCACGAAATCCTGAATATTTCTCATAAAAACGAACTTCTACCTTCTGAGAAAATGTTTGTGTGTGTGTGTGTGTTCAGGAGAAAGGATCCGGCGGCAACTTCCGAGTGATGCAGATAACGAAAAGACGTAATCAAAATTATAAAAATCTAACTTCCCAACATTGATGAGCAACGTAATGACGGGATAATCATCCGACGAATGACGAAAACAATTAAATCTATCCTTGGGAAGCTAAATTCGTGTACTCAAAAAAAGGATATGACAGGGACGCGATATTTAAGCGTGGCGACAAAACCTATCACGCCCTATCTTGAAGAACCGTCGCTATATATTCCACGCCTTGCATCATTAGTCATTGCAAATTTGTATGCAACTGAATTTTGGATCGATCTCCGATCGGTATCGAGGATGCAATTGGTGGAGATTTATTTTTGGATAGAGACTTAAAATTTATTCCTAGGGAATTTTACGATTCTCAAATATTTTAAAGTGAAATCCATATACTGAAAAAAAAGAAATCGAGAAAAAAATAGGTTTTGAAAATTTCCACGTTCTGGGTAAAAAAAAGCTAGTGCAAGAATTACACTTATATTTACATTTTTTTTCTACGACACAGTAAAAAAATTACAAGCATTAAAAAATATTAAAACTACGGCAAAATTGACTACTTCAAAACTCTGAAAAAGAAAATTCGAAAGGAAAAACAATTTTCCAAAATTCACTCTTCTTTTTGAGAAAAGAAAAAAACAATTGCGAAAAGAAAATTTCATTCCATGGCAATTTTTATATAATAAAGAGCAAAATTTACCTCAACCACGCTAAATTTTATTCTACGTCGCAATAAAGCAAATTCCCAGTACTTCAAAAAAAATCTCAAAATTTTAGTAAAGTTTATTATTTCTCGAAACCGGGAGAAAAAAATATTAACTCTTTTCTGGATAAAAAGGAAACTAATTCGAGCGACAACTTCGACATAATTCCAGCAACTTTCAGGCAATAAGGAGCAAAATTTACCACATTACGATAATTTTTGTATAATTCCACTTCACGACGCAGTAAATAAATTTGTCCACTATTTTAGAAAAATTTGCTATTTCGAGAGTCTACCCCCGGGAAAAAATGCTCGAGACGCATTATCGCATTTGGTTTCTAGCAGCTCTCAACAAAATTGTTTAATCCTACGGCGTAAATTATTCCACTTCCAGGGATTATCACGCGACTCGCTAATCAGCAGAAAGGAGTTGTTTTATACCGGACGGACTTTGGAAACGAAACTTTTTCAACGTCGTCAGTTAATTCCACTGCGAAAATAGTTTATTAACTCCCTGGGAACGCGCGAAGTTCGTGCTTTATCTGTAACGACGAATGATTGACAAGGTGATTTTTTGTTTATCTCCAACGATTAGGATAATTTTGGAAAATTCTGGATTTCACAGAATTCCAAATTGAGGAATTTCACGAAAATTCGCGAGAAAATCACAAACCAACATTTTTTCAGAATATTTTAAGTACCGTTAATTCCTACTATATTTTTAATAATTCATTTTTTTTTCATTCATTTAATATGAGGTAAAAAAGGGTTTGTAAAATTCGCTGGGAAAATAATAAAAATACGTCTCTGACAAAAAATAACAAAATTACATAGAAAATGAATAAAAGTGAAAAGAAAATTTCTGAAATATATTGCGAAATATTATATAAAATAATAAATATAAACGCTATATAGAATCAATTATTGACTTTTTACAAATATTTCCTATTTTTTCCCACATAAATTACAGAAAACAGCGATTCCGGTCTAAAAAAAATTACCTATACCGATAAAAAAATTCCATTGTGCATTCGAACGAAGACTTCAACCGCATATACGACGTAAAGAGTCTCTCCGGTGAAATTCGAACCGGCTGATAACACAAATCTATGAAAGGGACTCTCCTCTTACAATTAGCTAATTCCTTCTACGAAAAATTCGCGACCCTAATTTGCCCCTAATTTGCGTTCTCGCTAAATATCCGAACCCACGTGGTAATTCAGCACCAGCAATTGTATTACTACGAAAGTTCGCTACAGATCGTATCGGAATGCAATTGCACCTCGGTATTGCAGTTTGGATGCAGACACGAACGATCGGTAAAATTCCACGCTTTATTTTGTTGTTTTTTCGCTACGGGAGCATTTTTGCTTTTAACCTTTTAACGAATTTCAGAGAGTTGCCGAAATAATGAGAATTTGATAATGAAAATAATGAAAACAGTTGCCTCGGTGTCGCGAAATAACAAAATTGACTCGAAAAGTAGTTGATACTCGCAGAATCCAATTTTCCGGCAAGTGTTCGCGATTATTGTTTAATAAATATTTTTCTCTGAACAAATATGTTGTAATTTAACATTTATTTTCCATTTTTTTAAATTCTGCATTTTTTTATCATTTTCTTGGGGACTTTTGCAATTGCCTATTCTCCATCGACTGCATCTTGATGCATTTCTAATGTGTCAAAGCCTCACTACCACCAAAACTGCGCCATTTTCAATTGTAATAACCATTTCCATTTTTCTCCAAAATCTCAAAACCCTAGGAAAACCTCTGCAAAACTCTAAAATCTCACTGTAACTCCCAATAACGGGTTCAAATACTGGACCAGGGTCCAGTACTGGCTCAATTTCATCCCGTTTTCGCGGTGCATGACATCACATTGTCAATTTAATGCATCTTAACTACATCCATCGGCATCTTGTCATTAAAACCAAGCCACCGCATTCGCAGAGATCCGCTTCCAGATAAAGCTTCATTCCGCTTGGACCTTTCCCTTCGAGAACAAAATTTCCACTCGGATTTTCTTTTCTTTTTTTTCTTTCAGGACAATTCACGGACTGACTTTCTGACTCTCTAATTGACCGACTAACCTGGCGGCGTGATACCGTGCGAATTGAGATGCAGGTGATGATGCGGATTAGCGAGGATTCCCTTGGCTTGCAGATGATGCGCCGCGGCTGCAGCCGCGGCCGCGGTGGGCCCTGGCGAGCTGGTAGGCGGCAGATGCGCCGCCGGGTTGTAGAACCCCGCGGCTGCCAAGGCAGCGGCGCTGAAGTAATTGGCGACAGCCGAGGATGAGTGCTGCGACGACAGCTCCCGCGGCGGCGGCGGCGTTTCCGGCGCCGCTGCGGGACTTCCGGGACCACCGGGTGGCGGCGAGGTGCTGCCCTGCGAGGACGCGCCGCCGATTATCGGCGGATGGGGCGTATTCGCGGCGGTCAACAGCGACGAGACGCTGAAATCTGTCGGTCTGGGCGCCGCCGGGGCCGGTAAGTGACCGCTCGATAGGTGACCTCCGCCGACTACCACTACTGGGTTGTTGTTGTTGCTGTTGCTGGTGTTGTTGTTGTTGTTACTGCTGCTGTTGTTGTTGTTGGAGTTGGCGAGAGCCGACGACGAGAAGGGCGACGAATTGTGCTGCTGATTGTTACTTAGAGCTGCCGTTGGTGCGGGGTACGCCATCCCAGGCCCCCCGCCGCCCCACGAAGCCCCGTTTTGGCACCCTCGACCACGTTAACCTCCAATTCTCCTCTCCTTCGACCTTCGATTATGTCCTT